>JARHVA010005209.1:600000-937500 GCA_037957365.1 Torreya grandis
TCTAGAGAAGGAAAAGTTGAATTTGGTTCCCTTAAGAGTATTGACAAATCATCTCAGGAGGCTGCACCATTACACTTGTTCCCAAGAGAGATTAAGAGAAACAAGTCAGCCGAATTGAGTTCAATAACATTGCAGGCAGTTCAATTGATTAAAAAACTTGAGTGCAAGTCATTGTTACCATTTTCATAATGGAATATTGAATCTTCTAAGTTGAAAACTGGGGCTCATGTTGGCATCGGTTCATTTGGAGAAGTTTTTCGTGGTGTGTGGAGAGGAACGAAAATGGCAATTAAGATCTTGCTTGAATAAGATTTGACAGTGGAGAACGTGGAAGATTTTTTTTTTGCAATGAAATATCTGTTCTAAGTCATTATTTCTTGGAGCTTGCACAACACCGCCTCGTCTTTCAATGGCTACAGAATTTATGCACATGGGTTCTTTGTATCACTTAATACATACAAGCAGCGAGGGCAAAGCACTTAGTTGGTAGAGGAGATTAAGGATGCTTTGTGATATTTGCAGGGGCATGATGTGCATACAGCGAAAGACAAAAAATCCGAGGGAATAAAGGCAAAGTAGAAGATAGGGAAAGACCAAAGAAAATATAAACAAAGCAAAGAAAATTTTGGAAGGGATATCCTTAGGACAAAAAGTCTGAAGGAATTCCTTCAGATTTTTTGTCCGAAGTATTCCTTCGGAAAAGTTGTCAAAAACAGAATATCCGAAAAAAAAAACAAAAAGTCGAAGGATATGAGTGGAAAAAGTCCAAGGAAAATCAAAGGCAAGACCAAGGGATAGAACATAATTCTGAAGGAATAAAGTCCGTAGGAAATGAGTGGAAAAAGAAAAGTCAGGCAACAAAATGTCCGCAGCCTCCAAAAAGTCTGCACAAAAAGCCTGCAGCCTCCAAAAAGCCCGCAGCCTTCAAAAAATCTGAAGAAAACCAAAGGGCAAGACATAAGAGCCTAAAAGAATAAATTCGGGAAAATTGGCAGGGAAAAAGTCCGAGGAAATCAAGATGAAAGCCAAGGCATAAATTTATTCGGAAAAGTTGGCCGAAGGAAATCCAAAGAAGGTAAAGGTAACATAAAATTCCAAAGGAATAAAAGAGATAACAAAAGATCCGCAGCAATAAAAATCTGAAAGGGAGATAACAAAATTCCCGACAGAAATCAAAAAGGCAAAGATGAAGCCAGAAATAAAAAGACCAAGGTAAAGCCAGTCAACAGAAAAAGTCCGAGGGAAATAGAAACAATGGAAGAATTTCGAAAGAATTCAAGGGAGAAAAAAAGAAAAGCCAAAGGAAATGAGAATAAACATAAAGTCTGCATAGAATAAATTCGGAAAAATTGGCAAGATAGAGATCCGAAGGAAATCCGCAGACATAAAAGTCAACAGAGAAGTCAACGTAAATAATAAACCAATGGAGAAGTCAATGGAAAAATCCGAAGAAAATTCAAGGCTAAAATAAAACCAACGAAAAAGCCAAAAATAAAGGCTAAGGAGATAGCCAAGAAATCTGAGAAAATATAGACAAAATAAATCCAAATATAGAATCCTGTCAAAAAATAGACACGAACAGCCAGACCAAAATAAGAGAAAATACATGCAATCAAGGGCTATTTGTGGTTGACTAGTCAAATCTTCAGTTGACTAATTGTTGAAGTTAAGCTCATCTCCAGGTCAAACTCGTGCTTTCAAACATTCCAACTCAGCTTCCAACATTTCAATTGGAATTCTAATTTTAGCATGACGTGGATTTCATGCATACTCTTGGTCAACTCAGCTCTTCAAATGTTCAAACCGCTCAAGAGGAAGTCCATATTTGTAAGTGGGCATAGAATTTTTTCATGATAAGAGTTTGACTTCCCAAAATTAGCCACCGTCCTTTTCAACGCAAGGAATTTTCATGCAAGACAAAATAGACTTTTGTAAACGCTGAGTTGGATTGAGTTTACTTCCTATCTATTTTTCAATGCCAATCTCTTGGCTTTTTGTAATTTTCTATATTAATGGCTTTTTAGCGTTGTAAAAAAGTATCCCTCTTTTGGCAAGACAATTTTATGTCAAAGTTTGTGCTGTAACCTTTTTCAGAATCAACAAAAAGAGGACTGTGTTTTTTCAATTTCCAGCAGTTGATATAGTGTACTTTTGTTATAGATTTGCCTAAGTGAAAGATTTTCCTTGTTCCTTGTCAAATCTGGATTCGTACCTAGTTACTAGCTGGTCATTGATATAGATCACGTTCTGTTTTTGAACATCTTTTGATGAGTTTATAATGGATATTAGTGGTTGTTTAGTGCCTTTCATCAGGCCTTTTTTTTCATTTTATTCAAGTTTAGATCATTAGATGAAACTTTTTCGTGAAATACTGTGTATTGATCAATTGGAGTTGAAGTTCTGCCTCTTCCTTGTCTGAATCTGTGTTCTCAGAAGCTTGATTTGAGTGGATCAAACAAATTAGGTGTATCACCGCTTTAGCTAGGATTTCCTTGCAAATTCTTTTTTCCCTTTTCCTCAGGTAGTTTGTAGCGTAGAAGTTGAGATCCTCATTGATATATCTTACAGGAACCAGCCTTCTCTGGAGGTTCTTCTCACCATTGAAGCACCCACCCTCGTGAGAAGATCTCATTGTTTCAACTGGAGAGAGGATTAGCCATTTCAGCACGTTTTCGATTCAGAGTGCAACTCCAGGTTGACAACAGTTTTTGGCACGCCCGATGGGACCCATTTGGACCTGGTCTTACTGAAATTGCAGTTGTAGCAGTGTTCTTCAAGAAAACTATTTTGTGATTCCAAGCTCAAGCAATTGCTTCTAATGATCCAGGCACAATTTCCATGTAAGTCTATTCTTATTGCATTATCATGAATGAGTTTTGATGGTTGTGTATGAAGAGAATTCCTATAGTATGTTTCCTTATCAGCCCAATGATGGATCATACCAGCCTTATCATGATGCCTGTGAGCCTTTTTATGAGCCTAATCATCCTTATCATGATGCCTTGAGCCTTTTTATGAGCCTAATCAGCCTTATCAGGAGTATTATCAAAGCTACGTTGAGCCATATCAGTCATATGAGCAGCCTTGGCTCCAAGAAAGAGTGGATGAGATAGAGCTCAAAATACTAGCATATGCGAGGAAAGTTTGTTCAAACTCTTAGTATGAAGAAGTGAATGGTCTATTCCAAAATGTGTCCAATGATCCAGAAGAGATAAATGAGCTGTGCATTTTTGTATTAGAGAAGATGGAGGCTTGGGATAGGCAGAAAATCGAGTTAAGTCACTTGTCTACAAAGGGTTCTTGTACTCCTTATTCTCTTGAGGTTCTTAACCATGCCCAGTGTGTGTCGAGGGAGCTTCCTAGTTGGAGTCAAGAGCCTATTCAAGAGCATATTCAAGTGATTATTTATGAGACCAAGCCTTCTTATAGTCACATTTCTTCACCACTCATCTCTCAAGCACAAGTTGTCCATAAGGATAGGGAGATTTCAGACTTTGAAGAGGTGATGGCCAAGTGGAAGGAACATAATACAAAGGTCTTTAAGAGTTTCTCTTTCCCTCTCCAATCCCAAAATCTGATCATGATCAACCTCCCATGCTTCATTCCCCCTCTCAAACAAATGAATTTTATCACCCTCCCACCATCTCCCTCCTTTAGGAGGAGCCTATTCTCTAGAAGATTGAAAAGGAGGTTTCAACTACAGGTCAAGTTCTTGCAGAGTGTGAAGAGGATGCTTCAGGAATGTTTGAGGAAGAGTTTCACATTGATACTTCACTTAAGTTACTTGCTGAGAATCCAATTATATTTAATAATGAGAAGGCTGATCTTGATGTAGAGGAACTTCAAGAGGCTCTGGTACAAATTGAAGTCATACATGAGTTACAGGTATCTCCTATTGAGAAGGATCCAAATAGCTTTCAAGCTGATTCTATAGATCAAAATGAGGAACAAAAAGATGGTTGGCAGCTGTACCTTGAATCTCTTCAAGAGATTGAAGAACTTTGTATGGATATGTTGTCTATTGAAGGACACGTTTACGAAAATTTGATCAAGAATCACATATTCAAGGTCACAGTACAAATTGGGTTGCCTACTCAAAGCTCCTTGAAGAGTTGGATGAACTTGCAGCAGTCGATAAGAAGGATGTGGTCAGTCAAGAACCATGCATAAATGAGATATCACTTGACAAGGTGGTAGATGACAAGCAATATGAAAATGATCAGGAGGTACTTGATGAGTTTGTCTTTGTTGGTGATTGGTTTGTTGTTGATGACTCATTTGAGAAGATGCTAATACAGTTGGTGGACAATAAAAATGCCTTATCAAAGGTTATGATTAATAAACATCCTGTTTTGCAACTTGTACCATTTTTTGGAAGGAGTGAGTTCAAGAATTTCCCATTTGATCCAGGCGGATCATGCTTTATCATGGTTAGCTAGGTTCCTTATTTGTTTTGCTTTCCTCCAAGTGCTGTTCAAGCACAGTTGTTCCATTTAGTTTTGTTCCAATAGGTGCTTGTTTGCACATTTGCTTCTTAGTTACTTTTTCTGCTTTCGTGTGTTTCCCTTCTTATATTGAAGGAGGAAGGTTACCTCAGCCACGATCAAAGGAGATTTGCAGTCATGGGCTAGGTTTACAATTGTTTTTTGTGAGTTCTATATCATGTATATGGCCGGGTTCTCAAGCATAGCAGGCATGCTGGGCTAGTTGAGTCATCAGAAATGTTGACAATTCTTCCACAGGCCAAAATTGTCAACCCTACTATTCGGAACTCTGCTTATGGTACTAGTTTGTCTTGTAAATCAGTTTTTGGGGTTCTCAAATAGACATGTATAGCCATGCAAATTCTAAAAGACACCTACAGCCACCCAAAGAGCCATCTACACCCAGGTATAAGCCAAGGAAAGACACCTACAACAAGTTCAAAGGTCACATCTGTTCAAAATGTCACATACAGTCATAAAGCTGCAGACTATTAGGTTCATTTATAGATGAAAGCAAGCGATCATAACATGAGCACAGGTAACAAATTCTGGTTCTGCCAACTGAATAACTATGTCTAGAGAAGGAAAAGTTGAATTTGGTTCCCTTAAGAGTATTGACAAATCATCTCAGGAGGCTGCACCATTACACTTGTTTCCAAGAGAGATTAAGAGAAACGAGTCAGCCAAATTGAGTTCAGTAACATTGCAGGGAGTTCAATTGATTAAAAAACTTGAGTGCAAGTCATTGTTACCATTTTCAGAATGGTTTATTGAATCTTTTGAGTTGAAAACTGGGGCTTGTGTTGGCATCGGTTCATTTGGAGAAGTTTTTCGTGGTGTGTGGAGAGGAATGGAAATGGCAATTAAGATCTTGCTTGAATTAGATTTGACAGTGGAAAACATGGAAGTTTTTTTTTGTTTTTGCAATTAAATATCTGTTCTGAGTCATATTATTTCTTGAAGCTTGCACAACACCGCCTCGTCTTTCAATGGTTACAGAATATATGCACATGGGTTCTTTGTATCACTTAATACATACAAGCGGTCAGGACAACACATTTAGTTGGCGGAGGAGATTAAGGATGCTTTGTGATATTTGCAAGGCCATGATGTGCATACAACGAAAGATAGAATTCTGAAAGACAAAAAATCCAAGGGAATAAAGGCAAAGTAGAAGATAGGGAAAGACCAAAGAAAATTTTGGAAGGGATATCCTTCGGACAAAATGTCTGAAGGAATTCCTTCGGACTTTTTGTCTAAAGTATTCCTTTGGAAAAGTTATCAAAAGCAGAATATCCGAAAAAAAACAAAATGCTGAAGGATATGAGTGGAAAAAGTCCAAGGAAAATCAAAGGCAAGACCAAGGGACAGAACATAATTCCGAAGGGATAAAGTCCACAGGGAATGAGTGGAAAAAGAAAAGTTACCCAGCAAAAAGCCCGCAGCCTCCAAAAAGTCCGGAGCCTCCAAAAAGTCCAAAGAAAACCAAAGGGGAAGACATAAGAGCCTAAAAAAATAAATTCGGGAAAATTGGCAGGGAAAAAGTCCGAGGAAATCAAGATGAAAGCCAAGGCATAAATTTATTCGGAAAAGTTGGCCGAAGGAAATCCAAAGAAGGTAAAGGTAACATAAAATTGCGAAGGAATAAAAGAGATAGCAAAAGATCCGCAGCAATAAAAATCCGAAAGGGAGATAACAAAATTCCCAACGGAAATAAAAAAGGCAAAGATGAAGCCAGAAATAAAAAGACCAAGGTAAAGCCAGTCAATGGAAAAAGTCCGAGGGAAATAGAAAAAATGGAAGAATTCCGAAAGAATTCAAGGGAGAAAAAAACAAAAGCCGAAGGAAATGAGAATAAACATAAAGTTTTCATAGAATAAATTCGAAAAAATTGGCAAGACAGAGATCCGAAGGAAATCCGCCGACATAAAAGTCAACTGAGAAGTCAATGGAAATAATAAACCAATGGAGAAGTCAACAGAAAAATCCGAAGAAAATTCAAGGCCAAAATAAAACCAATGAAAAAACCAAAAATAAAGGCTAAGGAGATAGCCAAGAAATCCGAGAAATATAGACTAATATAGACAAAATAAATCTAAATATAGAATCCCGCCAAAAATAGACACAAACAGGTAGACCAAAATAGGAGAAAATTCATGCAAGCAAGGGCTATTTTTGGTTGATTGGTCAAAGCTTCAGTTGACTGGTTGTTGAAGTCAAGCTCATCTCCGGGTCAACTCGTGCTTTCAAATGTTCCAACTCAGCTTCCAACGTTTCAATTGGAATTCTAATTTTAGCATGGCGTGGATTTCATGCATACTCTTGGTCAACTCAACTCTTCAAATGTTCAAACCACTTAAGAGGAAGTCCATATTTGTAGGTGGGCATAGCATTTTTGCATGATAAGAGTTTGACTTCCCAAAATTAGCCACCGTCCTTTTCAACGCAAGGAATTTTCATGCAAGACAAAATACACTTTTATAAAAGCTGAGTTGGATTGAGTTTACTCCCTCTCTATTTTCCAACGCCAATCTCTTGGCATTTTGTAATTTTCTATATTAATGGCTTCTCGGCCTTCTGAAAAATTATCCCTCTTTTGACAAGACAATCTTCTGCCAAAGTTTGTGCTGTAATTTTTTTCAAAATCAACAAGAAGAGGACTGTGTTTTTCAATTTTCAGCAGCTGGTATAGTGTACTTTTGTTATAGATTTGCCTAAGTGAAAGATTTTCCTTCTTTGTCAAATCTGGATTTGTACCTAGTTACTAGTTGGTCCTTTATGCAGGCACGTTCTGTGTTTGAACATCTTTTGCTGAGTTTATAATGGATATTAGTGGTTGTTTAGTGCCTTTCATCAGGCCCATTTTTCCATTTCCCTCAAGCTTAGATCAATAGATTAAACATTTTCGTGAAATACTTATATATATTGATCAATTGGAGTTGAAGCTCTGCCTCTTCCTTGTCTGAATCTATGTTCTCAGAAGCTTGATTTGAGTGGATCAAGCAAATTAGGTGTATCACCGTTTTAGCTAGGGTTTCCTTGCAAGTTATTTCTCCCCTTTTCCCCAAGCAGTTTGTAGCGTAGAAGTTGAGATCCTCATTGATACATCTTACAGGAACCAACGTTCTCTGGAGGTTCTTCTCACCATTGAGGCACCCACCCTCGTGAGAAGATCCCATTGTTTCAACTGGAGAGAGGATTAGTCATTTCAGCATGTCTTTGATTCAAGTGCAACTCCAGGTTGACAACAGTAATGATTGTAATTGGAGGGAAAAAGGCAAGCAATCCAGGACAGTTACAGTCCTTATACAGCTCCCTTCTGTGATATTTTAAGAGAATTTACCAAGAAAACGACTTGGTTAATCATGGGACTAGTAATGGGGGACAAGTACCATGACCAATGGGTCATTAGAAGTGCTGTTTGTAATAATCTGATTGCTGTTTATGGCATTTTTAGCTTGTTTCCATTACGATTTCTTGTTCACATATTGTGCTTAGGTCCTAGGAAGGTGAGCTCCACACACTCCGACAGAATGAAGATGGTTCAAGGATGTATAAATGAATTTCCAGACAATATAAGGGAAAGAAGGAAGGGGAAAGGAAGTTGCTACAGCGATGAAAAGAATAACATGAACATATCTTCTGAATTCCGAATGAGGGAGTTGTAAGGGTAACTTTGAGAGTATGGATATAAGATTGAGACCTCTCTTGGATGGGGCAAAGACCCAAAGTATGAACAACGTAGAGAAATGTGAGTTTTTGAAGAAAATTTTGTCTCATACTCGCTCAGTAAGTTCTGAATTTGTGTGTTCAAATTCGCTGCCCATTACCATCATACAATTCAATGTTGTTGACATACTACAGCCAAGGAAAGGGTTTGAAAATTTAAGTGCAGGGTCTGACTTTTTACATACAGAAATTTCCAAGTTAGTAAAAAAATCCCAGCCCCCTATTGGGGTCAACAAGGTTGAAATTTGGAGCATGCTACAGGCCAAAGTAAGGAGTTGTACACAAACCAAGTTTTAATTTTGCCAGTCAGAAAATTCTGAGGTATTGATGCAAACTCAGCAGTATCATAAGGTCACGAATTCTGATTTTTTTGACTTATTACAGCTCTTAACAAGTTCCAGAAATGCTAATGATTGGGCACACTTATTGCAGGATAAAGAATGGGAAGGTATGAGGAAGGTACAACACTACCTTTTGTGTGAAATAGAACTTTTTGTTTGATTCATATCGTATTCCTCATATGCATGAAGGGCTTGATATAGGAAGGTCAACAAGAGGCTACTCGGCACACATGATGAGACATGTCCAAGGGAGGTTCCATCCACATGTTATTCTTTTCCAAGTTATGCTTCCAAAGAAATTCGTTGTTAATCTTCTTTCTCTAACTTGGAAGGGTCTTCCATGGCATGTAGGAGCCATGCAAGGTTTGTTGGAGAGTGGCCACCATAATGTGCAAGCCAGGAATGGAGTGCAAAGGGAAATTTTCATATGGGTCAGCAAGGTATTACTTTTCGATTGCATTTCTTTTGACGACTCTTGGTCAAACGGCACACTATGTAGGGGCAAGTTGGTATCTATGGGAGATGTGTGGGTGAAGAGCTTCCCCAAATTCAACTTGGTAATGAATAAGTTGACCAATTGGAGCAATGGCAAGGCTGTTGATCACCACTACAATGCGTCCCACAACAGGTACAGTTTCGGTTATGAAATATCTTCTTCATTATTAAAGAGTTCATTGATTATGTTTTCAAATGGGAGGTCTATAGCCCTTGATGGTTATGTTTTGGGAGATTTGGGACATGTTACGCAGAATAATAGCAACTATTATGAGTTTTTTACAGTAGAATACACATGGGACAGCCTTTTGGTTGGGTAGGAGATGAACCTAAGGGCTGATATGGAGTTTACTAGAGGCTGCCATAGCACTTTCCGCACTTACAGGGATCCTTTGAAATACAGGAACAACAGTTGGGAAACAATCACAGGTGGACATTGTATCATAAGGTATGTTGGGACACCCCCTTGGATTTTGAAATTGCTTGAGGACAAACAATTTTGGGCGGGGAGGACTGTAACGTCCTCATTTTTTGATTGAGATCTTGGTGGGACCCTTAGCCCATTCTTGTTTCCGATGTCTAAGGGTAGAAGAAGGTTATGGGACATGGTGGACCACTTGTAAAGAGTTACTAATGAAAAAGGTACTTTATATTTCTAATTTTGAGTTATGTTCTTGTTGACCATTTTGGTCCTGCAGGCCAAAATCGGTCCCCCTTTTTTCCCCTGTTGTTCTGAACCAGTACATTTTTTGATTTTGCACAAGTCTTGGAAGTTTCTACGGACTCTGCAGGGATTTCTACGGACTCTGCAGGTATTTCTACGGACTCTGCAGGGATTTCTACGGACTCTACAGAAAAGAACTACGGACTCTGCAGGAAAGTCTTTTGGCAGAGGAAGAACCAATTCAAGGAATGAAAGGGGCTTCTACAAAGTTTCTTCGGACTAGTGAACCATTCAGTTCAATTGGCTCAATTTCAATTGGTTCAGCGGCTTGCTTCAATGGCTCAGTTCAACGGCTTGTTTCATTCAATTGGTTCAATGGCTCGGTTCAAATGAGACAAGTTCCCACTTAGGCACAAAATGGACCATTCCAAATGCCCTTGTGGAGGGCAGTTCGGGACTCAAGTGCCCTTGCGGAGGGCAGGGAACTTTGCAAAGAGGCCGTAGAGAAAAGCCGAAAAGGTAAGTTTCTTTCAGAATTTTGTTTAAGGCAAAGGATGAGAATTTCTTCGGACAAAATGTCAAATTTAATCCATAGTAGATAGCCAATGGAGTTTGACGTTCACGTGGACGTCAAATTTAAGCCATAAACAACAAGTATCCATTGGGGCTTAACTTTGACGGTCGCGCGAACGTCATTGACGGTCACGCGGACATCAAATGATGGGTGCACGAATGTCAAATTTAATCCATAGTAGATAGCCAATGGAGTTTGATCCTGCGGATTTGGATTGATGGTTCGCATTTGATCGTGCAAATCAGGATCGACGGCGCAAGTGAGAGCTGACTTGTCAAAGGACTTGGGCCAACTAAGGAGTAGCCACGTGGTGGATGTTAGTTTGAGCCGAGATTGATTGTGCAAGATGTAGAAAGCTCGCGCATTATCCAAGTGGCATGATCATGGGGGGTCTTAATGGAGATCTAATGGCTCGTAATAGAAGCTGATGCTAAGTGGACGTCGAGACCCTGTAGAGCTGCCAGGTGGGACGCTCACGTTCATCATGTAGACAAGGATCCACATTTCAGGTTAATGAACAAAGTGACATGGCGATGCCACATTGGCGTACATGTCATATAAAGAATAGAACCCTGTGCAAGCCAGTTGGCGAAACTTTCACCAATGGTAGCAGGTTGACTAAGCTAAATAGCAAATGAGGCATGGTGACTCCGCAGGAAATTTGAAGATGACAAAGCACTTGCAACTTGTTGACATTTCTGCTATAATTTTGACATGCTAGTATGAAGGAGTTTACGCTCGCATAATTGATCTTCTGGTGCTAACCTCGGATAAAGCTTGCATAAGAATAGCAAATTATTTAAAAAAAAATGGAACAGTCAATGCTCAATGCATTACAGTTTAATCTGGCTTTATTAATCCCTTATGTACTCATTTGAAAATTTCCAACCTGGAAATTTGCAATTTGCAAATTAGCGAGAGGGTCCAGAATTTGCTCAATCAGGGCAAAGGTTAAAATAATGCATTTTTTGCATTAAAATATATGAAGGAAGCCCTAAAAGGCTAAATGCGAATAAAGCAAAATGTGAAAATGCAATTTCGAGCCTAAAAGGTAAAAAGTTGAAAATGACCAAGTCTTTTGCATTGTTTCATTGTTGTGCTTGTCCAAGTTCCTCCATGAGCGAGATATCACAAGCTTGCAAATCCAAGGTGGGCCACTCCAAAGAAGATCATTCAAAGGGCCATGGATCTAGAATATTCCCAAGGAATCATGGCAAAATTAGGTTGTCCCATGGCGTGCATGAGATGGAGGGCATCTGTCTAGAAGTTTCTAGTTGTGCAGGCAAGTGGTCGAGAGCATCCCTAGGGAGTTGCACATAATGACAAAGTTTGTTCGGCCGTCTACCATGAATATTCTCGTTCCAGCTCGTGTGAAAGGCATTTCCCGCCATAAGATCAAAAGATGGGCTCCAAATCTTCATCATTCCTTGTAGAGGCAGTTAGAGTTATGATATTTCTTTCAAATGGATGAAGATTTCAGGGATGGCAAGGGAATATTTTCCAGCTAAAAGCATCTTGGCGGACTTGAAAGTTTGTTTTGCAATTTTACAAATTGTGACTCACAGTCCCAGATTTGAAAATATATAAATAGAGGGTTTCTTCTCTATTTGAGGTGGTTGTTGGTCGTTGTTTTAGGTGTTCATTTTTTCTAAGTCTAGGTTTTGCAAGAATTTTGGGGATCAATTGTTGTGTGTAGATCTTGTCTCCCTTGCTAAGGTGATTGCAGCTGTACAACCATTAGTGAAATTTGAGAGCATCTTTATGTCTCCCTTGTCAAAAGAGCAATCTCACCATGTTTGTCCCTATGGTAGCATTTTGAAGTATTGATGTTTGTAATATTTCTTTTTAAATGAATGAAAATGTGTAGAAACCCCTGTTCTCACTTTCTCTGAAACTGCTTGTTTTTTTCTTGTTTTTGGACGTTTTTGGTTTTTTTGTGTTTTTGCATGAACAAATGAAAGTTGCAATTTTTGAAGAATTGCTGAATAAATTTAAATAAAATAATGCAACACCGAAAATGATAGAATCTACTTAATCTAATGATGCCAATCGATTTATTGATCTTCTATGACAATTACAAATAGGATTTGGTAACATGCAAATTAAAAAGCAACAATATTTTGATGAAAACCTGGTTATTGCAGCAAGCTGAAAGAGTACATGAAATGATACGGCTTCATCATTAATCTACTTCTCCCTCCGTCTGATGCTTGGAAAGTGATCCCAAGGTGTAGGCGCCACAAAGGATGGAGACAGAAGATCAAAGAAGTAGGTGATTTGCCTAAGATGAAAATGTACGGCCTTTTTTGAAGGTACGGCCCTACTGTAGGAAAGTACGGCTCTATGACAACATCAAACAAATAAAAGTACGGCCTCTATTTGATGTGTCCGGATCTCAGGAAATAGGTGCCTCAAAAGAAGAATCTCTTTCGGATGAATTCCAAACTGAAAACCCTGAATGATGCAATCTTTGATAAAGTTCTGTGATAACCTCTGAATGAAGCTACCTCTCTTAAAGCAATAAATCAGCTGGTATTTCACAGCCTCTGAACTGCAACACTGAAGATGGCTCGTTCTCCAAGCCAAATGAAAACTGGAACCCTTGGCTCTGTTCTAAGGACTTAGCAAAAATTCGATTTCAAAACATCTACAGCTCAAATCCCAATGGAAACCCTTATATCCATCAAAAGTTCGACTTTTCTCAATTAGGCATCATTTAAATAAATTCAAACTTTTCCTTTTAATTTTTCAATAGTCTTTAATGCACTTTTAATTATAAATTATAATTAAAAAGTGGCCCCTCTCAATGTTGGTCGACCCCTTCAATAGATCACTTAAGTTATAATATTAAATAATATTATAACTTTATATTATAAGCTCCAGATAATTAATATTTAATTTGACAATTAAAATATTAATATCTCCCTCAAAATATGTCCGATTCACGAACCGTCTGAAGCTGGTGAATAAGTGATTGATTTTGCACATGACCAAACCATACTACTAAAAATAGTAGGGGTGCTCCGCTGAGTGACTATTACTGCTAAAAATAGCAGGTCAAGCAAATGGTGTCCGAATGACCCCAACAAAAGCTAACTGGTAATATCTGATGACCGAAGCCAAGCCAAGCTCCAACAAGACCCTCTATCCATCCTATCAGCCACGAGGGTCGCATAATAGGCTAATCATAAGCTCTCAGAGATGTCAATTGGAAGGGGACATGACAGTCCGCCCCTCCTGAAATTGCTTGTCCTCAAGCAATCTCAACTCCGGATGTTGCAGAATATCCTCGCTCTCCCACGTAGCATCCTCCACTGGCAAGTCTCTCCATTTAACCAAATATTCCCTAATAGTCCTACGCAACTCTCTCTCTGTACTCCAGAATAGACTCAGGTACTAAAATCAACTTTCCCTCATCATCTAAGGGAGGTAAAACTGCTGAAGGTACCACACGGTGTCCCAACACCTTTTTGAGACGTGACACATGAAAAACATTATGGACCTTGCTATCCGCTGGAAGCTCTAGCTCATAAGCCACCTCTCCAACACGCCTCAGGATCCTGAAAGGATCATAATATCGTGCTTAAGCTTCTCTGAACCACTCTTCCTAAGAGTAGACTGCCGGTAGGGCTGCAGCATGAGGTAAACCATGTCTCCCACCTCAAAAGACCTCTCTGTTCTCTTCTGATCTGCGTACTACTTCTGCTGATTTTGTGCCTTGGCAATATTCTCCTTGAGAGCCCTCATAGTGTCCTGACTCTCCTGCAATAAATCTCCAGCACTCGGCACTCTACTGTCACTCAGTAGCAAATCCAGAAAACTAGGCGCCTCATAAGCGTACAATGCCATGAAGGGGGACATCTGAATGGTCATGTGGAAAGTAGTATTATAGAAATACTCGCACAAATATATCCACTTGACCCACGCCTTCTGCTGCCCTGCAATATAATTCCTGAGGTATCCTTCCACCCATTTATTCACTATCTCCGTCTGACCATCGGTCTACGGGTGGTAACTGGTGCTTGGTGTAAGCTCGGTCCCACAAAGTTTGAACACCTCTTGCCAGAAGTGACTCAAGAACTGACTATCCCTGTTGCTCACTATGCTCTGAGGCAACCCATGTAGTCTGAAAACCTCGCGGAAGAAGACTTCTGCTACCTGTGTAGCTGTGTAAGTGGTGGTGATCGAAAAGAAGTGGGCATACTTCGTCAGCCGATCCACAACTACATATATACAATCCCATCCTTGGGCTTTGGGCAAGCCCGTGATAAAGTCCATCGACAGGCATTCCCACTTCCTATCAGAAATCGGAAGTGGCTACAACAATCCTGCCGGATACGTGTTCTCTTGCTTGTTCTGCTGACAAACAGGGCACTCACGCACATGCTGAAGAACATCTGCCTTAAGTCCTTTCCATGTAAACCTTTCCCATATTTGTTTGTATGTCTTAAAATACCCGGGATGTCCTGCTGTGGGCACATCATGAAAGGCTCGCATAATAGTGTTCTTCATCTCAGATCCTGAAATCAAGAAAATCATGTTCTTGTAAATGATCAAGTCATTCAAAAGCGTGTACCTGGTATCAACCATCAATCCCTCAACAATACTGGATGCCTAAGTATCCTTGGCATACTCTGCCACAATCAAATGCCTCCAATCCTCTGCAATGTGAACCATAGAGCTCAGATAAGCCCTGCATGAGAGAGTGTCAACCACTACATTTTGGGTGCCCTTGATGTAGGTGTTATCGAAGTCATATGCCTATAACTTACCCACTTCTGTTGACGATCATTCAATTCTCGCTGCCCCAAGAAATGCCTCAAACTGTTGTGGTCAGTTTTAATGCAAAACTTACTGCCCACGAGATACTGCCTAAATTTGGCCAAGGCATGCATTATGGCTAGCATCTCCTTATCATAAATACTGTAGAGCCTCTCTGGCCCTCTGAGTTTTCGGCTCTCATAAACAATAGGGTGCTTGTCCTGCATAAGCACTACTCCAATGCCCTCACCAGAAGCATCACACTGAAGCTCAAAAGGCTTCGAAAAATCTGGTAGTGCCAACACTGGTCAGGTAGTCATCAGCTCCTTGAACCTCACAAAACACTCCTATGCCTCAAGAATCCAACAGAATTCACCCTTTTTCAACAAATCTATCATAGGTGCTGCATGTCGTGAATAACCATTCACAAATCTGCGATAAAAACCACACAAGCCAAGAAATCCTCACAGCTGTGTAAGGTTCGCCGGAGTAGGCCAGTCTATGATAGCACGGATCTTCTCAGGATCCATCCGCACTCCCTCTGCACTGATGATATGGCCTAAGTAGAGCAACTCAGTCATCCCCAAATCACACTTGGACTCCTTGGCATACAAGGACTCCTTCTCCAAAATGTTGAGCACTGTATCCAAATGAGCCAAATGCTCCTGCCAAGTCCTGCTGTAGATTAGAATGTCATCGAAGAAGACAAGTACATATCTCCTCAATAGTGAATGGAAGACCCTGTTCATGGACTAAAATGTCGTTGGCGCATTGGTGAGCCCAAATGGCATCACCACAAACTCGAAGTGTCCACAATGACAACGAAAAGCAGTCTTCTTAACGTCCTGCTCACGAACTCTAATCTGGTGATATCCTGATCTCAGGTCTATCTTTGTGAAATAACATGCACCATGGAGCTCATCAATAAGCTCATCTATACGAGGTATGGGGTACCTGTTTTTGATAGTCCTCTTATTCAAGACTCTGTAATCTATGCACATGCGAAGGGTGTCATCCTTCTTCACTAAGACAACTGAAGAAGCGAATGGTGATTTGCTTGGTCGAATGTGACCCATAGCAAGCAGCTCCTTGATCGTCTTCTCTATCTCATCCTTAAGCCGCTTAGGATGCCTGTACGGAGTAATCACGATGGGCTTAGCGCCCTCCTCAAGCTCTATAATGTGCTCAATACCCCTGTCTGGAGGTCTCCTTGGTGGAATATCACTGGAAACCTTCTCATGCTTAACTCTCAACTGCTGAATGTCAGGATGATACTCGGCCTTATGCTGTCCCTCCTGAATAGGTGTCAATGTGCACTCGGCAGCCCACTCTACCATGTCATGTCGCATGAGTCTCTCCATTCGACAGAAGGAAATAGTCTTGACATTACTGTCCCGAATGGCCTTCAGGATATGTGTCTTCCCATCCACATCAAACCGAATCTCCATGTCTTTCAGACGAAGAGTGACTTCCTCAAGGGAATGAAGCCACTTCATGCCCAAGACTAAATCGATATCTCCCATGTTCACCACGTAATAATCAGCTTTGAATTCATAGTTATTCAAGAGCAAGGGGAGATCCTTAATCATACGATCACACCTGAGAGTGTAACCATCGGCCACCTTAACCCTAATGCCTTCGAACTCCTTAGTTATGAGTCCGCGTTTCTCCACAAATCTAGCATCAATAAAATTGTGGGTGGCTCCTGTGTCAAGAAGGGTGATGACCCTCTGTCCTGCCAAAACTCCACGAAGTCTAAATGAACCCTCCTGTTGAATGCTAGATAATCGTGCCTCTTGAATCTGGAGCTCTGTCTCTGCCTCTACCTTAGGCTCTGAAGCCTCTGATTTTGACTCCTCAGAACTCTCCTGTTGTTCGAAACTCTCAGATTCCGAATCCTCGTATTAAGCCCACATCACTCGATTTGCCTTGCCCTTAGGCCGCAAAGGACAATCATGGTTGGCATCATAGGGACCTTAGCAGTAGAAGCAAAGCTTCTTCCTGCGTAAATCATTAAGAGCCTCGCGATCCAAGGGTGGTGCTGCTGATTTCCCCTTAGAGTCACTCTTAAAATCAGATCTCTGGTTATTCTTGTTAAATCCTTTATTGTCCCTGAATGAAGAAGTGTTCTTGGAGTTGAATTTGCTGGACGGTGCTGCAAACTCCATACTGCATGCCTTCTTCATCGCTTCCTATAGTGAAAGAGGATCAAAGGCTTTTACCCAACCCTTCAGTGGTTCGGATAATCCCTCGGTGAACAAAACAACCAATCTCCTATCTGAGATATCTGGCACCATAACGGATAGCCTCTGAAAGTCACTAATGAAATACTCCAATCCGCCTGTCTGTCTCAACTGAGCCAACTCCCTAAAGTAGACTTCTGGATCCTTCTTATCAAATCTCTCTACCAACTGCTGATGCAGAAGATTGCACCCTTGGCAGGAGGCCGAGCTCCTGCGTTCTTCACGCAACTATGGAAACTCCCCTCTCGCCTGTGGGACTGGCGAAGCTGGAGGGGAGAGTCTCTAGATAAAGGCTAGCTCCCTTTGATGCATCATATTCATTCCAACAAGTGCTAACACACATATATATACAGATATATAATGGGGGGGGATGAAAAGGGAGAAAGATGCAGGAAAACAAACTACTCTAAAGAGGTGATGCACCAAAATAAGTTGACCTTCTCACATCCACACTTTAAATCAAACATACACTTCAGACTTGGCAGAAGGACCAGACTGCAAGAAACTTGGCAAGGAGGCTTTCATGAAAAATACAGAAAACAGAGATTCACCAAGGTGCTGTGAGATGCACATTGAAAGTAATTTCTTCTTTTTTGCACTTCCAGATGCGGCTCTCCTTGTTAGCTGCAGAAATGGCACCTTGTAGACAACAGATATGTTGGTGTTGGACCTGTGAAAGCATCAAGCAACAATGACCAAACACAAACTAACACTCAAGACATACACAGAAATATCTATCCAAGAGAGAGGTAAAAATGCGTCTATTGATTTAGGTAAAATTTTGCCAGGGCTACGCCTTACAAATGTGGAAGATGATTTCTCAAATGACAAGTCTTCAATATATAGGAGAAGAAAGGAGGCCTTTTTGGCGCCCCTTTTTACAAGTGGCCTATTTGCGTCCTCTCATTGGGAAGAGCAGGCTGCTTGAAAAGTAAATGCTGTGTCGACCCTGGCTTTGACTTCAGGCGCTTTTTTGACATGGCTGCGTTGTTTCCTCATTAACTGAGGCTACTTCTTGAAGGCACCTACGCAGCTTGTTTGCTCATAAATATGAAATGAAAAAAAAAGGGTCGCACGGTTGGCCGTTCGCGTCCTCTAATTGCAATTTGCAGCCACTGTTTCACCTGTTGGAGTAACTTCTTGAATCGACGCTTCCCTTCGCCACTTGGACAACCTGTTTGCTCCATGCTTGGCACTTTGTCTTTTCCCTATTTTGTCTCTTTTGGCTCCTTCGGCCCTCAGGGGCGATCTTCTAGCAGGTCGCTGCATTTCTGGGCTTCCTTTCATGGTTAGTGCTCCTTCGGTTTGAAAGCAAATGGCTATTTCATTGTGTTAATTTTGACGTTCATGTGGCCGTCATCGCTTTGAAAACCAACGGCTAATTTGCTTCCTTAAAGTTGACGGCTTCTAGGACGTCACCGCTTTGGTAATTTGTCATCAGGTCCCTCGTTGGCTTCTCTACGGGCTTTGTCTTACTCGGCCCTCTCTGCGGGTCCTTTTTGCTTGAAGTCCCTTCTTAGCACCTTCCCGAAGGGAAGGTGCCCCTTCGGCCCTTGAAAGTACCCCTTTATTTTGGCCGAGAGTCCCCCGCAAGGGCACCTACCCTTTGGGGTCCTTCGGCGGGTCGCTATGCTCCTCTGGGTTGCTTCCCGTGTTCCTGCGGACTTTTGTTCGCGGACATTTCCTGCGGACATTTTGTCCGCGGATGTTTGCCCCGGCCTTTGCTTCGAACTGCGGCCCAAATTCCTTCGAACTTTTTGTCCGAAGGAATTCAGGACTTTGCCTTTGAAAAATTCCGAAAGTTAGAACGTCCCTTTGAAGTGTTCCGTTGAAGTATTCCATGCCCTTCGCAAGGGCTTCTGGACTTGAGCTGCCTCTTTACCTTTCGGGCATACCCTTGAACCAAGCCGTTGAACTAAAATGGTTCAACGGTTCAATCATTGCGCGCCAATGCCAAGTGAACCAAAGCCGATGAATTTGAAGCTGCTGAACCATCCAGTTGAACCAAATGATTGAACCACTCGCTTTGAACCAAACCATTGAACCGAAATTGGTTCAACGGTTCAATGGTTCAACACTGTTGAATCGAGATGTTTGAACTGAGCGATGAACTTTTGTTGAACTAAAGGTCGCTGAACCGTTTGAACTATGCCGATTGACAACTGTATTGAACTTAGCTGATTGGACCAAAGCCAAAGAACCTGAAGCTTGAACCAAGCACCTGTTGGGCAAAAAGTTGGTCAACAAATTGGCGACTCCCAGGGGAAGCATGCCTGCTATGCTTAGAGACCAGTTGCCTTGTAGTCCATTGGGCCCGGAGTCAGATAATAACTTAAAAGCCAGCAATAGCTCTGATAAATCTTAGAACCAAAAATGGAGATTTACCTCCAAGGAAATGAAAACACACACAAGGCTAAGAAAACTACTGGTTG
The DNA here is from genome assembly GCA_037957365.1 of Torreya grandis. Taxonomy (NCBI): domain Eukaryota; kingdom Viridiplantae; phylum Streptophyta; class Pinopsida; order Cupressales; family Taxaceae; genus Torreya; species Torreya grandis. The sequence goes on from JARHVA010005209.1 coordinate 619,724, forward strand.
TTAAACAACACTTAGGGAAAGCAGGAAAGAAAACAAGGGAAAATATATACAAATGAAAGGAGACTCAGTGGCAGTGCTTCAGATGTATCCCATTAACTGGGATATGCAGTTCTTCACCATCCAACCTAGAGAGTTGGAATGCATTATGCTGCTTGCACTGAGTGATTATGTATGGGCCACTCCATAGGGCGTCGAATTTTGCATGCTTCCTAGGCTTAGCTCGGTCTTCGTCCCATTTCAAGACAATGTCTCCTTCAAAGAAGTCTTTTGATGAAGATTTCTTGTCGAAGTGTCTCTTTGTTTGTTGTTGGCGGCTGGTCATAGAAGCCATAGCCCGGTCCCTTATCTCTTGGAGCTCCATCAGCTTGCACAGCCTGACCTCCATGCTACTTCCTTCTAATTGCAGCTGGCGAGCGAGGTCCAATGCTGGCAATTCAAGTGAGATGGGAAGCCTAGCTTCCCTTCCATACACGAGCGTATATGGAGAATTTTCGATTGCTCTCTTTGGGGTGATTCGATCGGCCCACAGAGTTGTTTTCAGCTTGGCATGCCAAGTCCTCTGATTTTCTTCCATGGTCCTCTTTATGATCTTGATCAAATTTTTGTTGGTGGACTCAGCCAACCCATTCCCTTGTGGGTAATAATTGGATGAAGTGATGAGATATATACCATACCTCAGCGCCCATTCACTTGTTTTGGTTCCCAGAAAAGCCAAGGCGTTATCTGAGATTATGGTGGCCGGGACCCCGAATCTTGTCACCAGGTCTTCATAAAATCCCAGGACCGCACTTTCATTTGCCTCCTTCAGAGCAACAGCTTCCACCTACCTTATGAAATAGTCCGTGGCGGTCAGGACCCACTTGTGTCCAGCACTGGAGGGAGGATTAATCATCTCTATGAAGTCTAGGCCCCACTGCATGAATGGCTGTTCTACCTAAATAGGCTATAGAGGCATGGCAGCCAACCGTTGTTTCCCATCAAAAAGTGCACACTTCTGGCACTTTCTTACCTAGGCATGGGTGTCTCTGAAAAGAGTAGGCCAGAAATAGCCAGCTCTCATTATCCTTGCTACAGTAGCTCGAGGAGCGAAATAACCCCTGCTGGTCCATCGTGGAACTCAAACGGTATTTTATCAAACTGGTTTGGATGAATGCATCTTAGAAGAACCCCGGAGAGATCCTTCCTAAACAATACTCCATCAACCAGAACATAAGGGAGAGATTGGAGCCTGAAGTACCTTCTTCCGGTCTTATCAAGACTCTGCGGGCACTCACCAGTCAGAAGGAAATGCCTTAGGTCCGATGTCCAGTCCTTTATGATAGCTGGTTCTTCTGCTGTAGCTGCATTGTGAATTAGTAAGTTGTCTTCCCCTTTCTGCTTGAAGTCCACAGCAAGGTGTTTGCACAGGCCTCTACCCCTCACCAGCTTGGTGATCTTGATGTCTACATCATACTCCATCACCTTGGTGATCCACCCCGCTCTCTTCTCATTTAGGTCTCGATTGGTCAAGAAATCCTTGATGCCAGGATGTGGAACCATGAGGTGAATCCTGCTGTTAGACAACATATGCCTGAACTTCTTCAAGCTCCGCACTGCTGCCAGGACTTGCTTCTCCACATACGTGTATCTGACTTCGAAATCCTCTAGCCCTTGGCTAAAAAACCAAGTGGTTGTTCGAGGTCATCACCATTTGCTTGGGTAAGCATGGCGGAGATCACCTCTTCATTGCTAAAAGTGTAGAGGTTGAAGTCTTTGTTGAAGTCGGGGCTGATCAAAGTAGGAGCCTGGGTTAAGGCCTGCTTGATGGCTTCAAAGCTGTCTTTCCTTTGTGTTGTCCACTTGAACTCCTCACCCTTCCTCAGCATAGAGGTCAGTGGCTTGACTATCTCTGCGAAATTCGGAATGAATCTCCGAATGAAGTTTATCCTGCCAAAGAAGCTCTACAGGCCTTTCTTGTGCTTAGGCAGGGACATCTCCAGGATAGAACGAACTCTCTCGGGGTCAATAGATAAGCCCTCCTTGGACACGATGTGGCCAAGGAGTTTCCCCTTATGAACAACAAACACGCATTTCTTTGGATTAAGAGAGATGCCGAATTCCCTACACCTTTCAAAAATCTGCCTGAGGTGTTGCATGTGTTGGCTCGCTTCCTTGGAGAACACCATCACATCGTCGAGGTATACCAGCACATTGTTGTTTATCAAGCCTCCAAAAGCCATGTCCATGGCTCGCTGAAAGGTAGCACCAGCAAATCGCATCTTCTTGTAGGCAAACGTTCCCCATTTAGTAGTGAAGGCTGTTTTGTGCTGGTCACAACCTTGCGCCAGAATCTGATTATACCCTGAATATCCATTCAGAGGGAGAAACGCTCGCTGCCTGTTACTTTTTGAAGGATCCACTCCATGTTCAGGAGGGGATAATGATCTTTTAAAGAGACTTTATTAAGGTCCCTGAAATCGACACAGCCTGATCTCCCCATTCTTCTTTCTAACAGGAACAAGATTGGCTAGCTAGGAGGAATGTTTGATTGGAAATATAATCTCGGACTCAATCAATTTGGCCAATTCCCTCTGCATGAGAGGCTCAATTGTCGGGTTGACAGGTCTCTGCTTCTGCGTGACTGGCCTAGCGCCTTCTTCTAATTCGATGGTGTGCTGGGCGAGTCTTGGGTCAAAGCCCTTCAAATCACTGTAATCCCACGCAAAAACGTCGGCAAACTCCTGACACAACAAAATAAAAAACTGCCTTTCTTGAACCATGCAGACTTTTTCAAGCGCAAGCAGCTTGTCCTTGAAGATCTCAACCCTTTCGTAATTCTCCTCCTTATTTGTGATGCATGCTTTGTCATTTTTTAATTGGTCATCTCCATTGAAGATGCTCTCAAGAGTGACCAGATCTTTGGGGAGCTTATTGTTCTTCAATTGAACAACTTGGTTTCCATATTGCTGTTGCAGCTTTGCCTGGTTCTGTGTTGCGAACTCAGCTTCCTCCTGCAGGAAAAAAGCTATTTGCTGGTCATTTTCGAAAACCTGCTAGTTTGCAATGTTGTCGGGGACGGAGGGCCGAACTACCACCTTCAAGTAGCGTGAACCATAGTCTCGACTTATCTCTCTGGAAACATCGAACTGAGCACCAATTGCTGCTAGCCTATCCGCTTGTTTGTTCTGCTCTCTGGGAATGGAGGCGATATTGAAAGCGAGGAAATCTTCCACCAAGTCCCACACCCTATGCTTGTAGGACTTCGGCAAAGAATTCTTGGTCAGATTCAGGCCTCTCCCCTGATTTACAATCAGCTCACTGTCTTCCAAAACTTGCAACTCCTTGATCCCTCTTTTTCTTGCCCATTCCAGACCATGGATAAGGGACTCGTATTCTGCAACATTGCTTGTGCAAGCAAATTGGAAATGAAAAGCTGAAAAAAATCTCTCCTTTGAAGGGGAGACTAGCATCGCACCACCACCAGCTCCCAGCCTACTTCTGGAACCATCAAAGTACAATTGCCATAGGCCTAGGTCCTCTTGGCTTGCTTTCATTATATTTGGTATGAAGGCACCCTCTTCGTGTATGCAGTAGACTCCAAGGCCTGCCTCCTCTATGAACTTGTAAGGATCATGCTCGAAGTTATCATTTCCCCACTCGTTCAAGAGTAGGTCTGCAACTCCTTCAAGAGCAGAGGACAGAGATTGGTCTGTCTGAGACTCTTCTGGGTTGATAATGGTGTAATTGACGTTCGCTGCCTTGGGCGAATATGGTTCTAGATGGTCCTTGTAGAGTGGTTCGGATTCGATCTTTACCTTGGTCCCATACTTGGTCCTAAAAACCAAATAGGACCAATTCGCTGCTAGATAACCACCTATCTTTGACGTGAAGTCCCTGGACAAGCAAATTGCGAAATAAGGAGGAACATCTGCTACCACTATATCATGGAGAATTGAGAAGGTTGGGCAAGCATGCAATGTCAAGTTTAAACCCTTCAAAATCCCAACTGTTTTTGCAGGTGTCCCATCTAGCTGCAAGACTCCCTTATTCATCTCTTCATATTTCAGTCCCATCTTGTCAGCTATGCACTTGGGCATCACTGAGGTACTAGCCCCACTGTCAATGATGCAGTTGTGCACCAAGAAATCTTCTATGACTAAGGACACATAGAAAGGGGGAATTTTCTTTTCCTTCTTTCCCTGACCTGAAGTGGAAGGTTGTCCATTCATCATTAAGACGTTATCAGCCCCTTCTGGGACAGCTCGTCGGTCCAGTTCATGCAATTCTCTTTGTAGCATGTCCTTTTGTCCTAGTAGAGACAAAGAATCCCATAAGGAGATGTTCATATGCAGCGTTTTCATTTGGTCCACTATATTGACTTGAGGATTGCCTCCCCTCAAGTTTTCCTTGGGGCTAATTCCAACTTGAGCTGCAGGCTGAGGGGCTGAAGGTGCAAATGGCGGTTTGAAATTTGGGGCTTTCTTATTTGAGTGTGATGGAGAAGGTGCAGCTGTCGATTGGGTAGTCGCCTAGGCTTCTCCCATTGCCCTCTTGAATCTTGTGTTGGCTGCAACACAGTCAACCTGATTGTCTGCAGCGCCCACATAATTCACTGAATGAAATTCTCCTTCCAGATGATTCATGAGGGTAGAATCAGGCTGGGTCTAATTGCTACTCGTGTTGGGTTGCATTGAAGGCTCGAAGACTTGGGGTTGAGTGGCTGTCTGATTGTCTGCATTCTGGAAATAACCCATCATCTCATTTGTATAAATACCCTGTTCCTGACCATATCCCATGGTTGAACAACTTGGTTGTTCCTGTACTAGATTGTTTTGAACATGCACCATGACTTTAGATGATGAAGGGGGGCCTGAGTTGTAGTTTTGAAATGGTCTAGTTTGAGTGAGCTGACCCTGTCCTTGATTATAGTTTTGGAAAGGGGGTCGGGGGCTTGACCATAATGCTGGTATCCCTGATTTGGTCTGTTGCTTTGAGCTTGCTGCCTTTTGAGAGCAACAAGTCCATTTGACATGCTCTGCAACAGACTCTTAACTTCATGAAGCTCATTGGACAGAACAGCAGCTGGTTTCTCTATGCTAGGCAGGGGAGCTAATGTGGGAGTAACGGCCTGAATTGGAGGTAGTATTTCTGGGAAAAGTGGCATGTGAGGTCTAGGGGCTATTTTCCCAACCTATACTAAGAAATTTTCAGCTGCTATGGCTATGTCATAAGCAGCAGGCAGTATATGCCCTCCCATGGATTGTATCATCACAGCAATATCACTGTTCAATGCCTTTAAATAATACATGAAAACATAGCTGAGAGTCGGTCTTACCAGAATGGGGATTCTATCCCAAGTCTTTTGAAACTGCGTGTTGAAATCCTGCATATACTCGTGTGGAGCTCTCTTTATGGTCGTTAGCTGCTCAGCAAGCGAGAGGTCGTCACTCTTTTCCCCGAAACGGTCTGTCAACTGAGTACCCAATTCATTCCAGTAATGGATTGAATTTATAGGCAAGGTCCCATACCAGTCAAGAGCCTTGCCTTTGAGAGACAATGCTAGCAATCTGATGGCGATATTTTCCTCCGTGACATTGTGAATATTGCAGAGGTTAGCAATATTCCTAATGTGCTCGACGACGGTAATGGGCCCCTCTCCATTGAAAGAAGGCACATTTTTTAGGGCTGTTCCCGGGATTGGATCATAACGTGGGAGGTTCAAGGAGCTCTGACCATGAAAAGCCACAAAAGGCAATGCCATAGTTGGGATGGGCTGTAACTGCAGCTCTGCTACGTATGCGTCCCTTACAACAGGTCTGGGAGGGTGGCTTGTTGAATAAGGACGGGTCCTCTCAAACCTTAGTCTTTTTGCTGAGTTCAAAGGCAACTCAACGAAATCGAAGGGAACCCCTTTAGAAGCAAACCATGTGGTGACTTTAGGCATAGAAAGTTAAAACTGGTCTTTGATTGAGAAACTGAAACTCTTACCAGTGGAGTCGCTAGATGCTGGAAATCTTGATTTGCTATAACAGGACCAGCATCAATCCTGAAACCTTATTGAATTGTCAAATTGGGTCCCACTGGGCGTGCCAAAACTGTTGACGCAAAAGATTGCACCCTTGGCAGGAGGCCAAGCTCCTGCTTTCTTCACGCAACTATGGAAACTCCCCTCTCGCTTGTGGGACTAGCGAAGTTGGAGGGGAGAGTCTCTAGATAAGGGCTAGCTCCCTTTGATGCATCATATTCGTTCCAGCAAGTGCTAACATACATACATATATATATATATATACATATATATAATGGGGGGGGATGAAAAGGGAGAAAGATGCAGGAAAACAAACTACTCTAAAGAGGTGATGCACCAAAATAAGTCGACCTTCTCACATCCACACTTTAAATCAGACATACACATACATACACTTCAGACTTGGCAGAAGGACCAGACTACAAGAAACTTGGCAGGGAGGCTTTCATGAAAAATGCAAAAAACAAAGATTCACCAAGGTGCTGTGAGATGCACACTGAAAGTAATTTCTTCTTTTCTGCACTTCCAGATCCAGCTCTCGTTGTTAGCTGCAGAAATGACACCTTGTAGACAATAGATATGTTGGTGTTGGACCTGTGAAAGCATCAAGGAACAATGACCAAACACAAACTAACACTCAAGACATACACAGAAATATCTATCCAAGAGAGGTAAAAATGCGTCTATTGATTCAGGTAAAATTTTGCCAGGGCTACGCCTTACAAATGTGGAAGATGATTTCTCAAATGACAAGTCTTCAATATATAGGAGAAGAAAGGAGGCCTTTTTGGCGCCCCTTTTTACAAGTGGCCTATCTGTGTCCCCTCATTGGGAAGAGCAGGCTGCCTGAAAAGTAAATGTTGTGTCGACCCTGGCTTTGACTTCAGGCGCTTTTTTGACATGGCCGCGTTGTTTCCTCATTAACCAAGGCTGCTTCTTGAAGGCACCTATGCAGCTTGTCTGCTCATAAATATGAAATGAAAAAAAAGGGTCGCACGATTGGCCGTTCGCGTCCTCTAATTGCAATTTGCAGCCACTGTTTCACCTGCCGGAGTAACTTCTTGAATTGACGCTTCCCTTTGCCACTTGGACAACCTGTTTGCTCCATGCTTGGCACTTTGTCTTTTCCCTATTTTGTCTCTTCTGGCTCCTTCGGCCCTCAGGGGTGATCTTCTAGCAGGTTGCTGCATTTCTAGGCTTCCTTTCATGGTTAGTGCTCCTTCGGTTTGAAAGCAAATGGCTATTTCATTGTGCTAATTTTGACATTCATGCAACTGTCATCGCTTTGAAAACAACGGCTAATTTGCTTCCTTAAAGTTGACGACTTCTAGGACGTCACCGCTTTGGCAATTTGTCATCGGGTCCCTCGATGGCTTCTCTACGGGCTTTGTCTTACTCGGCCCTCTCTGCGGGTCTTTTTTGCTTGAAGTCCCTTCTTAGCACCTTCCCGAAGGGAAGGTGCCCCTTCGGCCCTTGAAAGTACCCCTTTATTTTGGCCGAGAGTCCCCCGCAAGGGCACCTGCCCTTCGAGGTCCTTCGGCGGGTCGCTATGCTCCTCCGGGTTGCTTCCCAGGTTCCCGCGGACTTTTTCTATGGACATTTTACCGCTGACACATTTTCCCGTGGACTTTTGTCCGCGGATGTTTGCCGCGGCCTTTGCTTCGAACTGCAGCCCGAATTCCTTCGGACTTTTTGTCCGAAGGAATTCCTTCAGACAAAAAGTCCGAAGGAATTCGGGACTTTGCCTTTGAAATTTTTTGAAAGTTAGAACGTCCCTTTGAAGTCTTCTGTTGAAGTATTTCATGCCCTTCGCAAGGGCTTCTGGACTTGAGCTGCCCCTTTACCTTTCGGCCATACCCTTGAACCAAGCTGTTGAACCAAAATGGTTCAACTGTTCAAGCGGTTCAATCATTGCGCGCCAATGCCAAGTGAACCAAAGCTGATGAATTTGAAGCCGCTGAACCATCCAGTTGAACCAAATGATTGAACCACTCGCTTTGAACCAAGTTCGTTGAACCAAACCATTGAACCAAAATTGGTTCAACGGTTCAATGGTTCAACGCTGTTGAATCGAGATGTTTGAACTGAGCGATGAACTTTTGTTGAACTAAAGGTCGCTGAACTGTTTGAACTATGCCGATTGAAAACTGTATTGAACTTAGCTGATTGGGCCAAAGCTGAAGAACCTGAAGCTCGAACCAAGCACCTGTTGGGCAAAAAATTGGTCAACACCAACCTGTCCACGAAGTCCTGGTATGAAGTCACTTGGTTATGCTGTAGAGTAACCATCTTATCGTACCACCAATCATGTGCAACTACCTCTAAATGTAGTGTGGCATATTTTATTGCCTCCACTTCTGTCATAGGTCTCAGTGCCAGGAGAGTGTCAAGCTTGTGAATCCAAGCCTGCACTATCATCTTGCTACTACCATCAAAAGTAGTCAAAGAAAGCTTGCCTGTAGCCCTCTTCAGCTCACTATTTTGACCTCTAGGCCTCCTATCCTATCTGAGTGTCCTGTAATGCTCTCTCCTCTGATTTACAAAGCGTTCAAAGGTCATCCTCTCCCGAACCTGAGGAACTAATAATTCCCATTCATTTGCAGCTATGAGTGCATCTGCAAATATGGGGTCTCCTGCCACCTCCTCTGCCAGAGCTTCTTCTGGCTCCTCCGAAACAAATGTAGGGCGTGTAGGCCTATCAGTTGTTCTAGAATGGGTCCGCTGTGGTCTCTGATTACCTGTAGCACACCTGTAATCTCTCTGTTCCCCATTCTATCTAATAGGTGGGTTCAACCTTTCTACCATAGTAGTGAGTGCTTGTAATGCCTGCGTCATCTGTTGCTGCCCTGTAACCATAGCACAGAAGAAATCTCTGCTATCCTGATCATCATTATTCCTATTGCCTCTAGGTGGGCTACCCTCACGCCTATCACCCATGATGACCTGCTGTGGTTCTAAACCCTGTTCGCCTTCAAGTAAGGCTCTCCTGTGTGTATAATACCTGTGTGAACCAACGTCCTCTGGCGGCATGTAATAACTAAACCCTTAGGATGGCAGGATTTAGCTTTGATACCACTATAGAAACCCCTGTTGTCACTTTCTCTGAAACTGCTTGTTTTTTTTTTGTTTTCGGACGTTTTTGGTTTTTTTGTGTTTTTGCATGAACAAATGAAAGTTACGATTTTTGAAGAATTGTTGAATAAATTTAAATAAAATAATGCAACACCGAAAATTATAGAATCTACTTACTCTAATGATGCCAATCGATTTATTGATCTTCTATGACAATTACAAATAAGATCTGGTAACATGCAAATTAAAAAGCAACAATATTTTGATGAAAACCTGGTTATTGCAGCAAGCTGAAAGAGTACATGAAATGGTACGGCTTCATCATTAATCTACTTCTCCCTTCGTCTGATGCTTGGAAAGTGATCCCAAGGTGTAGGCGCCACAAAAGATGGAGACAGAAGATCAAAGAAGTAGGCGATTTGCCCAAGATGAAAATGTACGGCCTTTCTTGAAGGTACGACCCTGCTATAGGAAAGTACGGCTCTATGACAGCAACAAACAAATAAAAGTATGGCCTCTATTTGATGTGTCCGGATCTCAGGAAATAGGCACCTCAAAAGAAAAATCTCTTTCGGATGAATTCCAAACTGAAAACCCTGAATGATGCAATCTCTGATGAAGTTCTGTGATAACCTCTGAATGAAGCCACCTCTCTTAAAGCAATAAATCAGCTGGTATTTCACAGCCTCTGAATTGCAACACTGAAGATGGCTCGTTCTCCAAGCCAAACGAAAACTGGAACCCTTGGCTCTGTTCTAAGGACTTAGCAAAAATTCGATTTCAAAACATCCACAGCTCAAATCCCAATGGAAACCCTTATATCCATCAAAAGTTCGACTTTTCTCAATTAGGCATCATTTAAACAAATTCAAACTTTTCCTTTTAATTTTTCAATAGTCTTCAATGCACTTTTAATTATAAATTATAATTAAAAAGTGGCCCCTCTCAATGTTGGTCGACCCCTTCAATAGATCACTTAAGTTATAATATTAAATAATATTATAACTTTATATTATAAGCTCCAGATAATTAATATTTAATTTGACAATTAAAATATTAATATCTCCCTCAAAATATGTCCGATTCACGAACCGTCTGAAGCTGGTGAATAAGTGATTGATTTTGCACATGACCAAACCATACTGCTAAAAATAGCAAGGGTGCTCCGTTGGGTGACTATTACTGCTAAAAATAGCAGGTCAAGCAAATGGTGTCCGAATGATCCCAAACGAAAGCTAACTGGTAATATCTGACGACTGAAGCCAAGCCAAGCTCCAACAAGACCCTCTATCCATCCTATCAGCCTACGAGGGTCGCATAATAGGCTAATCATAAGCTCTGAAAAATGTCAACTGGAAGGGGACATGACAAAATGTTTGTGGTTCTTTCCTATTTCTTGTTGATGAAGTGCAACAATTTGTTTTGCAAATATTGTTGACTGGATATCTAGTTTTATGTTCATTATTGGTTATCATCGTGAGCAAGGATCTGGGTTATAAAACCCTTTCTGCGTTATGTTAGAACATGTTGAATAATTTGTTAGGGCACCCTAGGTTTATGGATTTGATAGGAAAAAGTTTCTTGAATGTTTAGTTTCAATGTTTGTTCCATTCTTTCAAGGATCATTTGGTATTTCCCACTAGCTTGCATTTGATGTTTTCTACATCTGTGCTAAGGAATGATGTCATGAGTCTTGCAAGATACCCTGTTGTTTGAAGGCCACCAACACACCACCTTCCTTTTTTATAATCATCTACCCTGTCCCACCCTGCAAATAATACACCTTTTGCATACTATAGGTGTTATTTGCCATGCAAATGCATAAGATCCTACATATTTGAAATGTGTTTGCAGTTTGTGCTTTAAAGACCCAGCATTGTAGTTTTTCTATTCAACCCATGTTGTTGAAAACTCTTTAGAATGAAAGTTGTAGTCATTTCCCCATCTGTTTTTAGTAGCTTGTATATGACTTATAGCATTTGTGCATTTTGTGTGACAACCCTTCACGGGTGAAGTGTGCAAACTTGGTTATGCCTTGGTCATATTTGTTCCTTGTGCCAAAAATCCCCATGGAGGTTGAATTGCAAAATCTCTCCATGTGGCACGCTACCCCATAGATCCTCTCACCTTGGTTCAAGTAGAGACAGAAGTATCAAGGAGTTGACTATACCCTTTGTAGATGCCTCTTAGTCATTTTCTGCATTTGGTCTAATCTTGATGTCAAACCCTTTCTTGGCTATAACAACATACTAGCGGGTTTTTCATCATAGTTTGCCATTGTCTTCAAGTGTGCAAGGCCGCGCATACAATGTGTACAACTAAGAACCAACACCTTGCAGAAACTATATAAGCACCTATAATAGTTTTCCTCCAAGCTAAGGCATTAGGCAATGGGTATATTGAAAGGGGATGAGCCAAAAGTATCTTATTAAGCCTCGATTGCTGCTCACCAATTTGAATTGGCCATTCAAGAGTAGGAATCCATTCTTTTCCAATTTCTTAGGGGTGTTTAGTTGCCTTACAATATTTCACAATCTTGATCCATCCCATTTCATGAATCACCTCCATCATTGGCTTTATCTCTGGAGATTGAGTAATAATTGGCAGAAACCCATGTTGAACACAACTATCTACTGAGAGGGGGGGTGAATTAGCAGATGAGCTAAAACTAGTCCATTTAAAACCTTTTATAGAGGATGTGAATTCATGTGCAAATCAAAGAACAAATACAGAAGTCACACACACACAGAAGCACATAACATCAGATTTTTATTTGGAAAACCCAAAGTGAAAAACCACAGTGAGAATCAGCTGCTAGAATCTACTATTCTAATCTAGCCTCACAATAAAATACCTTATTGACAAACCTCATTGGTTACTTTCAAGGACACCAATCCTTAGGAGACACCAATCTCTTTACTAAGCACCAATCTAGTTTGTATGTAGGCACCAACCTACCTGAACTATGGAGCTACAACTCCAGTGTACAAGATAGATTCACAAGTGAATATAGTTCAATGTTCTTTGCTACAAGTCTAATCTGTAACTGCTCACCTTCTCATTATCTGTGTGCTCTATCTTTTTGCTTGCTTAATCTCTGTCGGTATATGTCTTTCACTCTGTATCTGCATACATTTGGTTATGCTTTGTTTAGATACTCTTCATTCCCCTTCTCTACGTTTTACTCTGTCTGCATATTTCTTTTTATCGACAACCCTTTTTCTCACTTGAAAATGCAATAGCAGCAGCACCTTTGTGATGTGTTAAGAGTCGTGTTTATACAAGGATTCATTAGGGTTTCTAGACTCACTTATTGCATTCACATTCTATTTGCATTTAACCAGTTTCAGTTCTAGATTCTCCTTTAATGTGTATTTGACTTTTGCATTTTCCCGCCTCTTGGTTCTTGCATCATACAACAATTGTCTATTCTCGTTTCTATCTTTGACAACTGCGAGATTCTGGTCATAACTGCGCCGTTTCCTTTTCATGTCTTGGTTCATGCATCACGCCGTAATGTTTTGGTCTCTTTACTATGTTTGGCAGCTGCTGGATTTATCTCTTAAATGCACCTCCTTAATCGATGATTGATCTGTTGGATCGATCAATCTCGAGCTCTGTGCAATCATTTACAGGTTGGCACGAAGAAAGAAATCAAAGGCCCGCATTTAATATATTCTCAACGAACAATTGAAGGAACAAGTCTAACCATTGAGCTCCTCTTTGCATCTTGCTACTTTCTATATATCAGGATCGCTTTCACTCCTTTCGATTTATTTGAATATGCTCGATCTTTAACTTTGCCACTGTGCATTAACCTTCGAGCACCTTTAAGGCTTTGGATTCACTCGCTTCGTTGGATCTTCTTAATTCTGACTTGTGTGTGTCGTTGGATCATCAAAGATGCTTGCTTTTTATGTTGACTAGATCATTAACCTTCGACATGTTGACTTCATCTCGCTTCTTTTGGTATCTTTGAGATGTTTCCTCGTTGTTGATCTCTTCAGACTTGCTCGAACTTTAATATGTTCCCTTCGGGACAATTTTTGCGGATTTTTTGTCTGGGTTATTTTCCTTGGGTCATTTTCTTCGGGACTTTTCTCTTCAGGCTATTTTCCTGATTTAATTCTTTGGGACAATTTCCCTGAAAATTGTCCTTTGGAATCCTTGGAAACGTCCTCATGCCCTTTGGCTTTTCTATAGACTACCCTTCGGCTTTCTTGAATGGTCGACTTGCCCTTCAGACTTTCTGCGGACTACCCTTCGGCTTTTCTAAATGGTCCACTTGCCCTTCGAACTTCTTGAGAAGTGCCATTTGGCTTTCTTGAATGGTCCACATACCCTTCGGCCTTTTGCAAACTACCCTTCGACTTTTCTGAAAGGGTCCACATACCCTTCGGCTTTTTGCAAACTATCATTCGGCTTTTCTGAACGGTCCACTTACCCTTCATCTTTCTTGCAGGCATCTACATGCCCTTCGGAACAATTTCTGCGGGCTTTTTGTCTGAAAGATTTGTCCTTGCCAATATTTTCGAAAGAATTGTCTTTGCCAATTTTTCCGAAAGAATTCTTCAAGACCATTTCGTGTTCTTCATTCAGCATGACTTATAGACTTGGAAGAAGTAAAGTCATCTTAGAAACTCGATCAACTCTTCCAGACCCATTCGGGTTTTCAACTTTGTTTAACTTATTAAAATGAACTAAGTAAAGTTGTTGCAAACTCCGATCAACTCACCTAGACCCATTCGGGTTTTTCACATTGCTTAACTCATAAACATGAGAGAAGCAAAGTCACTCTGAAATCCCGATCACCTCTTCCTTGACCCATTCGGGTTTTCCACATTGCTTATCTTATAAACATGAAAGAAGTAAAGTGCTTCCGAAACCCTAATCAACTCTTCTAGACCCTTTCAGATTCTTGAGACAACTTGACTTCTAAAAATGAGACAAGTAAAGTCGTTGCATAAACCCGATTAACATTGCTAGGCCCATTCGGTTTCTCGGGACAACTTAACTTATAAAGTTGAGAGAAGTAAAGTTGTTCTGGAATCCCGATTTGCACTATAATACCCATTCAGGTTCTCAAGACTGCTTTACTTATTTTATAAGGAGAAGCTCTTCATAAATCCGATTTGCACTGTAAGTCTGTGCAATTCAACTTTTGACATTAATGTCTAATAACACACACTGCCTTTGACATCAATGACAATATTATAGACATCAGCGAAAATTGCGAACAACCCATCCCATGAATCAGTCCAAAGGTTGGCATGTTGTCCATTATTAACAATCCAAAATAGATACTTTTTTATAAGAACTTCTCCAACCTTAAGCACTACAAGAATAGGTGATCCTTTGTAATGTTGCCCTTTTTGAGCTAGTCCTTGGATGAGACCCTTAGCTTGAGCATTCCCTAGGGCTAAGGATTTAGAGGCAAAAAGGGGGAACATTAGTAAGCTTCAAGGTTATTTTGATAAAGTACTTTATTATCCAAATTTGGGGCCCTTTTTAAGAGACATTCTAAAATTACTTTTATAAGGAAGCTTGTTGTATATCTTTTTATTAAAAAGAAAAGTAACCCTTCGTCTCTATTTTGGGTGCCACAATTAGAGGAAGATTATAAAAAGGAAGAGAGGCTCTTTCGAAATGTTATGTTGAATATTGATTTTAGAATATTGAATTAAGTATGTCAAGCTTGGTTTCCACCACTAGAGGACGAAAACCTTGAAGAAGTGTCATAGGTTTGGAGACGAAAACCTTCATTCCTTCTACTTAGGCAACGCTACTTAAGGGTTGTAAATGAGCTTCAAATTGCATGTATTCATGCAAGTGGATCATTCAAAGGTGTTTTTAGACACCATTTTTTAAAAGAAATATTGTTACTTCTATCAAAAACAGGATTTTGGTTAATTTCACAAGGTTGAAGACGATCGAATCATCTTGAGAGATTGTGCATGTTGCAGAATACCTCCCTAAGGGGTGGTGACCTGCCTAGGGAGCTAGGTGAACCACTTGAAGGGGTCTTTGGAGGTCAAAGAGAGTTGTCTGTGCTTTCATGGAATTTTCTAGCTAGGGCGATTGGTTTGGAGAGTGGATTTTGAGGGTTTGAAACGGATTTGGGAGTGCTAACATTGTATAAAATATTACTAATATTTTATCTCACCTTTTTGCATTGGGCGACTTGCCTATGAGACATTGGGAGGCCTATTCGGAGGGATTTTTGGTGAGTTGAATATTTTGAAATTTATTCCCTATTTTTAATGAGTAGGACGAATTAGCTGGGAAGAAGTGAGCATATCGGAGGGTTTTTAGACTCCATTCGGCAAGGTACTTGCGATTCTCTATTTTCTTATTTTTGTGGCAAAATTATCATAGGATTTTGGAAGGAATTTGAAAGGAAAAATATTAGGGTTTCATCTTAAAAATTCTGCTATTATTTTAGGAGTGGGGCGATTCACTTGAAGAGCATTTTATGAGTTTTCTAAGGTGCTATTAGGCCCTAAAAGATGCACAAATAATATAAGATTTATTTGACAATTTTTAGCATATTTTTCAAGGTCCCTAGACATCTTTTATGAGCAAATTCAAAGGAGAAATCTGATTTATTTAACGCAGTAATTTTCTGCACATGGGCGAATTGATTTGAAGGGCTTTTGGAGGCCATTGAGTGGGATAAACTTAGAAATATTTCATTTTGAAATATTTCCATATTTTATCATATTTTTGGTGAAATTTTTGCAACGTTTGAAAGCTGATCTTACAAAGAAAACGCAACTGAACTTTCAAGATTTAAATCTGATTTTTGGCGAAGGTATTTCCCAATGTACATGCACCCTTCCTCACACTTACAAAGGTATTTATCACAACAGCAAATTCAAGGTTTATGCATGACATTTGTGGATTTAAGGTGAAAATTTTAGTGGTTATAGGCTTTATATACTTTGGAATTAATTGTGCATCATTGGTGCCTAGGGTTTATTATACATATGGTGTTTTGAACATCTATATTTCAGTTAGGGTTGGCTGATTTTAATTTTCAGAATTCAATGTGTTTGGAGTTGATTAAGGGTTTGTTGGGAAACCCTCTTTTATCATCATTGTCCCAATTTGGGGACATTACATCCTTTAGTAGGAAGGGAAAACCTAATAATTCTCTCGAGAGGATTATTTTCAGCATATTTGGCTCTAATATTAGCTGCCCATAGGTCATTTGGAGCCATTAGCCATCTCCAATAGAGTTTGGCTGCTAATGCCTTAGTGTGCTTGGAAGAGGAATGGAATTTCAATCCACCATCCTGCTTTGGAAGGCATAGAGTCTTCCACTTAGCTAGAGACCACTTTCTTTTTTCCTGCACAACACTTGTAATGTTCCCAAATATGACAATTAGACCAAGCTCGGGTTTCCCAACAAACCCGTAGCTAAAATTGCTAAACAACTAAAATCTGATCCACAAAACCAGCAAACCCTAACTGAAAAATTTGAATAATTTCCAAGCAAAAACACACTCCAAAATAGCTCCAAAAAAATGTTGAATAAGAAACTGAAAACAATTACCTTTTTTTGCCAAGTAATAGTGGCAAGCAGGGAGAAAATTAACCTTGCAAATATTTTGATTTTTGAGTGAAGGTACTGTTGACAATTTTGCCCCACAGGCCAAATCGTCACCATTACCACTTGAAACTTCGCTCACCATGACCATTTGCTTTGAAAACCAAGTCTTGACCTTTCAGAAATCGAGGATAAGTCACTTTTGTGTAGGTACAGGCATTTTCTCATCAGGCAATGATCATTTTTAGCACTTACAAAGCAATTCGGGTTTGCAAGACAACATTACTTATAAGCTTTTATAAGTTGAAGCACTCGAAGAACCCGAATGGGTCTATAGTGCATACTGGGTTTACGGGGGTGTCTTATTTACTTTTATAAGTAAAAGCAATCCAAGGGCTTGAGCTGGTCTATAGAGGGAAGCGGGTTCGTGCATCGACTTGTCTTATAAAGTTTTTATAAAGTAATGGCACTTGTAAAGCCCGAAAAAGTCTTGGACATTGCGAAGGGCAGGTGATTTCTTTCGGAGGGCGTTTTCACCGGCGAGGTGGACTTTACAAAAGTTCCGAAGGGTTATTTACAAAAACCCTGAAGGGCAACTGCCCTTGCGGGGGGCACTTCAAGAACGAAGTGGACCTTTCATTTTTCCTGAAGAGTATGTGCCCTTGCGGGGGACACTTCAAACATGAAGAGGACCTTTGCAAGACTTCCAAGGGGTCGTTTACAGTTTCTCCGAAGGGCACTTGCCCTTGTGGAGGGCACCTTGGTCAGTGGCAGGGCCATTTGGAAAATCCCAAAGGGAACTTTTGGAGGTAGACATACCCTTGTGGAGGGCACTCAGGCGGCGAGAGGACCTTTTCCATTCTTCCGAAGGGCATTTTTGGGAAGCAGTCCTTGCGGAGGGCACCTTCATAGTGACAGGACCTTTTGAAGCCTGAAGGGCACTTTTGGGAAGCAAAAGCCCTTGCAGAGGGCACCTTCATAAAGCGAAGGACAAAAACAAAGTTCTCGAAGGCACTTGCCCTTCGGGGAAAGACAATCCAAAGACGGATTTCCTTCGGACTTTTTGTCTGAAGGAATTCGGGAGGACAAAAGGCCCAATGACCAAAAGCGAAAGGCACAAACGGAAAAGAATTTCCTTCGGACTTTTTGTCCAAAGGAATTTGGGTTTTCAAAAAGCTCGAAGCCCCCCGAGCTCGGGACAAAACGAAGCAACGAATACACGAGGCAAAAGACAAGAATTCCTTCAGACTTTTTGTCCGAAGGAATTCGGGAGGACAAAAAGCCAGATACAGTAAAGACAAACAAATGCAGTTAACAGAATATGTGGGAAAAGATGACCCAGAGAATCAAAACATAGATGTTAGATGCAGAAACCCGACAAAAATACAAGATGAACATGCGCATGAACAATGGCATAAGGGAAGATTCGTGGAAAAGACAAATACAAACGGTGAACATGCCTAAATAGTCTGAGAATACAAGAGCATGCAACAGCCATGAACAGGAATAGACACGTCCAGATTGACCGTTCTAACATGTCACCTTCAGTTTTTAAATAGAGGCTCGCTTTGCATGAGGACTCGAGTAGTGGCATAGTGGAAAGCTTAAACAAAAGAAATTCCATGCACACACTCTCGTTTGTCTCAAAGCTTGAAATGTTCCGACAGTTCAAACATAATTCTTAATTTGACATTTGCATTGATTTCATGCAAAGGGAAGACTTTCAAACGTTCTAGCAGTTCGAGTGGATTTGACTATTCTTGTTTTGGAGTTGACTGATTTTCAAGTCAAGACATTTATTCGTAGATTTCATGCATCCAAAGCTTGTCTTCTTCTTTTTCAACGTAAGAAATTTTCATGCAAGACAAAATAGACTTTTGTAAACACTGAGTTGGTTTGAGTTTACTTCCTCTCTATTTTCCAACGCCAATCTCTTGGCTTTTTGTAATTCTTGACCATTTTTGGTCTAGCAGGCCAAAATCGGTCCCCTTCTTCCCTTGCTGTTTTGAGCCAGTCGAATTTTGGTTGCACAAGTCTTTCGGCAGAAGATGAACCAGTTCAAAGAATGAAAGGGCTTTTACAAAGCTTCTTCGGACAGTTTGTCTGAAAAAATTCACAAGGAAAGAGAGCGAAAAAACGATTCAAGACACTTTTCCTTAAGGTTGGAAAAGTGGTTCAACGTCGAGGTTCAACGACATGATCTTTCCAATAGTTAAGAAATTTGAACTTTGAACCATTGAATTGGTTCAATCGGTTGGTTCACTCAGTTGGTTCAATGCCTTGGTTCAATCAGTCAGTTCAAGTGATTGGTTCAGTCGGTTTGGTTCAACATTTGGTTCAATCAAAGGGTTCAATCAGATGGTTTGAAGCAGGTGGTTCAAACGGTCAATTGAATGAGCAGGACGCACCATTGAACCTTTGAACCGTTGAACCATTGTTGGTTCAACCGGTTGGTTCAATCAACGGTTCAATCAGAGGGTTCAAAAGAGTCTCCCGAAGGACTAGTGCCCTTGCGGAGGGCAGTCAAGCATAAAAGGGACCATTCCAGCGCCCTTGCACCCAAGTGCCCTTGCGGAGGGCAGGGAACACTTGCAAAGGGATCAAAGAGAAGGCCGAAAGGGTAAGTTTTTCTTTGAAAAAATTGTTCAAGGTAGAAAAGTTGGGACTCCTTTGGATTTGTTCAAGGCAAAGGACAAGAGAATTTCTTCGGACAAAATGCCCGAAGAAATTTCTTCGGGCATTTTGTCCGAAGAAATTCTCTTGTCCTTTGCCTTGAACAAATCCAAAGGAGTTCCAACTTTTCTACCTTGAAAACTTTAGACATTTTGTCCAAAGAAATTCATAAGGCAAAGGCAATGTCCTTCGGAAGAAAATCCCGCGGCAATAAAAAGATTAAGGCAAAAGCAGGAAATGATTTCCTTCAGACAAAAAGTCTGAAGAAATTTGGAGAAAGAGCCGCGAAGAAAAAAACCCGAAGGATTCCGAAGGTCAAAGTGATCAAAATAATTCTTGCGGACATTTTGTCCGCAGGAAAAATGGCCGAAAGTAAAGCCCGACAGAAAGCGGTAAGCGGGAAAGAATAAAGGAAAGAATTCCTTTGGACATTTTGTTCGAAGGATTTGAGGACCAAGTAGCGCGAAGGACCCCGAAGGGCAGGTGCCCTTGCGAGGGACTCTCGAGTGCCGAAAGGACCTTTCTCAAAAGCCGGAAGGAAAGGAAGAAAAAAAGCCAAAACAAAGAAAAAAGGCCAAAGGAATTGCCAAGGAGGGCAACGGGCCCGAAGACGTCAAAGTTGGGGCACCATGAACTAGCCGTTGGCTTTCAAATGGCGACAGGCCCGCAAACGTCAACTTTATGGCAATGAAATAGCCGTTGATCTTTAAAGGCTTGAGCACGGACCCGAATGCATTCAAAGGCCTTAAGGCCAAAAGGAAGAACCGTTGAGAGAAGAGCACAAGGAGCCAGCAAGGCTGGGAAGATAGCCCCCGAGGGCCGAAGGAGCTAGAAAAGACAAAGCCAGAAAGAGACAAAGTGCAGAAACGGACAAAACAGTCCAAGTGGCAAGGGAAGGTGTCGACTCAAGGAGTTACTCCAGCTGTTGACATAGTATCTGCCAAGTGGTCATCAAGGGGCGCAAATAGTAAGCGGCGCGGCCTATTTTTTCTTCACTTTGCATTAATGAGCAGACAAACCGCGTGAATATCTTGAAGGAGCAGTGTTGTTTGCAAAAAAGAGGCGCGGCCTATGTTTTCACATTAATGTTTGAACGCCAAAGTCAAGACTAGCGATTACACAGCATGGTTCTAGCAGGCCTCTTCTAGAAGGATGATATCAGCAACAGCGACTTCCTCTTCTCGATGTTCTCAATGCACATGGGCCAACTTGTAAAAAGGCACCAAAGTCTTTTCCAAAAGGGGCGCCTTTACTTCTTCTCTCTCTATATATTGTAAACTTCTCATTTGAGAAGATATCTCTTAGCCTGTAAGGCAAAGCTTTGCCCAAAAAAATCTCTTGGCTTGTAAGGCGGAGCTCTGCCAAATTTTACCTTGAATCAAGACAACATTTTTACCTCCATTCTGAGTTTGCACTTTCGTATGTGTCTGTCTTTGTTCTGTGTGAAGTCATTTTCTTTTATGCTTTCACAGAATGATTCCAGCATGTCTAGTGCATTGTGAGTTTTCCTTTTGCAAGTTAGCCAGAAGTGTCCCTAGAGGAGTATAGGTGCCTGTGAATAGGCTGCCAAAGTGTCTTGGAATGCCTCTGGTAGTTCTTCCTCCCTGTATATCCACGGACCCCTAGCTCACTGATGCAGAAGAATTTCTTGTGTCAAATGAAGTGTATGGGAGCTTGTTTTGGTGGAAAGTGTGTTCGGGCTAAGTAGATCAAACTTTTTTGGTGTATCACCTTTTTAGTTTAGGTTCTGTTTTCAGCATCTTTCTCCCTTTTCACCCCCCCCATTGTTAGCAATAGGAAACCAGGACCTCAGAGATACATCAAAGGGAGCTAGCCCTTATCTAGAGACTCTCTCCCAATTTTCCTAGACCCACAGGCAAGAGGGGAGTTTCCATTTTGACGCGTGGAAGATCGGAGCTCAGCCTCCTATCAAGGGTGCAATCCGCTGCGTCAACAATAATTTTCTATATTAATGGCTTTTCAGCCTTGTAAAAAGGATCCCTCGTTTGACAAGCAATCTTCTGCCAAAGTTCGTGTTGTAATTTTTTTCAGAATCAATAAGAAAAGGACTGTGCTTTTTCAATTTCCAGCAGTCGGTATAGTGTACTATTGCTATGGATTTGCCTAAGTGATAGATTTTCTTTCTTCCTTGTCAAATCTAGATTCGTAGCTAGTTACTAGCTGGTCATTTATGTAGGGCACATTCTGTGTTTGAATGTCTTTTGTTGAGTTTACAATGGATATTAATGGCCTTTTAGTGCCTTTCGTCAGGATTATTTCTACTTTTCCCTCAAGCTTAGATCATTAGACAGAACCTTTTCGTGAAATACTTGTGTATTGACCAATTGGAGTTGAAGTTCTACCTCTTCCTTGTTTGAATCAATGTTCTCAGAAGCCCGATTTGAGTGGATCAAACAAATTAGGTGTATCACCATTTTTAACTAGGATTTTCTTTCAAGTTATTTCTCCTTTTTTCTTCAGACAGTTTGTAGCGTAAAATTTGAGATCCTCATTGATACATCTTACAGGAACCAGCATTCTCTGGAGGTTCTTCTCACCATTGAGGCACCCACCCTCGTGAGAAGATCCCATTGTTTCAACTGGAGCGAGGATTAGTCATTTCAGCATGTCTTCGATTCAGGGTGCAACTCTAGGTTGACAACAGTTTCTGGCACGCCTGGTGGGACCTATTGGAGCTAGTCTTAGTGAAATTACAGTTGCAACAGTGTTCTTCATGAAATATTTGGTGTTTTCGAGCTCAAAGTAGTTACTTCTAATAATCCGGGCACAATTTCAAGTAAGTTTTATTTTTAATACAATGAATGAGTTTTGATGGCTGTGTATGAAGAGAATTCCCGTACTATGTTTCTTTATCAACCCTATAATGAATCATACTAGCCTTGTCAGCAGTTTTGTCAAAACTATGATGAATCTTATCAAGTTTCCCATGATCCCTATTACCAAAAGCATGACTCTTACCATCCTTGGGAACCATATCAGTTTAAGGACCAGATTCCACATTCCCCATATGGATATGATGTTGTATATGAGCAGCGTTGTCTCCAAAAGAGAATGAACGAGATCGAGCTAAAAATTTTAGCATATGCAAGAAAATTTTGTTCAAATTTTCAGTATGAAGAAGTGAATAGTCTTTTCCAAAATGTGCCTAATGATCCAGTGAAGATAAATGAGTTGTGCATCTTTGTATTAGAGAAGTTGGAGGTTTGGGAAAGGCCGAAAATTGAGTTAAGCCACCTGCCCACAGAAGGTTCTTATGTTCCTTATTCTTATGAAGTTCTTAACCATTTTTCATCTTTACCAAGGGAGCTTCCTAGTTGGAGTCAAAAGCCTATTCAAGAGCCAACTCATATGCCTATTAAAGAGCCTATTCACGAGACTAAATCATCTTGTATTCCCTTTTCATCACCCATCATCCCTCAAGTTCAAGCTGTCCATGAGGACAAGGAATTTTCTGACTTTGATGAGGTGAAGGTGGTTCAAGAAGAGCAGCCTCATGAAGAAAATCAGGTATCTATGATAGCTTATGTAGATCTTGTTATTTTGAATTTTTTCAGGGATCTACTATGCCACTTGTTGATAATTCTTCCACAGGTCAAAAAATTGTCAACCTTACTATTTGGAAGAAGGTCTTATGGTACTAGTTTGTCTTGTGAATCAGTTTTGGGTACTGAATAATGAAAAGGAAAAGGTTTTGCAAAGTTCAATCAAGCCTAAATGCATACCTACAGCGACCCAAGGAGCCATCTACAACCAGGTATAAGCCAAGGAAAGAGCCTACAGCCAGGTAAAGTTTTGGTCATTCAAAGGATTTGAAGGGGCGTTCTCATTTTTAGATTTGGCAATGTCCATCTACAACCATCCTTAAGGTTAACCTACAAGCCTGTAGGTTCGCTTATGAATGAAGGCGAGTGTTTTCTTTTGGACACGTATGGAATACAAGTTTGTTTTTCAGACTTACAACGACTATTCTCTCTCCCAAGTGCTTTCTTTCCAAAGTGTTGTCTTCTCAAAATTTTGTCAAGCTAAGAGATGGACAATTTCCTTGGACTTTTTGTCCGAGGGAAAAGATTTTTCAAAGGACTTGGGAGAAGTCCGAGAGAATTTCAAAGGGACAATTTACAAAGTATGCAATTCCTTCGGACTTTTTGTCCGAAGGAATTAAGGAGACAAAAAACCCAGGTTCCCTACAAAAAAACCCGAGTGCCCTACAAAAAGCCCGGGTGGCCTTCAATTCTTTCGAAAAGCTAGTTCCGGAGAGACACCTGCCCTTGCAAAGGGCACTTGGTCGGTGGTAGGACCTTTCCAATTTTCCTGAAGGGCATTTGGCTGGTGGTAGAACAAAGACAAAGGAGACTAATTCCTTCGGACTTTTTGTCCTTCGGACAAAAAATCTGAAAAAATTTAGGACAAATAAAAACCCGATGGAAAATACACAAAGGCAAAGAGAAAAAAAAATTGAAGGATATCCTTCAGACAAAAAGTCCGAAGGAATTCGAGCTATATTCTCTCGGACTTCTTGTTATGCAATTTCCCTGAATTAATTCTTTGGACAAAAAGCCCGAAGGAATTCCTTCGAACTTTTTGTCCGAAGGATTAATTCGAGAAAATTGCATAACAAGAAGTCCGAGAGAATATAGCCCGAAGAAATACAACCAAGGTAAGGCTAGGGAGATAAACAGAAAAGTTCACGGGAAAAATTTGTCAAACGAAAATTTCGAAGAAAATCAAAGGGAATAAGCCAAGAAGGAAATCCAAAAGGTCAGTAGAAAAACAAATGTTTGCAGAAAATAAAAATCCAAGACCAAGGTGAAGTCAACGAAAAGCCAGGAAATAAAATCCGCAGACAACCAAGGCAAGACATAATTTCGAAGGAATAATTGGACTTGGACAGAAAATAGAAGTCTGCAGAAAATGAACATGAATAGGCATACCAAAATAAAAGGAAAATCCATGCAAGCAAAGGCTATTTTTGGTTGACTGGTCAAAGCTTCGGTTGACTAGTTGTTGAAATCAAGCTCATCTCCGGATCAACTCGTGTTTTCAAATGTTCCAACTCAGCTTCCAATGTTTCAATTCGAGTTGTAATTTTAGCATGGCGTGGATTTCATGCATGCTCTTGTTATCTCGTGCTTTCAAACGATCAAATGGCTCAAGAGGAAGTCCATATTTGGAGGTGGGCATAGCATTTTTGCATGATAAGAGTTTAACTTTCAACAAACTCACCGTCCATTTCCTCTAACGCCAAGGAGCTTCATGCAAGGCAAATAGACTTTTTGTAAATGCTGAGTTGGACAGATTTAGCCTCTCTCCTATTTTCAAATGCCAACTCTTGGCTGTTGTAATTTTCTATATAAGTTGGCTTTTCAGTCTTGAATTGTATCCCTCTCTTGGCAAGACCAAACTCTGTCATTGGTGAGTTGTATAACCTCTTCAATCAATAGAAGGATTGTACTTTCAGATTTCAAGTGCTAACATAGTGTATATTCATTCAGCGATTTGCATATTTGGTAGATTTCTCTCCCTTCCCAAATTCTGATTCGTACCTAGTTGCTAGCTTATTATATTATGCAGGTCATATTCAGTGTTCTTTATGTCTTTTACTGAAGTCGTAAGTGGATGTTAGGTCGCTGCAAAGTGTCTTGTATCAGACCTCTCTCCATAGTTTTCCCTCATGTTTTGGCAGAGTTAGAGGGTCAATTTGTGCCCTAATAATTGCTGGAAAATTAGTATATTTTCTTGGTTGTTTTGCGTAATTATTTCAGTATTTCATGAGGGTTTCAAGGCTGAAAGGGGCTTGAAGGTTAGCTCTAATTTCTTGAGCATTTTCAGCAAGGTGACACCTTGGGTTCAAGGTTGTTAACTTCTTTTTATGCCCTAAATTCTGTTGGTACCAATTCCAAATTGTTGAGAGGGTTTAGAGTGATATATTACAACATTTTGGCAAGGGTTTTATATATAGGGTTTGGCTGAAAAAATTAGAAACTCATATTTGTTTGGCTAGGGTTTGATATATTTAAATCAGAATTTGTACATGTGGTGTTAGGGTTTGTTGTTTTGTTGTTAGGGTTTGTTGGGAAACCCCTTTGATCTAATTCCAACCCAAAAAGGGACATTTCACCATCTCCATCCACATTTGGCCACACTTCAAAGGACGAGGAATCACCCCCTGACTCACCTATTTCCGATCCTCTTTGGGCTAGGCAGACACTACAAAGCGTAGGCACATGGGTTGGGGATCCTTCATATGTCAGGGGGACATGTTCAGAGTTTCTGAGTGAGCCACATGCTTTCTATGCCTCCACCTCCGATACACATACTTTTCGAGCGGCATCTGACATTCCTGAGTGGGAAACTACCATGCATGAGGAGTTCAGTTCCTTGATTAGGAATAACACTTGGGATTTGACACACCTTTCTAAGAGAAGGAAGATAGTTCGATGCAAATGGATATATCCAACTAAGTATGTAGTAGATGGGTCAGTTGATAAGTTCAAAACATGATTGGTCGCAAAAGGTTTTTCACAGGTGCTTGGCATTGGCTATGCCGAGACCTTTGCACCAGTTGCAAAGATGAACTCTATCAGACTCACTCTTGCCATTGCTGCAGCTCATCATTGGGATGTTCATTAGATGGATGTGAAGAGTGTTTTCTTCATGGTGACCTCGAGGAGGAGATTTACATGGAGTAGCCATAGGGTTTTGTCGAGGACTCTTCCTTAGTATGCAGACTTCAAAAATCTATTTGTGGCTTCAAACAAGCCCCTTGAGCTTGGTATGCCAAGATGGATTCCTTCTCTCATCAGGATTCACTAGATGCCATTCTTATCCTAACATCTTGTAGCAAGATGATTCACTTTTTATTCTGGTATTATATGTTGACAATCTATTGATCATAGGGGGTTCTTCATCATGCATTACAGCGGTGAAATAAGCTTTTCATGACAACTTTTCCATGATTGACTTGGGTTTGTTGCATTACTTTCTTGGGATCCAGATCCTGCAATCTGATTCAGGAATTACCATTGCACAACCGAAGTATGCTCTCAATTTACTTCCTCGGTTTCACATGGTTGATTGTAAGCCAATCTGACTTCCTTTCTATTTGGAGTCAAGCTTGAGGCTGATTGTTCTACACCATTGGTTGATGCTATCTTGTATCGACAACTTGTTGGTAGTCTCATCTACTTGACACATACCCGACTCGACATTTCATATGTTGTAGGCATGGTCTCGAGATTCATGCAGGAACCTCATGAGCTGCACTGGAAAGCAACTAAGAGGATTCTCCACTACATTTAGGGTACACACAAATTTGGGATTCATTATAGAGTTGGCATTGATGTTGACTTGGTTGGGTACACAAATTTAGATTGGGCTAGTGATCCTGAACATCGCAAGGCCACTTTAGGCTACAGTTTTTCCCTTGGTTTAGGTCCAATTAGTTAAACAAGAAGCAAAAAGCTATTGCTTTGTCATCTACCAAGGAAGAATACAAAAGAGTTGTTGAGGCTATTTGGCTTTAGGGGATTCTCACAAAATTTGGTATTCAGTTCAGGCGACCGACAGTCATCTTCTACGACAACCAGAGTACGATTCAGATTTGCAGACATCTGGTTTAGCATCAACAGATCAAACACAGAGATTCACATGCATTTCATCAGGGAGCTC
This sequence comes from Torreya grandis, assembly GCA_037957365.1. Lineage (NCBI taxonomy): Eukaryota > Viridiplantae > Streptophyta > Pinopsida > Cupressales > Taxaceae > Torreya > Torreya grandis. The sequence goes on from JARHVA010005209.1 coordinate 646,711, forward strand.
TTTCATGGATAGGTCATCAATCTTAGATATTGTCAGACCACGGAGTAGATCGCTGACATTATCACCAAACCCTTCTCTAAGAGCAAGTATCTTCGCTTGTGGGCTCTTTTTGGGGTGTGAGCTACATCAACATCATCTTCAGGGGGGGCTTCTAGTCCTCTTCTTTTCTCTCTTTTTTTTTGTTGGGGGGTTTCCTATAGGTTTTCTCCTTTTATCCACTTTATAAGAATTTCATTGTACAAAGGTATCTCATTGAGCCATGTTCTCAAGACCCACTTCTTTTACCCACCTAAGCTACACTTAAGGGGGGCTGTTAGTGTAGGAGATTATTTTTCACGTATTTACTTATTGTGGATTATTCCTTCACATGGGTTTTCCTACACTTGTGGAGTTAGCTTGCTTACATGTATTTTGTCATAGGGAGTTACACTTGACTGCCATTATTAGCTAGTGGGAGTGACTCTTTAACTGGCTATTCCAAGTATGGGGAGTTACATTCCATTCTTGGGTTTTTGACCACTTTTCATGGAGTTACACATTCACTCTTCTATATGTACATCTTTATTTTGTGAGCTATTTCAGTTGAGTGTGTTGGATGATTTTGTGATTACTTGCATTGCAATATTCTCGTTTATTTAATTTTAATTAACTTGTAGCTGCATTGTGCATTTGCTTGACTCGTGCTTGCATTGAACCGGTGCATTTGCTTGATCTAGAGATCTTGGTGTAATCATCGATAAATTTTGCTAAAGTGTTGAAGTCCCCCATTAAAATCAGATTTGAAGGTTTATAAGCCAAAATTCATTCAACACGAACTTCAAGCAATCCTAAGATTTCTTGTTGGTGGAATATAACATTTATAATAGACTATTGTAACTATTGTTCACAAGAAAAGAAAACAGTGTATAGACCTGAAGGACATGTTTGAGCAAATATTAAATTGCACTTGGAGGGGTTCCAGTGCATTAGTGTGTGAGATGCTAGACATTTGAGAATGCATTTGGTACATTGAATTCCTCAGTATCTAAGAGCATTGACTGATCTTGTTCTACAGATTTATTGAATAAGAGTGAGATCGATGCCTTCAGATTTGACTTTTACTTTGAGAAAATGGTGTTTGTTGGGCACATGCAGTCCTGGAAGGTGGTGGATGTCATGTCCCTTTTTCTAATTAATTCCCACTTAATTAATTAATCTGAATTCCAATTACGGGAGAATAAAAAGGGAAAATTGGATGAAGAATGTAATCAAGTGTTTACAGGGAATTGGAAAGGTCAAAGAATCAACAGGGATGAGGACGAATATTAATTTATTAATATTTTTTATTAGCTAAAATCAGGCGTGATTTTCTAGAAGAAGATAGTGATATGTTTCTAAGGAAACTTATCAATTGGATCATGGCTTTCTATGAGAGGATAATGATGGAGTTCCAAGGAAACTTTCTATTTTATTCTTTCATTGTTATCCTCCGGATAAGTGGGTCAAATTTGGAAAGTTTCTACTACCTATGATTGGAGATAGAATATGGAAATATTCTATTATTATTATTATTTGTTGACATTTAGTGACTTTGGGATTGGTTCCCCAATTCTTATTTAAGACAAGCAACCTCAACAGTGTGGCATTTTTTGCCATTTCAACAAATTCTTGGACCTTGCAATTCAATTTTACATCTGAGGATGAAAACCTTCAGATTTGGAGACTTGTGAATGGGATGTCCATGAGCTCCAGGTGGTTTGAGGATGGGAGCCCTTGAATCATAGAGTAGCTTCATTTAGAGGCTACCATTGTGCATAAGGTTGGAGATTTCAGCAGTGTTATGTGTAGTGGTTATTTGTGTGTTATGTGCAGGTAGAAGTTTGGAGTGTTATAAGTGTTGTTTGTTTTATTCTATGTAATTTTGTGCATTAGGTTGTTCTATAGCGTTTCCAAGTGCCCATAACTAGTTGGAGGTGTTGTAGGGGTTGGAGGGTTATTTTGGGGTTTCTGGGTATTTTATGATATGCAAATTTTGTCTTGTTTCAAATAGATCTTTATAGAAGTTTGGATAAATTTGTGTAATTGTTGTTTGCTGTAGGATTTATGGTTGGGATGCTCTCACTCCTTTCTAGGCACTTATGATCGTGCAACTTCAATATTATACATTTCTATGTATTTTGATGTGATTTTAGCAATGCGTATTTCGATATTGTGGTGTTTGAGTTGTTGCAGTTTGGTAAATCATTCCAGAAGTTTGTTGGAGGTTTGCAACAACATTTTGGGGCTATGTTGTGTGGAAAACAATCATAAAGTAATAAAAAATTAGTTTGCTAAGTTTCTGCATATTGAGAGCATTATTATTTGTTTGGCAGTTTTGTGGGTTTGATTAAATCCTTGAAAATCTTGAGTTGTAAAAAATATGTTTGATGATAATATTTTAGATTTTGATTTATTCAAGGGTCCTGAATGATTCGGGACATTTCAGTGGAGGTGCTTGCCTCCATTTGATCCTTTGCTATAATTTTTTAGTCCAGATATGCATGCAATGAGAGACACCACCTTTTATTGTTTCCTCATTAGTTGACTCTATGGTCTCATTATGATATTTTTCGTTTCTTTTTGGTATTTGTTGTCAACCTGGAGTTGCACCTTGAATCGAAGACATGCTGAAATGGCTAATTCTCTCTCCAGTTGAAATAATGAGATCTTCTCACGAGGGTGGGTGCCTCAATGGTGAGAAGAACCTCCAGAGAAGGCTGGTTCCTGTAAGATGTATCAATGAGAATCTCTACTCGGCATTGCGGACTACCATGAAAAAGGGAGAAAGAAACTTGAAGGGGAAATCCTACCTAATGACGGTGATACACCAGAATGTTTGATCCACTCTACTTGGAACCTTGAACACTGAACAAACAAGGGAAAATGAAGACCTCTGATTTTCAATTGATCACTATGCATAAGTATTTCATGAGAAGGTTCGATCCAATGAGAAAGCGTGAGGGAAAACGATGGAGAGAGGTCCGATACAAGACACTTTGCAACCACCTAACATCCACTTACAGTTTTAACAAAAGACATAAAACACTAAACATGACCTGCATAACATGATGAGCTAACAACTAGGTATGAATCAGAATTTGGAAAGGGAGAGAAATCTATCATGTATGCAAATTGTTGAATGAATGTACACTATGCCAGCACTTGAAATTTGAAATTACAATCCTTCTATTGATTAAAGAGGTTATACAACTCACCAATGGCAGAGTCTGGTCTTACCAAGAGGGATGAATTTTACAAAGCTGAAAAGCCATTAATATATAAAATTACAAAAAGCCAAGAGATTGGCGTTGGAAAATAGAGAGGGAGTAAACTCAAACCAACTCAGCCTTTTCAAAAGCCTATTTTGTCTTGCATGAAAATTCCTTGCGTTGGAAAAGAAGAAGACAAGCTTTGGACACATGAAAATTACGAAAAAATGTCTTGACTTGAAAACCAGTCAACTCCAAAACAAGAGTAGTCAAATCCACTCGAACTGCTGGAATGTTTGAAAGTCTCTCATTTGCATGAAATTAATGCAAATGCCAAATTAAGAATTACGTTTGAACTGCTAGAACGTTTTCGATCTTTGAGACAAACGAGAGTGCGTGCATGGAATTTCCTTTGTTTGAAATGTTTAACACTTTGCCTATTCATCATGCAAGACAACTTTATTTTTAGAACTGAAGCATGCTTGTTTTCTTAAATGTGTTCACTTTGTTGGAGTCATTCACGTTAGTCTGTGCATGATCTTTGTTCATCTTGTTTTTGTCTTTATTCTGCGTTTGTTTTATTCACTGCTCATGCTTATGTCCATGTTCAGTTCTGCTTCAGTCTTTGCTCATGCCTCTATTTCTGTGTTTGTCTTACTTGTTCAATTCTGATTCAATCATGTTTTTGCTTATGTCTCTGTTCATGTTATTGATCATGTTCAGTTCACTGCGTGTTTTCTTTGGCTTTTCCCTTGTTCTGCTTTAATTCGAGATTCGGGCTTTATTTTGGTCGGGCCTCTGTGTTTATATTTTCCTATGCTTGGCATTTTCTTCTCTTTTTTGGCCTTTGCTTATGCATTAGCCTTCGATTTTTTGGTTCTTTGCTTGTGGTCTTGTCTTTTCTATCGGGCTTTTGTCCCTCCCGAATTCCTTCGGACTGTTTGTCTGAAAGAATTCCTTCGGACAAAAAGTCCGAAGGAAATTTTTTTCCGTTTGTGCCTTTGCTTTATTTCTATCGGGTTTTTCTCTAAGTATATCCTCTGTAGGATCTTTTTCATTTGTTCCTTTGCTTTATTTCTATTGGGCTTTTCCTCGGGTATATCCTTCGTCGGATCTTTTCCTTGAATTCTTTCAAACTTTTTGTCCGAAGGAATTCCTTCAGACAAAAAGTCCGAAGGAATTTCTCCTTTGGCTATCTTTCCCCGAAGGGCAAGTGCCCTACAGGAACTTTAATTTTGTCCTTCGCTTTATGAAGGTGCCCTCTGCAAGGGCTATTCGTCCTCAAAAGTGCCTTTCAAAACTTTTGAAAGGGTCCTGCCATCAACCAAGTGCCCTCCACAAGGGTAGGTGTCCTTCAAAAAAATGGATTTTGTCCTTCGAAACTTTTGCCAAGGTCTTCTTTGTGCTTGAAGTGTCCCCCGCAAGGGCACATACCCTTCAGGAAAATTGTAAACGTCCCTATGCAACGACCGGATGTCCTCCACAAGGGCTATTCTCCTTAAAACATACATTTTGAAAGAATTGTAAAGGCCACCTTGCTGCATAAGTGCCCCTCTCAAGGACAGTTTCCCTTCGGGCTTTTTGAAGGGCACCTGGGCTTTTTGAAGCGCACGCAGGCTTTTTGAAGTGCACCTGGGCTTTTTGAAATTGTCCTTTCGAACTTTTGTCTTGACTTGAAAACCATAAAGTGAACCAACCCGAAGGGTACATACCCTTCGGGACTTTTGAATTGGACCTTCCTGAAGGGCAGGTGCCCTTCGGGTCTTCTCAACTATGCTTTTCCCTTTTTCTTTCAGACAAAAAGTCTGAAGAAAATAAACTTTGAACGACTGCCACTTAATCATTTTTTCGGACTTTTACACAGTCCTTTGAGAGATCTTTCTCTCGGACAAAATGTCCGAAGAAATAGTCCACCTCTTATAGCCCGAAAAAATCCTTGGGAAGACAAAATAAATAAACTTACAGCTTGTATGTCTTGGCTTTTGGCTGTACGTGATGCTTAGAAGAGGAGGAAAACCCTTTCAAACTGTTGTAGAGGGCCACTTGGGTGGCTGCAAATGCACATTTAAGAACCCCAAAACTGATTCACAAGACAAACTTGGCACCATAGCAAAGCTCCAAATAGTAGGGGTGACAATTTGCCGTGTGGGGGAAAAATTGTCAACATTTTTGGCGACTCAACTGGGAAGCATGCCTGCTATGCTAGAGAACTCAGACCATATAGATGCTATTCGAACTCCCAAATGGTGAACCTGAGTTCTGACTGAAAAACTCCTCTTGACCTTGGTTGGAGTAACCCTCTCCCTAAAAAAAGGAAGGGAAAAACACGAAAGCAGAAAAACTAAGAAGCAAATGTGAAAATAAGCACTTATTGGACAAAACTGAATCAAACTACTGTGCTTGAACAACACTTGGAGGAAAGAAAAACAACTATGTACATAGATCTTTGCTCTTCAATAGCAATGTTTCAGATGTATCCCATTGACTGGGATTGGAAGCTTTTGGCCGTCCATCTTGGCAAGTTGGGAAAGCATTGTGGGATTTGCAGTTGGAGATCGTGTATGGCCACTCCAAAGGGAATCAAACTTTGCGTGCCTTCCTGGTTTGGCTCAATCCTCATCCCACTTAAGGACCAAATCTCCTTTATTGAAGCTTCGTGAGGAAGCTCCTTTGTCAAACATTCTTTTCACCTGTGCCTGATGACTTTCCATGGCTAGCATGGATTGATTTCTTGTCTCTTCCAACTTCATAAGCTCTGCTTACTTGATTTTCATAGGCTCATTCTCCAACAACTCAAGTTGATGCATTAGTTTTAAAGCTAGAAACTCAAGAGAAATAGGTAACCTTGCTTCCTTACCATATACTAGCTTGTATGGAGAGTTGGCTATTGACCTCTTGTAGGTGATCCTATCAGCCCATAGCGCTGACTTCAACTTGAGATGCCATGACCTCTGATTGTCTTCAATAGTCCTTCATATGATCCTTAAGAGGTTCTTGTTTGTAGATTCAGCAAGGCCATTTCCTTGTGGATAATAGTTCGATGAAGTACTAAGATAAACTCCGTGTTGGACAGCCCATTGGCTGATCCTAGATCCCACAAAAACCATTGCATTGTTAGAAATAATGGTTGAAGGAACTCCAAACCTAGTAAGCAAACCTTCATAGAAATCAAGAACGTTAGTTTCGTTTGCTTCTTTCAATTCAATCGCTTCCGTCCAACGTGTGAAGTAATTTGTAGCTGTTAGAATCCACTTATGCCCTGAACTCGAAGGAGGATTAATGTGACCAATAAAGTCCAATCCTCACTGAACAAAAGCTTTGCAGGCCTTTCTTGTGCTTAGGCAAGGATAGCTCCAAGATGGAGCGAACTCTCTCTGGATCAATAGTTAAGCCTTCCTTGGAAACAATGTGGCCAAGGAGTTTCCCCTCGTGGACAGCGAACACACATTTCCTAGGGTTGAAAGAGAGACTGACTCTCTACACCTCTCAAAGATTTGTCTGAGGTGTTTCATGTGTTGGCTCGCTTCCTTGGAGAAAACTGTCACATCATTAAGATATACCAGCATAGTGTTATATATCAGGCTTCGAAAGGCCATGTCCATGGCTCGTTGAAAAGTGGCACCAGCGTTAGACAGTCCGAATGGCATTTTCCTGTAAGCAAACGTCTCCCATTTGGTAGTGAAGGCTGTCTTGTGCTAGTCACAGTCTTGCACCAAAATCTGATTATATCCTGAATACCCATCCAGGAGGGAGAAATGCTCGCTGCTGTCACCATTTGAAGGATCTGCTCCATGCTTGGAGAGGATAATGGTCTTTGAAAGAGACTCTGTTGAGGTCTCTGAAATCAACGCACAGTCCGATCTCCCCATTCTTTTTTCGGACAGGAACAAGATTGGCCAGCCAAGAAGAGTGTTTGATTGGAAACATTATCCTGGACTCAATCAACTTGGTGAGTTCCTTCCGCATGAGAGGCTCAATCATTGGGTTGATAGGCCTCTGCTTCTGCTTGATTGGCCTAGCGTCTTCTTTCAGCTCAATGGTATGCTGGGCCAGACTTGGGTCAAAACCCTTCAAATCACTATACTTCCAAGCGAAGACATCAGCAAATTCTTGGCACAACAAGATGAAGGCCTGCCTTTCATAGTCCTTGCACACTTTCCCAAGTGCAAGCAGCTTATCCTTGAATATTTCAACCTTCTCATGGTGCTTCTCCTTCTTTGCAATGCATGCCTTGTCGCTTTTCAACTGGTCATCTCCATTGAAGATACTTTCTAGAGTGACCAAACATTTGTGGAGCTTATTGTTCTTTAGCTGAACAATTTGGCTCCCATATTGCTGTTGTAATTTTGCCTGGTTTTTAGCAGCGAAATTAGCTTCTTGTTGCAAGAAGAGTGCTATTTGCTGGTCGTTGTCAAAGACCTGCCAGTTGGTGATGTTGTCAAGTACAGAAGGCCGGATTACTACTTTCAGGTGGCGTGAAGTGTGGAATCGGCCTATTTCCCTAGGGACATCAAACTGGGCACCAACTACTGCCAACCTATTTGCTTGCTTGTTCTGTTCTCTAGGAATGGAGGTAATATTGAAAGCAAAGAAATTTTCCACTAAGTCCCATACCCTATGTTTGTAGGACTTCAGTAAAGAATTCTTTATCAAATTTTGGCTTCTTACCTGATTGACAATCAGCTCACTGTCACCAAAAACTTATAGCTCTTTGATTCCTCTTTTCCTTGCCCACTCGAAACCGTGGATGAGGGATTCATACTCCGTAACATTGCATGTGCAAGAAAATTGGAACCGAAAAGCCGAAAAGTATTTTTCCTTTGAAAGAGAAACTAACACTGCTCCACTACCAGCTCCCGACTTACTTCTTGAACCATCAAAGAACAACTGCCATAGACCTGAGCTTTTTTGGCTTGATTTCATCAGATTTGGTACAAAAGTACCCTTTTCATGCATGCAATAAATTCCAAAGGCCTGCCTCCTCCATGAATTTGTAAGGATCATGCTTAAAGTTGTCACTTCCCCATTCATCTAGGAGCAGGTCTGCAACTCCTTCAAGGGTAAAGGATGGAGATTGGTCTACTTAGAACTCTTCTTGGTCAATAATGGCGTAGCTAACATTTACCGCCTTGAGCGAGTATGGTTCCAGACGATCTCTGTAGAGTGGCTCAAATTCAATCTTAACTTTAGTCCCATACTTGGTTCTAAAACCAGATAAGACCAATTCGCTGCTAAGTAGCCGCCTATCTTGGATGTAAAATCCCTGGATAAACAGAGGGCAAAGGAGGGACATCCACCACTACCACATCATGAGGAACTGAGAAGGTCGGGCAAGCATGTAGTGTCAAGCTCAAACATTTCACCACCCTAACTGTCTTTGCTGGTGTTCCATCTAGCTGCAGGACTCCCTTAGTCATTTCTTCGTATTTCAACGCCTGCTTGTCGGCTATGCATTTGGGCATTATCGAGGTGCTTGCTCCACTGTCAATGATGCAATTGTGCACCAAGAAATCTCCTATGACCAAGGACACATAAAAAGGGGGAACCTTTTCTTCTTTCATGACCTGGCCTGAGGTGCAGGGCTGTGCATTCATCATCAAAACATTGTCGGCTTTTGCTGAGACAGCTTGTTCATTCAGCTCATGCAATTCCTTTTGCAGCATGTCCTTTTGCCCCGGTATTGACAGTGAATCCCACAAGGAGATGTTCATGTGCAGCTTCTTCATCTGGTCAACCACATTGATTCAAGGGTTGCCTTCAAATTTTCTTTGGGATTATTTACAGCCTGAGGTGCAGGTCGAGGAGCTAAAGGTACAACCGATGGTTTGAAGCTTGGGACCTTTTGATTTACATGTGATGAAGAAGGTATTGCTGACGTTTGGGCAACAGCCTGAGTTTCTTCCATTGCTCTCCTTTTGGACCTTGTGTTGACTGCAACACAGTCAACCTGATTGTCCGCAGTTCCCACGTAATTGACTGAATAGAACTCACCTTCCAGGGGATTCATGAGAGTAGAATTAGGCTGAGTCTAACTGCTGCTCGTGCCGAGTTGCATTGAAGCCTCAAAACTTTGGAATTGGACGACTGCCTGATTGTCTTGTACATTTAGGTAGTGACCCGTCATTTCATTTGTATAAACAGCCTGCTCCTGACTATACCCATGGTTGAGCAACTTGGCTGTTCTTGCACCAGATTGTTTTGAGCGGGCACCATAGCCTTGAATGATGAAGGGGCGCCTGGATTGTAGCCTTGAAAAGGTCTGGTCTATGCAAACTGACCTTGCCCTTGATTGTAATTTTGGAAATGGGGTCTATTTGTTTGACCATACTGTTGATATCCTTGATTTGGTCGGCTATTTTGAGCTTGCTGCCTTTTAATAGCCACTAGTTCATTTGTCACATTTTGCAACAGACTTTTGACTTCATCGAGTTCATTTGATGAAGTAGCAGTTGGCTTTTCTGTGCTAGGCAGAAGAGCTAAGGTGGGAGCAGCAGTCTGAATTGGAGGCAACATTTCAGGGAAAAGTGGCATATGAGGTCTACGAGCTGTTTTCCCAGCTTGTACTAGGCAATTCTCAGCCGCTATAGCTATGTCATAGGCAGTGGGCAGCACATGTCCTCCCATGGACTGTATCATAACAGCGATATCGTTGTTCAATGCTCTTATGTAATACAGGAAAGCATAGCTAGGAGTCGGCTTTACCAGAATGGGGACTCTATCCCATGTCTTCTGAAAACGAGTGTTGAAATCCTGCATGTATTCGTGTGGAGATCTTTTCATTGTAGTCAGTTGCTCGGCAAGTGAGAGGTGGTTGCTCTTCTCCCCAAAACGGTTCGTCAAGAGAGTGCCCAATTCATTCCAAGAACCGACTGAATTTATGGTTAAAGTCCCATACCAGTCCAGAGCTTTGCCCTTGAGAGACAATGCCAGCAATCTGATTGCAATATTCTCCTCAGTGACATTGTGAATATTGCAGAGGTTAGCAATATTTTTGATGTGTTCAATAACTGTAATGGGCCCCTCTCCATCAAAGGGAGGCACACTTTTGAGGACTGCTTCTGGAATTGGGTCATAATGCTGAAGATTCAAAGGACTTTGACCACGAAAAGTCACAAAAAGTAATGCCATAGCTATGACAGGATGTAACCGCGGCCTTCTTGCGTAGGTGTTCTTTATAGCAGGTTTGGGAAAGTGGTTTGCTGAATAAGGATGGGTCCTCTCAAACCTCAGTCGCTTTGCTGAGTTCAAAGGCAATTCAATGAATTCGAAAGGGACACCCTTAGAAGCAGACCGTGTGGTGATTTTAGGCATAGGAAGTCAGACTGGTCTTTGATTAGAAACTGAAGCTCTTCCCAGTGGAGTCGCCAGATGCTGAAAATAGTTGATTTTGCCATATCAGGACCAGCATCAATCTTGAAACTTTACTAAGTGTAAAAACTGAGTCCCACCGAGCGTGCCAAAAACTGTTGATGTAGTGAATTGCACCCTTGACAGGAGGCTGAGCTCCTGCCTTCCACACGTCACAATGGAAACTCCCCTCTTGCTTGTGGGCCTAGCAAAACTGGGGGGAGAGTCTCTAGATAAGGGCTAGCTCCCTTTGATGTATCTCTGAGTTATTCTAATAAGTGTTAATACATATATATATATATATATATATATAATGGGCGGGGATGAAAAGGGAGAAGATTTATAGGAAAACAAAACCTAATCTAAGAGAGTGATGCACCAAATAATTTCGACCTACTCACACTCACACTCAGAACCATAAGAACATAACATACACTTTAATTGGTAAAAGGACCAGGCTGCAGGAAGCTTAACATGGAGGCTTTAATGGAACACACAGGAAAAGGGACTTATCATAGGCGCTGTAAAAAAACACACTGTCTAGTAACTTCTTTCTGCCTTTGCATTTCAGGTACAGCTCTTCTTGTCACCTATAGGAATGGCTCCTTGTAGATATCAGATGCATTGGTGTCAACCCTGTGAAATCATTAAGAAGCAATGACTGAACACAAGACTAACACTCGGACACACTCAGAGATATCTAACCAGAATAGAGGTAAAAATGCGTTTTTTATTGATTCCAGGTGAAAATTGCCAGGGCTTCGCCTTATAACATGAAAGATAGATTTTTCAAATGAAAAGTCTACAATATATAGAGGAAGAAAAGAGGCCTTTTGGCGCCCTTTTTACAAGTGACCCATGTGCGTTTCGATCATTGGGAAGAGGAAGCCGCTTAAACATCATATGCGAAATTATGGGCCGCGCCGTTTGTCTGCAAACAAGACCACTCCTTCAAGGCAATTACATGGCTTGTCTGCTCATCAATGCAAAATGAAAAAAATGGGTCGCACAGTTCGCCGTTCACGCCTCTTGATGATCAATTCGCAGATACTGTGTCAACCGCTGGAGTAACTCCTTGAGTTGACACCTTCTTTCGCCACTTGGACTGTTTTGTCCGTTTCTACACTTGGTTCTTTTGCCCCTTCCTGGCTTTGTCTTTATTTTGGCCTTAAGCCTTTGAATTCCTTCGGGCTCGCACTTAAGTCTGCGAAGATCAACAGCTACTTCCTTGCCGCAAATTTGACGCCCTCGAGTCCGTCATCGTCCTTTGCAATTCGTTCGTGTCTTTCCCACTTGCTTTGGCCGCTTTTCGCTGATTTCAATAAGTGACACATGGCGTGTTCCACTGTGAAATCGGCGAGGACACGTGGCAGCATCCGCTTAACTTTAGAAACAATACAGAAGCATTCGGGACTTATTTGGATTCATCACGGACGATGACACTTGGCAGTTTTCGCTCTCTTTAGCAGTTCGTCCAGGGCCCACCACAGTCTTTACTGAACAAAAGGGAGAGACCGCAGATGTTGACACTTGTCGACTGTCATGTCCCCTCTTTAGCTCGGTCTAGTAGAGACATGTGAGTCAGCTTATTATGGGGTCTTGTAGGTTGACATTGTTGGATAGAGACCCAGTATGGCTATACAGTGTTGGGGACTTGGGGTTCTGGTCATCACTGATCAGTTTGGAGACGTTCCTATTTTTTAGGAGGCAGTTTCTAAATTTATGGGGGTTACCCCTACTTTTTAGGAGGGTATGATCATACCCAGGGGTGGGTCTCCATGAGATTATTCCTTGAGTTCAGTTTCAGAGGATTAGGGTTTGTTTCCTAGTTTCTAGGAGCATCCCTAGATTTTAGGGATGAGACTGCCAGTGGATCCTTGATTTTCGACTTCAGTCACAGACAGGTGGCAGGGTGACTTTCTGGTTTCTGGTGTCATTGGTACATTTTGACGCTATTTGGATTATATTTTTAATATTTTCTAAGTTTTCGTCTTTTAATTAAATAAGGCTAAGTTTATAGCCATTTTGAAGTAATAAGGGGTTTTTGGCCTTATCTGGATGCGTATCCCATGGTGTAATAGCTCGTTGGAAAGGTCTTGGACTTTTCTAAATATTTCTCTCTTGACTCAGATCTTTTCGATGGACGGATCTCTCTTTATTTGAAAAAAGGGTCAATTTCTATGTACTTGACCACTTAAAAAGGGAAATACAACATGTTATAACTTAGCACCACATGGGTTTGCTTTTAGGTTTTTGAGCTAATTGTGAAGGGGTTATAAGGGGGTTAAAACAAAATTATGATTCTTTTTTTTTTAATCTTGGGATTTGCGCTTTGGCTCTGGAAGAGCTTTCAGCATTTGGGACGCCAAACCCCAGTGCTTCCCTGTTTGGGACGTAGCCCCCAATTCAGTGGTTGTTGATTGTTCAGTAGTATCTAGAGATTACTCAGTATTCCTTCCGGTAGGCGCAGGGAGTGTGAAAGGGTTCAGCAGACATTTAGGGGTTTATTTCAGATTGTGAGGGTTTGCAGTAGTATGGCTTTACCTGGCAGCCCTTGCAGCTGTACGGTTGTACCTGGCAGCCAACTTCCTTTCCACGGTAGCGCATTAACAGGGTTGGAATCTTGCCGCGGCCTTCTTCTGGTGTGTAATTCCCCTTCAACGTTTCAGGTTGAGTCTATTTGTAATTGTAATCTCCCTGAATTATTGAAAATCTGTATCTGATTCCCTATTTGATTTAATATCCAAAATTCTGCCCATAAGCAATTTGTTTTGGCTGTATTTGGTTTTTAATTTCAGAAGTTATTTATGTTCTTGTACTTCATTATTTACTTGCTGCAAAATAATCAAAACAAAAAAACAATCAAACCCTTCTACAACTTCCGTCTATTTCGGAAAGAAAACATTCATAAACAGGGAAACCCAATTTATAAATACAAAATTACAACAGATCAGCCGAAGGGATCCATCAGGGATCTTTCAGTGGTATCAAAGCTTTGGTCCTGCCATCCTGTTGGGTAGATTGGACATTGAATCAACTAGTTAATCATGGTTACTTCAAGTACTCAGAAGCAGTGGGACAAGAATATGGAGAAGCTTAAACAAAGTTTGAATAAGAAGGATGAAAACCAGAAGAGGATGAATGAATGGTTTTCACACCCTGCAAACATAGACAAAGCAGCTCGATTTATGGCATCCATTTTTAAGAGGTCTACATCACAAAACAAAATGGAGGAACAAAATGTCTCTACAGGTGAAGTATCTAGAAACCTCTACAATGAATTTTCAGCAGTTAGTGACCAGCATTCAGCTGATCCTATGGAGAACAAAATGGACAAAGGTGATGAGCAGGAGATACCTTCTTTTGGGTTACAGGTTCCATCTTCTCTTCAGGAGGATAGCAATGGTATGGATTCTTTTAATGATTCCGTTGGGGCTGATGTTAAATGCACTCACAAAAATCCAGAGGGAAAACTAACAGGTGAAGTATGGACCAGTAGTATTGAGATCGGGTCTATTTCAGTTGATCTTCACCCAGTTGATGTTACAGAAGGTAGAGAGGACGAAACATTGGATCCTACAGGACAAGGTTGCACGGATCTCCAAGTTGGTGACATGGAGGTTATGATTGGGGACTCTTTTGATTGTCCTAAGAGTGATCTTACCTCTCTGCATAAGGTTACCAATTCATCATCCATTGAGTCTATTTTTTGGAGGGATGATGAGGAGTTAGGGTTGGGAACTACTGCTGCTCTAGTTCCAAACCAGCATGAGGACACTTTAGAAGAATATTTTGATGAGAGGCAAGCTCTCCATTGGCAGCCCACAACTTAAACTAATGAATTTTCCTTGGTCCCTAAGTCTGATTTGGAGAACCAACTAAAGGTTGGTGAAGATAAGATTATTACAGTGCTGTCCCATTTTGATCATTCCCACAAGATGGTGGAAATTCATCTATGGAAGGTCCAGCTTGAGGGGAGACATAGAAGTGTTGAAGAGGTTTCATCAATTTCTGATTTGCAAGCGTTTAAGACAGCCATGGAGATTATGAAAAATAACTATTTAACTCTTTTGTCCGATAGAGATCACCTACTTGAATTGGGTGTCATATACTCAGATGCATTGAAGAGGAAAGAGGAAGAGGTTGATCAACTCACCACGGAGCTAGTGAAGACTAGAAAATCTTTGGAAGACTCTCAAATGGCTCTCTTTATGGCGGAAAATCAGATTGAGGGGTTGAATGTGGAGTTGAGTTTGGCTCATGCTTCACCAAAGAAATCAGAAAATCAGTCTTCTATTGCAGCCTCTTTGGATGGGCAAGAATCATGTGTTGTGCATATGATTGAGGGACAAGGAAATGAGGGAAAAGAAGAGCAAGTGATGGGTGAAGACAAACAGTTACATTAGAGCAGCTACATGAAGATATGGTTTCTTGTGATGCTTCATTAGGTGAGTCTAGCATTGCTTCATCCTATTGTGGTAAATAATTAGATGGTGCTTCCATGAATGTTATTCGTACATATGAAAGTCCATTGAAGATCCAAGATATTAAGGTGGATCCTTTGCTTAGTGGAGCAGCCACTAGTGTTTTGAATACACATGATGAAGAAGACATTTTACAATGGCATGATGTCATCACTGATTGGTTTGAGGACAGCAGCATTATGTCCCATCATTCTTGTGGAGATAGGAGCTTGTGATCATGAAAAAGCAAATGATATGATATCACCCATTGATGGCAGCCCTACACCATTTGGTAGACATGAAGATATCCAGGATAAGAGGACTGATTTTGTATATTTTGGCATCGAAGAGGTAAAGAAGTCCAAAAAAATTAATGAAGAATGGTTGCAAAAAGCCAAAGAGGCTAGATTAGTGGCTGCTAATGCAAGACAGCATCTTCAAAAAGTGAAAGATAAGATCAATCTCATCAACATAGCAAGACAAAAAAAGATAGATAACATTATTCAAATGAGAGATGAATCTGAAAATACACTTGATCCCCCTAAAGTTAGTTCCATGTTAGGTGATAGAAAGCAGGACTATGATGGTCAACTATTGACGGAGGTTGGTGCTTTTTACCATGACTACACAGTGAGGAGAGTTCATCACCTTTCTTTTAGTTCACATGCAGATGATTGGTTGATGCATTGATGTGGATTGATGGGGGGCTCATACCATCCATTGTGGGATGAAGAGTTGCCATCTACAGAAGATGGAACTAGAGTCTGCAAGTACCCGACTCAGCTGTGTATGAGGAATTACTTGCAGGGACAGCAGTCAGTTATCCATCATGTTATTATGTATTCGACAAGGTTTGCTACTTCTATGTCACGGAGATTTTGCACAAATACATTGTTACAGGATGATTATGGGGGCAGTAGGTATGATGGCTTGGTTAGTCAGCACGTCCATAAGAATTGCGCAGAGGATAGAGGTTGTGCTTTCATGCTTGCTAGGCAATTGTATGGTGCACTCGTGAGGGAAGAGGCACAGATATCCACTTCCGTTGATGCTGAGAGGGATCAACCCTCCACAGTTGCATTGATTAGTGCAACTGGCTTTATGAGTTGGTGTCAGGAGCACTCTTCTTCTGGCTTTGGCAGTTGGAGTATTGTGGGGACACCAACATTTGCAGATGAGTTAGGAGATACTCATCTTTTTTGGCAGTTGTTTGGGTCCATAACCCACGGGTCTCAGTATCAGGGAGTAGCCTCTTGGCATATTAGTGATCCAGTTGCAGACAATATGGTGCAACAGGTGCCACCACTTGTCATTGGTAGTGGATTGCCGATTCTATTTTGGGATCCAGGTGGTGACATGTTTGATTCGTCACTCTATTTTGGTTCTGATGAGGTGTTCCACCACTCTTGGTGCGATGTCAGTGGTTTATGTAGGATGGTACAGTGGAAGTCAACAGGGGTGCTTTGTGACGAACTTCCAGTTTGGCATTGGGACCCAAGGATTGACATCAGAAGTGATGTTTATTTCAGCTATAGCATTGCACAGTTTGCTGAGTTTTGGCAGGTTCTATGGCTGTAGTTGTTTTCAGCGAGATTCTGATGCAGTTCCTTACAGATTCATTTGGGATCCGGGCATTAGTTGGGGGATACTCTCCAGTATATTGAGGAATCCTTTGTGTGCATCAGGGTTCTAATCAGGGTTCACTGTTGAGTTTTGCAGCATGTATAGGAGGGTGAGAGCATTTTACAACATCCAGCTTTACAGTTGCTTGTGGGCAAGCATCTTCGAGAGGGGAGGATTGTCATGTCCCCTCTTTAGCTCGGTCTAGCAGAGACATGTGAGTCAGCTTATTATGGAGTCTTGTAGGTTGACATTGTTGGATAGAGACCCAGTATGGATATACAGTGTTGGGGACTTGGTGTTTTGGCCATCGCTGATCAGTTTGGAGACATTCCTATTTTTTAGGAGGCAGTTCCTAAATTTATGGGGGTTATCCCTACTTTTTAGGAGGGTATGATCATACCCAGGGGTGGGTCTCCATGAGATTATTCCTTGAGTTCAGTTTCAGAGGATTAGGGTTTGTTTCCTAGTTTCTAGGAGCATCCCTAGATTTTAGGGATGAGACTGCCAGTGGATCCTTGATTTTCGACTTCAGTCACAGACAGGTGGCAGGGTGACTTTCTGGTTTCTGGTGTCATTGGTACATTTTGACGCTATTTGGGTTATATTTTTAATATTTTCTAAGTTTCCATCTTTTAATTAAATAAGGCTAAGTTTATAGCCATTTTGGAGTAATAAGCGATTTTTGGCCTCATCTGGATGCGTATCCCATGGTGTAATAGCTCGTTGGAAAGGTCTTGGACTTTTCTAAATATTTCTCTCTTGACTCAGATCCTTTCGGTGGACAGATCTCTCTTTATTTGAAAAAAGGGTCAATTTCTATGTACTTGACCACTTAAAAAGGGAAATACATGTTATAACTTAGCGCCACATGGGTTTGCTTTTAGGGTTCGAGCTAATTGTGAAGGGGTTATAAGGGGGTTAAAACAAAATTATGATTCATTTTTTTTAATCTTGGGATTCGTGCTTTGGCTCTGGAAGAGCTTCCAGCATTTGGGACGCCAAACCCCAGTGCTTGTCTGTTTGGGACATAGCCCCCAATTCAGTGGTTGTTGATTGTTCAGTAGTATCTAGAGATTACTCAGTATTCCTTCTGGTAGGCGCAGGGAGTGTGAAAGGGTTCAGCAGACATTCATGGGTTTATTTCAGATTGTGAGGGTTTGCAGTAGTACGGCTGTACCTGGCAACCCTTGCCGTTGTACGGTTGTACCTGGCAGCCAACTTCCTTTCCACGGCAGCGCATTAACAGGGTTGGAATCTTGCTGCGGCCTTATTCTAGTGCGTAATTCCCCTTCAACGTTTCAGGTTGGGTCTATTTGTAATTGTAATCTCCCTGAATTATTGAAAATCTGTATCTGGTTCCCTATTTAATTTAATATCCAGAATTCTGCCCATAAGCAATTTGTTTTGGCTGTATTTGGTTTTTAATTTCAGAAGTTATTTATGTTTTTGTACTTCATTATTTACTTGCTGCAAAATCATCAAAACACAAACACAATCAAACCTTCAGCAACTTCCGTCTATTTCGGAAAGAAAACATTCATAAACAGGAAAACCCAATTTAAAAATACAAAATTACAGCAGATCAGCCGAAGGGATCCATCAGGGATCTTTCATTGGCTTCCGCCAAGCTTTGCAAGGGACACGTGTTACATTTCGCTGCTCTTAGAAAATGATGTCAAAACCTTCCGCAGCTGCCACTTGGCGCCCTTCGCGGAACTCTGAAGGAAACCTTTTGAAAGGAGCTTTTAGAACTCGGATGCGGACACTTGTCGTGCTCCGTCGGGTTTTGCAAGGGGCACGTGGCACGTTCCGTTGCTTTTAGAGGCAAATTATCATGTGTCTCAGCAGACGACACTTGGCAGCTTCCGCTCTCAGACTCTTTCTGGTGTAAAATTGACGTTCGCGGGCCCGTCACTGTTTGAAATCCAATGGCGAGTCTATTTCCCTGAAGTTGATGGCTTCGGAGACGTCACCGTCCTTGGCAATTCCTTCAGTCTTTTCTTTTGATTCGGCCTTTTGTCGCTCCCTTACTTTCGGGCTTTTGCTTCGGACCCTCCCGAAAGGGAGGTGTCCCTTCGGCTTTGGAGCAGTGCACTTCTTTCGGCAGCCGAGAGTCCCCCGCAAGGGCACTTGCCCTTCGGGGTCCTTCGGGAAATTTGCTTCGGTACTGTCGCCGACCAAGTGCCCTCCGCAAGGGCACTTGTCCTTTGGGAGACTCTATTGAACCGTTCCTTTGCACCAAACTGTTGAACCGACTGTTGAACTTTGACGATGAGCTTTTGCCGTTGCACCAAAACGATGAACCAAACACTTGAACCAAAACGACTGAACCGAACTATTGAACCAAGTACTTGTCCATTTTGCGCCTAAGTGTTGGGAACCCAATTATTCTCTGCAGAGTCCGTAGAAAACATGCCTGCAGAGTCCATAGAAATGGGCCTGCAGAGTCCGTAGAAATTCCAGACTTGTGCAAAATCAAAAAATGAACTGGCGCGCCATTTGTTTGAACTGTGCCGCTTTAAAACAAGCCTTTGAACTTGTCGCAACGAACCAAGGCTTTGAACCGAAGCATTGAACCGGTTCAATGAACTTAGCTTTGAACCAAAGCGATGAACTTAGCTTTGAACCAAAGCGTTGAACTTTGCCGAAACGTTGAACCAACTGAATTGAACCAAGCCTTTGAACCGAGCCGATGAACTTTGCGGTTGAACCGACTGAGTGAACCAAGCGTGAACCAAAGCCGTTGAACCGACTGATTGAACCAAGCCGATGAACCGACTGATTGAACCAAGGCTTTGAACTAAGCAACCAAGGCGTTGAACCAGTTCAATGGTTCAACGGTTCAAAGGTGCTAACTCTTGGAAAGATCGTCATTGAACCACTCTTCCAACCTTAAGGAAAAGTGTCCTTGAACCATTCTAGCTTTCTTTCCTTATGAATTTCTTTAGACAAGAGTCCGAAGAAGCTTTTTAAAACCTTGCACTCTCTGAACTGGTTCTTCGTCTGCCAAAAGACTACACCTGCAGAGTTCGTAGAAGTCCTTGTGAAGTCCTTAGAAAACCTGTAGAGTTCGTAGAAATGGAAAGACTCGTGCAAATATCAAAAGTACTGGCTCAGAACAGCATGAAAGAAGGGGGACCAATTTTTTGGCCTGTTGGGAAAAAAATGGTCAACAGTACTACCACTGCAAAAGGGTTTATCAGAATTTATTACTATTACAACAACCTCAACCCCAAACCCAGAAAGAAACACAATAGTATGGTAGGTACAACCAACTCCAACAAATAAACACAACAGTCATAAATACAACTAACGACACTGTACGGATCACTGTAGCAATGTACTGTGGCAGTGGTACTATAGCAAACTTCATACAATTTGAAAATCTTCAATAATATTCCTGAAATTGGGTCTCCTTCACAACTTTCAACTCATAGGTAATCCTTGAATGGAATTACTCAAATGAATAGGAGGGTTTTTGTCCTCAAATCCATTTGCCAAACGGTTTCATCTTAGGGCAGAAATATGAACAAACGTCCAATCTCAAGCAACTGGGGTTTGATAATAACTAGGTCCCCTACAAATGAGGGAATTCTCAATATACATACTCAATTGTCACTTTTAGGGTTAGGGTTACATTTTTAGGTTTCACCCTTTTCTCCCTCTTTTCTATGAAAGACCCCCAAAATCAACGTCCGTTCTTCTAATTTGATGTCAAATTGCTTTATTTAACGTCACCATTATAATTAATAATAAAACATAAGTTGCTTTTAATAATATAACATAAAATTACTTTTGGCCACCTGAGTTAAATTTTTAACATTATTTTCCTTTTACCACCCCTTTAACCTACGGGAAATAATGGATAGGCTAAGGGTCCTTAGTTGGATTAATTTTGAGAAGGGGACATTACATGAACTAGAAAGTCTAGATCCTCCCTTGGATTTTGAAACAAAATGTTGATGGGCAAGATTGTTTCCAACAAATCCCATGGCTGAAATCCTTCACAAACAACACAGTGTAAGGATAGTTCCTCAAATCCTACAAACCTGAAGTTGTATTTGGCTGCTAACAACTGTCCAAAGTCTGAAATTTTGCAAATCAGCAGTGTGAAAATGATATAACAGCAACACTGTTGAAAATAGTTTGCATAAATCACCGCTATCAATTATTTAGAGGCTGAAAATAGACAATCAATGACTGGAGTCTTCTTACAATAGTAATAATCAACATTTCTCTATTGAGACCCTGAAAAATCAGCAACCCTATGAATGAAAACACTTGCAAGGCTGTAATTGGTATAGTGCAACAACTAGAATCTGTGATGACAGGTGTTTTAGGCTAGAAAATCTGATAATGGCAGCCCCTAGTTTGTTCCCGTTACCATATAACTGTAATTGGCTATTACTACACTTGATAGATCTCGAGATATCACCTAAATCCCATATGCTTATGTGTAGACAACCTTGAGTGAAAGGATATACTTCTTCCATATGATGTGCTTTGAATTCTAGATAAATGGCAAAGAAGTATGAATACTCATTTAGCCTATCCACAACAATATAAATGCAGTCTCTACCATGTATCTTTGGAAGACTTGTGATGAAGTCCATGAACATAGTTTTCCAATCTTGATGGGGAATAAGCAATGGTAGCAACAAACTTACTGGGAAGACATACTCTACTTCATTCTGCTAGTAGGTGATGTACTCCCTGATGTGTTTGAGATCTTCCTCAAAGCTCCACCATGAGAATCTCTTTCTTATATATCTACAAATATTGTAGGATCTAGAGTGTCCCACAATTGGTGTATCATGCAAAGCTTTCAAAATCTTATGTTTTATCTCAGATTCGAGTACTAGAAAGATTTTATCCTTCTTCAAAATGAGACCATCTGCTAGCACACATTTTTCATCTTTCACATTTCCATCTAAAATGTTAGCAGAAAATGTATTCTTGGCTTAATCTACCATGATTGAAATCTTCCAATCACCATAAATGATAGAAATAGAACAAAGAACAGCCATTCTAAAAAAGATATCAACTACATGCTTTTTCCCTTTTATATCAACATCATAACCTTGGATTTTCCTTTCCCACCTTTGTGGTTCATCATTTAAATCATGTTGATCCAGGACGAACTTCAAGCCATTGCAATCTGTCTCAACCACAAATTTACCATAAACCAAGTGATGTCTGAATTTTACCAAAACATGCTTGATGGAAAGAATCTCCTTGTCATATATAGAGAAACTATTTTCTGAATCTTTCAACTTCATGCTCTCGATCTTAATGGAGTCCCCCTTTTTGATTATTATGGCCTCAATACCTTCTTCTGACGTTGAAACAAAACATTCTACCAAAAATGGTTGCGAGAAATCTGAAATGGAAGATACAAGACATGATGATTACCCTCTTAAGCTTATCAAAAACTTTTGGTATTCTATCCATCCATGCAAAATCTCCTTTATTTGTCATGTTGGTTAAGGGTGCTACTATATTTGAAAATCCCTTAACAAACCTTCTATCATGGCTGCATAAACTAGAGATCTCCACAATAGAGTTAGTGTGGTAGGGAATGCCCAAACTAGAAAAATTTGATTCCGCTTTTGATCCCTCTGCTTGCCTTGAGCAATAATGACATGGCTCAAGGATAAAATATTTGTGACCCCAAACTCACACTTAAATTCTTTTACAAATAGATCCTGTTTCTCTAGAATCCCAAGGATCAAATCTTGGTGTCTCATATGATCCTTCCATGCTTTGCTACACATCAAAATATCATAAAATTTTATCAAAACAAACTGTCTCAATTAACCACTGAATACCTGATTCACTATGAATCGGAACATAGCAAAAGCATTAGTCAAATTGAGTGGCATGATCAAGAACTCAACGTGTCTAGTAAGGCATCTGAAAGTTGTCTTGTGCACACCTCCCTTACAAACAAAGATTTGATGGTGGCTTGATTTCAAATCAGTCTTTGAGAGATGAGAAGTAATAATGGCATGCTTACAACGAATTTTCAACTCTTTGCATGTTGGAAGCCTCTATCTGATAGCGATCTTGGGGACATATTATTGAACATCATACTATGTTGTTTTGGAAGCATTTGAATATCAACATAAAGACTATGTTGCTTACCAAAAGATGAAATAGTTTGCATGCTCTCCACCACAAAGAAACTTGCTGCCCAAGCAACTTGTCATTTCTAAGAAGTCCATTTAGCTATGACTACTCTTAATGATTCATTAGAGATACTTCCAAGCACCATATCTTTTCCTTTAGATGTAAACTTTAGCTCCTTAGATTTGTGATTTTGTACTAACTCACCAATGGAATGCAACCCTTCTATTTCCATAACCATGTTAGTTCTCATAACATAAAATTTATTCCATACCTTATTCTTACCCATGGTTATATTAAGTTGTCTACTTATCCAAGGGCATGGAATGGTGAATCTTTTTGCAACTATGATACTAAAGCCATCAAACATTTCAGTCTTCATGTGTTTCTCAAAATCTTCTTTTTGTAGCTCTTTGTTTATAACACCAGGATCCCACACAATCATACATGAAAGATCTTGGATTTGAGAGAAAAGATTCTCTTTCCATTTTTTACCCTTCATCTTTTCACCAATCTCTTGGTGCTTCCCATGATGACAATAGTATTGCCACAAACTTCCACTAAAATCAACACTTTCATGCTTCTTGTTATAATCATGAAGATAATCAAATTGCTTATCATTAGTCATTGATCTGAAAATTCCAGCAAGCTGAAAACCATCATTAGTATCCGATGAGGCCATTTTCTCATATGCATGTCTCTCAACAAGGTCTTCCTGGAACTCAACCCCATAAACTTCTTGATTTGAAACATTTCTTTCATATTTTGAGTTGTCATAAGAATGATCCAAAAGCATATCTTCTTCTTTCAATGCCTTAGAGAAGTTTGCATCCACTCTACTATATTGAAGACTCAGAAATTTAGCATTAACCAAAAAATCCTCTCCAAATTCTTGCAAATTTGATTTTTCTTCATGCTTCACCATTACAATTGGAGAATTCATTTCCTTAATTTTCTGTAGGTGTTGTTTTACTTGAGTGGCTATCAACTTAGCTTCCTTAACTCTTCTTAGCCATTCATCACACCTTTTCTGGGTCCTCATTACATCCTCTGCACTTGTCTGCAATGTGGTTAGTTTCTTTTCAACCACCTTCTCTGGTTCCTTTTTAGATAAGATCTCTTTACCTTTGACTTGCATGCTAAATTTCTTTTGCTCCTCTGTAGATTTTTGAGGCTCATATTTTGACATTTCCATCTTTATTTCTATCCATGCCTTTAGATCCTTTTGATATTCTTGCATAGCTTGCAACATCCCTAACATGGCTTCTTGCATTATCCTCATGATTCACATGCTGACAAGATCACATCTCTGGTACCACTATAATGTCCTTAAACAAACATTTTTAAATAATTCCGGATTCACCGGAAATCCTAGGGCAATATTAATAAAAGTTGATTTTTATTGCATAACCCTTATGGAAAAAATTAGAAATGCTGGTAGATAGTGGAAATAATGTCTAAACCCTAGGAAAAATCCAGATTTGTTCCAAATAATGACAGTTGTAACATAAACATTGAAATCAGATTTATTTATTTATTTTTCAACATTCAAAATCAGGAAAAAAACCAGCTGGATGTATACATCAATTTTCCGACCAACGACGCCGCAGATAGATGGAATAGACCAAATGATGGTGTTCAAACTGAAATAAATGAGGAGAGCCAACTATGGGTGACGTCAACCACAAAATATTTCCCTGAATATGATGTCGGTGCTTGGGATGATGACATCAACCCTTGAGATGATGCCCTAGTTGCTATAGTGATATTCAATGTGGAAATCTTGACAATGATGCCAAAAATGTGTCCTAGCTAATAAAACTGAGTTGAAAATTGCAAATCTCTAACTGGATACACAAATGCAACTCCTAGATGGACTCAC
Source organism: Torreya grandis (assembly GCA_037957365.1). Lineage (NCBI taxonomy): Eukaryota > Viridiplantae > Streptophyta > Pinopsida > Cupressales > Taxaceae > Torreya > Torreya grandis. The sequence continues at coordinate 671,379 of JARHVA010005209.1, forward strand.
CACTGAAGAATGGAGGGTTTTCGTCCTTAAAAGTAGAAGTTGAAGCAATAGCTCAAATTCTCAATGTAAAAATAGATAATGACAAAAGATAATTTCCGAATGGCCCCCCAACGCCTTTTTATAAGTTCACTTGACACTTTTCCCAAGGAAAAGCCCCCAAAATAACTTTTCTTCTAATTTGATGTTGACTTGCTTTATTTGAAAAGTCACATTTATTTTTTTTATTTATAAGAATAGAATAATATTAAGTTGTCACTTTTTAATAAAAAGTAAGTCGACATCTTAAAAATATTAACTTTATTATTTTTAATTTATTTGAAAAAGGGGTCATGACACATGAATTTGCATATCAGCACATGTTCTTTTAGCATCCATAATCTATTTTCCATCTCATCCATAGGAAATGAGATTTTGTGGAGATATTTCCATTTTTAGATAGCACCCATTTTCCTTTTTTGTGGGGATTTTGGTTTGATGGTATGGATTTGTATCGATTTACGAAGGTCATCCTTGCAGATTTGTGGTTCTTCATGAGCTACAACAGATTTGAAATCTGAGAGAAATGGGGGAGTGCTTGGTTGGTTTCCATTTCCTTGACCGTTTGGGGTTCCTGATCAATATTGAAGTTAGGAGCTTTTAAAGGAGGCCATGGCCTCCTTGAGAGGAGTAAAACTAAGCTTCAATCAGTCAAGCATGATTGGAGAACTAGATCTGCAAGATGAAACATATTCTGGTTTTGAGCATGAATTAGAAGGAGACTATGTTTAGATATATTATAACTGATCGTCAACTTATTTTGAAGCACAAGATAATGACATCTGATTTAAAATTGAAAGCTAGGAGACTCATAAATCTGATCAAGTGGCCATGTAGTATGACAATTGAGACTCAATGAGGACAAACAAACATGCACATACACACAATTTTGACCATTCTAAGTGAAGTGAATATTTTTCAACATTTAAAATAACCCTTTATGATTTAAATATATAATGCTAATGTTTTTCTTATATTCTCCTTTTTATAATAGAGAGGGAGTCTCTTTGCTTTTGCTACCCATCCAACCTTCCGCCCTCCCAGCTCCCCCCGCGCACATGCGCGCATGCACACACACATACACACATATATATGAATTTGACCATTCAAAGCAAAGTGAATAGTTATCAACATTTAATAAAACTCTCTATGATTTAAATATATGTTGTTGAGTTTTCTTGTAATTTCCCTATTTATAATTGAGAGGGAGTCTCTTTGCTTTTGCTTCTATATACACACACAAAAAATAAAAACTGACACACACAGATTACAACAAATACAAACACATAGACACACACACCAACACACGTGCACACAGACATGATTTTGATCATTCTAAGCAACATTAATCGTTTCCGACATTTAAGAAAACTCTTTATTATTCAAATATATCTTGTTAATTTTTTCATATAATTTATTTTTACTAATTGAGAGGGAGTCTGTTTGTTTTTGCTTCTGCTTTGAGCATTGTAATCTTAAATTGATAGCTGTCAAGCCTATTTATCTAAAAATATTATTATCATTGATAACAAAAGATATTAACCATAAAGTACTGATAGCATGCAGGGCCAGTAGCAGAGCAGATTATGCTTCTAGAGAACATAGGAACCTCAGTGCTTGTGACTGAAAATCAGGTCTAATTACTTCCTCATGACAAAATAAACCTGGATTTATTTCCTTCAATGTTGTTATAATGCTTAAAATGTTATTTTCCTCTAATTTCTTCCATTTTGTTGTAGTGTGATTTAAAATTGTAATCTAAAAGTGTAATTTTTCAGGTTTGAAGTTTCTATGATAGTTAACCTGAATAACTTTTCGGGATAGTGATTAAAAGATTAAATCAAACTTTACCAATGAGCTTGTCCTTTAAGAGAATCAGTTTTAACTCGTTTTCTTGCAAGCTCACCTGAAAAAGATGCATTCATGTAAATATTTCTTTGGTCTTAAAGAGTATTCCTTTTCGGCAGCCATTTAAAGCCCCACTTGTACAGATATTCTTAATTAGAGTGAGATGTTCTATTTTTTCTGTGGAAAAAATGCATCTTATATTACATCAAAAGGGAAAATGATATTTATCTCATTCGAACATCAGAGTTGCATGCCCTTCTCATGAAAGCAAGAAAAACTAGTATTTTAGCCTTTTTCACAAGGAGAAAAGAAGGTACATGTTAGTAATTTGGCTTGTCAAAGCCAAGTTACTAACTCTATTATCTTAAACTTTCCTACAACGGTCCAATCCCCTTGTCAGCCGGTCAATCTGTGGTCTAAAAGCATGAATGAAGGGTACTTACAGCAAAGGTATTAAGAACAGTTGGGTGAAGACCTACAGCTACCATATAGAGCATGCAGTCCATTCGAGGGAAAGACACCTACAGCAAATTCAAAGGCCACATCTCTTGTTCACTTTCAATGGAAGCACGGAGTTAAAGGCAGCATCATGCATATGTTTATTTTCTCGGGTTTTTTTTCCAGTCAAGGGATAGAGGATTTCAAAGGATTTACAAAAATCCCGGGTACTTTGCAATAAAGCCGAGAAAATTACAAAGGGAAGGACTCTTTCAAAAAGCCCGAAGGGTATGTACCCCTTCGGGAAAGTCCACTTCAAGGTTGAAAAGGCAAAGTTTTTTTGGGAATGTCATTTACAATAAACCTGAAGGGCATGTGCCCTTCCAAAGGGTATCCTGGCAAAGTGAAGGGACGTTTTCAAAAGTCCCGAAGGGCACCTGCCCTTCGGGAATATATACTTGGGGATAGTTGGAAGGATCATTTCAAGCGGACAAAGGGCTCTTTCAAAAAGCTCAAAGGGCATGTGCCTTTCGGGAGGGATCATTTCAAAAAATTTGAAGGGTAGATACCCTTCGGGAAAAGTTCAAAGGCCATTTCAAAAATTCCGATAGGCTTCTCTCTCAAAGGAATGGTTCATTTCAAAAATCCCAGGTGCCCTTCAAAAAGCCCGGGTGCCCTACAAAAACCCTGCGGAAAAGACAAGAATGGATATGAAAAACCCGAAGGAATTCCTTCGGACAAATTGTCCGAAGGATTCTTTCGGGAGACTTGGACAACACAAATGGGTCATGCCAATTTTTTCGAAACAATTGGCCTTATCAAGACTCCGAAGGAATTCCTTCAGAACAGATGAAAGACAAGATCAAAGGAAGTCTTAGTCAATTCCCGCAGACTTTTTGTCCGCAGGAAAGTGGAAGCCCAAATGGACAAGTTGCTCGGACTTTTTGTCCGAGAGAAAGTCCGAGCAGAATAAAGTCCACAGGAAATGAATGGGAAAAGAGAAGTTAAAAGAGGAGAAAATCCATAGAATAAAGTCTGCAGAGCACAACATACGAATCCCGAAAAATAGACCAAAGAAATAAAACCAAGGGGAAAATTGCCAAAGAAATACATAGAAAAGTCCGAGAGAATGAACAAAGAAAGGCACAAACTTTTGTCTAGATAAGCAAAGAGCACACATAGTTGGAAAAGTCATAAATAGAGAAGTCCTAGATTATAAGGCAGGTAAGTGTAATGTCCCCTTTTTTAGCTCACATTGTATGGTGTTGTTGTTAGCCTATTTCTCCTTGGTTCCATAGGCTAATTAAGGGCACTTTTTTGAAGGCAGTCGGCAGAGGCAAGGAAGAAATCCTTCGGACAAAAAGTCCGAAGGAATTCGGAAGAGCCGTGAGCAAGAAACCCGAAAGAAAGGGACTTAAGGCAAAAGCAAAAGACAAGGACGATTTCTTTCGGACTTTTTGTCTGAAGGAATTCCTTCGGACAAAAAGTCCGAAGAAATTCAGGGAAGCTGCAGCCAAAGAACCTGAAGGAATAACAAAGGCCCAAAGGAGGAACCCGCCAAAGAGCTGAAGGACCCCGAAGGGCAAGTGCCCTTGCGGGGGACTCTCAGCCAAATTGAAGGACGTTTTCAAAAGGCCGAAGGGTCACCTTCCCTTCGGAAAGGTGCAACGAAGAAAGTCCGCACAAAAAGCCCGATGGAAAATAAGCCCGCAGAAAAGGCCTGCGGGAAAAAGGCTGAAGCAGAAAGCCGATGGAAGGTCCAAGGGTGACGGGCCCGAGGACGTCAAAGTTAAACACGATGAACTAGCTGTTGGAAATTCAAATGCAGTGACGGGCCCACGAGCATCAATTTTACACCAGGGGATCTAGAGCACGGAAGGTGCCAAGTGGCAACTGCAGAAGGCTTTGACATGCTTTTCTAGGAGTAGCAGAACGTGCCACGTATCCCCTGCAAGGCTCGGCGGAAGCCGACAAGTGTCAGCACCTGCAGTCTCTCTCTTTTGTCCCGCAAGAACTGTGGCGAGCCCCGGACAAATTGCTAAAGAGAGCGGAAGCCGACACTTGTCCTCTTCCACAGGACCTTCAAAGGGTGCCTAAAGCTTCCATGAGTCAAGCGGATGCTGACACGTGTCCTACCCATTTCACAGCGGAACGCGCCACATGTCACTTATTTGAAATCAACGAAAAGTGGCCAAGGCAAGCAGGAAGAGCCCAAGGAACGCAGCGACCCGCCAAAAGATAGTCCCGAGGGGCGAAGGAGCCAGAAGGCGACAAAGCCAGGATGAGACAAGTGCAAGAAAAGACAAAGCAGTCCAAGTGGCAAAGGGGAGACAAGTTTGAAAGATCCCTGACTGATCCTTTCTATAGATCTACTGTAATTTTTGTATTCTGAAATTGTGTTTTCTTTTTTCTGAATGTTTTCTTTTGTTTTTGAGTTTTGATGGATTTTTGCAACAAGTAAATAATTGTAATGCAATAACATAAATAACTTATGGAATTAAAACCTAAGCACAACCAAATCCAATTTTCGTTTAAATGGGCAGAATTGCTAGATATTTATTCAAATAAAGTACCAATTATGGATTCTCAATAATTCAGGTAAATTACAGTGACAAACAGCCAACCTGAATCGCTGAAGATAATCTAAACTAGAAAAAGAATGGCGGCCAGCTGAAGGAATCCCTTGATGATGCGCTGCTGTGATAAGAAATGGCTGTCAAATACAGCCGTACGGTTTACAGAGGCAGCTAGGTACAGCCGTGCTATTAGAAACCCTCACAACCTGAAGTCGCCCCTTTATATTTGTTGAATTCTATCCAAACGTCCAGCGCCTACCAAAGGAATATAGAAGAAAATCCCCCAACAAACCTAAATACTCCACAAACCACTGTATGGGGGCTACGTCCCAACAGGCCAGCAATTGGGGTTTGGCGTCCCAATGCTAAAACGCCTCCAAAGCGCACTTCTCCAAAAGAAATATAATATGCCAAAAGATAATCCAACAATGAAGCTTCCATCTCCTTATAACCCTTCTTAAATGCAAAGCGAACCCTAAGTGTCTCCAAGTGGCGTTGGGAAGTGAAGGTGTTATAATTTCTTATTTTAAAGTGGTCATGTTACTAGAAAATGACCTTTTTCCTCATAGACAGAAATCCGTTCACTGAATTGCCCTGAGACCAAAGAGAAAGATTTAGAGAATTTCGAGACGTTTCCAACGAGCTATCATACCATAGGGTGCGCATCGAGATGAGGCCAAAAACCCCTTATTACTCCAAAATGGCTAACAACTTATCCTTATTTAAATATAAAGATGGAAACTTAGGAAATATTAAAAATATAACCCAAGTAGCCACAAATTGTCCAACTGACATCACGAACCAACAAATCATCCTGTCACCTGTCTGTGACTGAAGTCGGAAATCAAGGATCCACTGGCAGTCTCATCCCTAAAATCTAGGGATGCTCCTAAAATCTAGGAAACAAGCCCTATCCCTCTGAAACTGAACCCAAAGAATAATCTCATGGAGTCCCAACCCTGGGCATGATCATACCTCCTAAAAAGTAGGAATAACCCCCATAAATGTAGGAACTGCCTCCTAAAAACAAGGAATGTCTCCCAACTAATCAATAACTGCCAGAACACCAAGTCCCCAACACTGAATAACCAAAATTGAGTCCCAATGACTCTCCCCTACTGTGTGCACCTCTGAGAGAACTATCACCGAACTGGTAGTTCCTCCTAAAAAATAGGAATGCCTCCTAAAAAATAGGAGATGCACTCTAAGTCTCCAAAACGTTCGCCGAGGTCTCCAAATGCCTCCTAGACCACTCCTAGTCAATCCCTACAAATTAGGAATCCCTCCTAAATTGTAGGAAACTGTTGTCTACTGCTTCAAACTACCTGGGAGGCTCATGCATGACTCTCAAAGCCCCTGGGTTGGTTCCCTCTACGCTCTACTGGCCTATGGGAACCAGATAATAGACCAACCCTGCTAGAAATGTTGTCACTAAGGAAGGGTAGAAATTGGGGACATGACAGAGTTATTGCCAAATGATCACCAAACGGCGCAAACAGTGAGCGGTGCAGCCTGCTTTCTCTAGTTGGCATTTATGAGGGGACAAACCACAGTCTGTTTGCAGAAAAAGAGCAGTCTATTTGCAAAAATGAGGCACGGCCATGTTTTCACATTAATGTGGAATGCCAAAGTCAAAGCAGGAGCCGACAATCAAACGGCTTCCTCTTCCCAAGGCTCAGAGCGCACATGGGCCAGCTTGCAAAAAGAGCGCCAAAGTCTTTCCCAGAAAGCGCCAAGTTCTCTTCCTCTTTCTATATATTGTAAATTTCTCATTTGAGAAGGGGACTCTCTGAGCCTTAAGGCAAAACTCTGCCCAAAAATCTTTCGAGCTTGTAAAGCAGAGCTCGGTCAGATTTTACATTGAATCAGGACTTAGCATTTTTACCTCTATTTGGACTTGCACTTTAAAGTATATGTCTATGTTCTTCTTTTGTGTTAAGTCATTGTCTTTCATTCTTTTCACAGATCGATTACAACATGTCCAGTGCATTGTGAAGTCTCCTTTCTGTAGGTCTGCCAGAAGTGTCTACAGCAAGAATATAGGCGCATGTGAATAGGCTGTCAAAGTGTGTCTTAGAACACCTTTGCTAGTTCCTTCCTCCCTGTATCTCTACGGACCCCTGACTCACTGAAACAGAAGAGTTTCCCACGTCAGATGAAGTGTATGGGCGTTTCTTCCTGGTGAAAAGTGTATGTTCGGATTGAGTGGGTCAACATTTTCTGGTGTATCACCTTTTCATTTTTAGGCTTAGGTTCTGTTTTTAGCATCTCTCTCTCCCTTTTCAACCCCCCCTTTTTTCCATTTATTTGTTAGCAGTAGGAGAAACCAGGGCCTAAAAGATAATCAGAGGGAGCTAGCCCTTATCTAGAGACTCTCCCCTCCAGCTTCGTTGGTCCCACAGGCGAGAGGGGAGTTTCCATTGTTGCGTGTGGAAGGGCGAGAGCTAGGCGTCTTGCCCCGGGTGCAATCCACTGTGTCAACACTACTTCTAGCACTATTTCAGCCATGCTTATGCAACAGAATGATGAAGGTTTGGAACAACCCATTGCTTTCTTTAGTCAAACTTTAGAAGATTATGAAGAGAGATATTCTTTCGTAGAAAAGCATGTTCTTGCTTTAATAAGAGGTCTGAAAAAATTCAGATATTTGATTTCAAATAACAAAATTATACTAATGATTGCTCATCCAAGTGTGAAGGACTTCATTCTCAATAGAGACTTGAGCGAAAAGAGAGATGGATGGGTCACTAAATGCATGGAATATGATAATGAAATCAAAGTTACAAAGCTGGTTCGAGGTAAAGGATTATGTCAACATCTTGTGGAAGATGTAAAAGAAGAGAAAGAAGCAATTTTGGCAATTCAAGACACTCAACATCTAGTTGAAGGTACACCTCCTACAAGTTGGACATAGAATATTGCTAGGTTTCTTCAAACTGGAGAATGTCCAAAGGGTTTGAATGCATCACAAAGAAGACACTTCAGGCTGCAATCAATACCATATATCTTGATTGATGGAGTGCTTTTCAAAAAAGACATTGGAGGTATGTTTTTAAGGTGTGTAGAAACTAGTCAATTTGACAAACTTTTTGAGCAATTTCATGATAGTCTTTTTGAAGGTCATTTTGCAGCCAAGACTACAGCTGCAAAAATTATTAGAGCTGGTTATTTTTGGCCTAATTTATACAAAGATGTACATGCGTGAGTTAGAAAATGTTCAAAATATGCAATGTTTGTAGGAAAACAGAGACTAACAACTATGCCATTAAAGCCAATTCAGGTTGAACAGTCATTCATGCAATGGGGGTTGGACTTCATTGGCATGATTCATCCCTCATCTAGTGCTGGTCATAAATGGGTTTTGATAGCTACAGATTATTTCACCAGGTGGGTGGAAGCAATACCTTTGAGAGAGGCAAATGAGAATCTCATACTTGAGTTTTATGAGAGCCTAGTCACTCGTTTTGGAGCTCCATCTACTATTATATCATATAATGCTTTAGCATTCAGCAGTACAAAGGTATGTGAATGGGCTCTTGAACATGGTATTTACTTGTCGTCATCATTTAATTACTATCCACAGGGTAATGGGCTAGCTGAATCTACTAATAGAAATTTGATTCGGATCATCAAAAGAACAATGGAGGATGATCAGAGATCTTGGCATACAAAATTGAAAACCACTTTATGCGCTGATAGGATCACCCCTAAGAAGGCTATTGGCCATTCACCTTATCTCCTAGTTTATGGAAGAGAAGCAAGGCTGCCTATTTCATTGAAGCTTCCATCTTTAGAGCTTGCACACCAGCTAGAGCTTCTGAAAAATGATGCCATGGAGGTAAGAATGAATGAATTGAGAGAGTTAGAAGAAACTAGAGATGATGCTATGCATATCATGTGGACTAATCAACAACAAATCAAGAAGACATTTGAGAAGAGAGGTTCATCAAAAATATTCCAACAAGGAGACATAGTTCTCAAATGGGATGAGGAACATGCAAAGCCAGGTAGGCACTTCAAATTTGATAGCCTTTGGAGTGGACCTTATATTATTACTGATTGTAAGAAGAATAACGCTTTTTAATTATCCAGATTGAACAGAGAACTTCCCATTCCTGTAAATGGGATGTTTTTTAAATACTGCTATTAGGAGAGTCACTCCTTTGTACATAGTCATAGTTTCATTCCTCTAAGTGCTTTTAGCACATGTTTTATGTCTAAGTTGCTTTCCCTTTTTGTTTCGTTGTTGTTCTTTTCTCTAAGTGCACATGTGAACAATGTTGTTGTTGAGTCAGTTCTCTTAATTGTATTGGTCTCCAACTTTCCAATTTTTAGTCATGTTCAAGCTTGTTACAATTAATTTTTCTGAGTTCTTTGACCAGTAGGCTGGTCAAACCCTGTGAGTCGCCAAAATTGTTAGTAATTTGGCTTGTCAAAGCCAAGCTACTACCTCTATTATTTTAAACTTTCCTACAACGGTCTAATCCCCTTTTCAGCTGGTCAATCTGTGGTCTAAAAGCATGAATGAAGGATACTTACAGCAAAGGTATTAAGAACAGTTGGGTGAAGACCTACAACCACCATATAGAGCATGCAGTCCGTTCGAGGGAAAGACACCTACAGCAAATTCAAAGGCCACATCTCTTGTTCACATTCAATGGAAGCACGGAGTTAAAGGCAGCATCATGCATATGTTTATTTTCTCAGGTTTTTTTTTCCAGTCAAGGGATATAGGATTTCAAAGGATTTACAAAAACCTCGGGTACTTTGCAATAAAGCCGAGAAAATTACAAAGGGAAGGACTCTTTTAAAAATCCTGAAGGGTATGTACCCCTTTGGGAAAGTCCACTTCAAGGTTGAAAAGGCAAAGTTTTTTCGGGAATGTCATTTACAATAAACCCGAAGGGCATGTGCCCTTTCGGAGGGTATCCTGGCAAAGTGAAGGGACGTTTTCAAAAGTCCCGAAGGGCACCTACCCTTTGGGAATATATACTTCGGGGCAGTTGGAAGGCTCATTTCAAGCGGACAAAGGACTCTTTCAAAAAGCCCGAAAGGCATGTGCCCTTCAAGAGGGATCATTTCAAAAAATTCGAAGGGCAGATACCCTTTGGGAAAAGTTCAAAGGCCATTTCAAAAATTTCGATAGGCTTCTCTCTCAAAGGAATGGTTCATTTCAAAAAGCCCGAGTGCCCTACAAAAAGCCCGGGTGCCTTTCAAAAATCCCCGGTGCCCTACAAAAAGCCCGCGGAAAAGACAAGAACGGACAGGAAAAACCCGAAGGAATTCCTTCGGACAAATTGTCCGAAGGATTCTTTCGGGAGACTTGGACAACACATATGGGTCATGCCAATTTTTTTGAAAAAATTGGCCTTTACAAGACTCCGAAGGAATTCCTTCGGAAAAGATGAAAGACAAGATCAAAGGAAGTCTTAGTCAATTCCCGCGGATTTTTTATCCATGGGAAAGTGGAAGCCCGAATGGACAATTTCCTCAGACTTTTTGTCCGAGAGAAAGTCCACAGGAAATGAATGGGAAAAGAGAAGTTAAAAAAGGAGAAAATCCACAGAATAAAGTCTGCAGAGCACGACATACAAAGCTCGAAAAGATAGACCAAAGAAATAAAACCAAGGGGAAAATTGTCAAAGAAATACACAGGAAAATCTGAGAGAATGAACAAAGGCACAGAGTTTTGTCTGGATAAGCAAGGAGCACACACAGTCGAAAAAGTCATAAATAGAGAACTCTGAGATTATAAGGCAGGTAAGCAAGCAAGACAAAGAATATACATGCACATGAATTAAAAGTTGTAAATAGAAAAGGTCAAAAATAGATTCTTATCTATGCAAACATGTTTTTGGACTGGTCAGAACTGTTGTTGATTGTTTCACTGTGCCACATGCTTCTCTCATGCGTCCAAACGTTTCAAATGTTCCATTAGTTCGTGTGGAGTTCATCTATTGGCTTTTGGCATAACATTTCATGCAAAGGAGAAGTTGACTGGTCAAACCTGAGTTCCTTCACCCACTTCCACGCCATCTTGGTCATGCATGTTTGGAGTTTTCTTGGAGAGTTTTGTTTATTTTAAGAATCATTTTTCAAACTTGGCTCCATTATTCTACGCCAAAGTTTGGAGAAGCATGCATATTTTTGTAAAGGAGAATAATTTTATTGAATATTCAAAGCATTGTAAAAGAGGTGAGGTCTTGAGTTAACTAACCAAGACTGACCTTTTCCCTTTTTTGGACTACAGTTAGACTGATTTAGACTATTTTTCAAAGCCTATTTATTAGCTGAATCGAGCCATAGAGAGGGACCTTGAAGTTTGAAAAAAGAAATTGTAAGCTGGACCAGTGATCAATAAGGAGTTTATTTTTTTGAATCTGATTTTGACAGTAGCATAGTGTGTATTTGATTGTGCATCAGCATACAAAAAAGATTTTTTCTCCTTTTGCAGGGCCCTTCCTCACCTATCTCTCTCTATCTCACCCTTTTTGCAGGGCATTTGAAGAGGTTTTCAACCCTTCCTTTGAAACACTTTTGCTTAAGGACAGAGTATAAATTGCATTTTGGTTATATGTGTGGATTGATTTCAGTAACTTCAAAGGATCTAATCAATTCAGGTGTATCACCCCCCTTAGATTTTCTTTCAAAGTTTTTCCTTACGCTTTTCACACCAAAAAATCACAGTTTTAGGTTCAATTGCAAAATCATAAGGGAACCAGCCCTCTCTGGATGTTCTTCTCAACATAGAGGCACCCACCCTCTGAGAAGTTCCCATTGTATCAGTTGGAGAGAAGTTGTGCTTTGCACATCTTCAAGCAGGGTGCACTCCAGAGCTATGTTGCAGCGGTACGCCCCCAGCCCGACGCCTCCTGTTCGGAGGCGCCTCCATCACGGGGACGCCCCGGGGATGCCCGCCGGCGTGCTGGAAACGTCCGGCACGCCGGCGGGCGCCTCCAGGACAACTCTGGGCATACCCGGGGTGCCTCCAGGACGTCCCCGAAAATTTCCGGCGAGTGTCGCGGAAAAAAAAAAAGAAAACACGCGAAAAAAACCCTAAACATTTAAAAAACCCTAAACACTTAAGTGCTGTGTTCAGAACGCTGTCGGAGTTGCCTTTTCAGTGCGATTTGCACTTGAAAAAATGAGCTTGATCAATATAATGGGATCCTTACGAGAATCATGGCATGGATTTTAACTTATAACTACTATGGGGGGAGGGTGTTCTTCGAATGCCCTTGCGGGAAAGCAAGTGAAAAGACGGGAAAGATATTGTTCCCCCCCTTGCCCGCAAACAATTCCGGATGCTCGAGTTGGGAAATAAATGGAAACGAAGCGGGATCAAATTAATTAATTTTAAATTTTTCATTTAATATAATATAACTATTAAAAATAAAATAAAATTTTATATTAATAATTTAAATACCATTAAGTTCGAACAGTATATTCATATATAAATATAAACTATAATTTATAAATTAAAAAATATATAAATATTTAGTTTTAAAAACTTTAAATATTTTAAAAACAAATAAGATATACAATTAAATATTAAAAAATATATATAATAAAATATAAAATACAAATTTAAAAACTTAAAAACAACTAAAAAAAATTAAAAAATAAATAATATTTTAATATATAAATATAGAATATAATTTATAAATTAAAAAATATATAAATATTTAGTTTTAAAAACTTTAAATATTTTAAAACAAATAAGATATACAATAAAATATTAAAATATATATATAATAAAATATTAAAAATATATATATAATAAAATATTAAAAATATAATATAACTATTAAAAATAAAATAAAATTTAATATTAAAAATTTAAATAATATTAAAAATTTAAACTAAATACTATTTAGTTTTTACATTTTTAATATTATAATTTATATTTTATTTTAAATTTACAGTTTACTATATCTTTAGGTAGTATTTAAATTTTATTTTTAATATTTTTAATTTTAAAATTCTTTTAAATTTATATATATATATATATTTTTAAATATATATATAGAGACGTACCCACGACGTATCCAAATCAAGGTTTTTGAAAAATGACATACCCGCATACCCGAATCGTACCCGTACCCGTACCCATGTCCAAACAACGTAGCTCCAGAGTGATAACAGTACACCCTCCCAAAAGTCATTGATTCTCACTATATATATATATATTCTTAAAGTATATATCCTCTAAATGGAGTGGAGAATTCTTTTCCGGAAAAGTCTACCTGCATCTTTTCTTCCAAAGGAAATCTATAGCATATATATTTACCGTACACCATAATTCCTTACACTCATCTCTTGTGTTCTAAGTGTACCATAAATAGGGCCTTACTAGGAAAAAGGAGCGATGAATAAATAACAAAATTCTACCTATAAACATGCCCAGGTAGTCCTGGAAGATGGAAATGTTTAGAAGATGGTTCACTACTGTTTCATTTCACCCATAACGAACACATAACAAGTTATAAATTCCAGCCGTAGCCGTGTTTTAAACAACAGACTTTTATAAAGCACTAGCAGCCCAAATACCTTGTGTTTGAAGGAACCTATGGATTATCGAAGGTTCTGACATCTTTTATGCCATTGTTCTTCAGGTTCATGAACTCATTTTTTATTCAAGTGCAGTGCAATAGGAATGTTGTCTAGCTAGATAGTATAAATCCTTTTCCTATAGGTATGGAAAAACTTCCTCTTCACTTCTAATTTCACATGTATGGCCCTAAGACTTGTATTTGTAACTAGAAATGCAGCTTTCAGAAATCGTTTTACACAATTATAAGAGTCGCTTGTCTGTACCTCTCAATTTTTGAGTGGGAATTATCTCTCCATGCATGCCATTCGTTTTGTTATTTATTCTAAATATTCCCCCAAAAGAAAGGACCTTTATTTGGCAATTTTTTTCCAACACGACAATGTAAAAGACCAACTTGATGTCACAAGGAAGAGAAGGTCTAGATAGGCAGTGATCCTAAATCCTAGGATTCTCTTTTCTCTCTTGATTTCATTCATACTTAGAGTTTCCTCTATCATTTGATTGTGTTTGCATTCTTGCAAGAAATTTCCCTATCTGTTTGAATTTTTCCACATTGGTAGGCCCAATCTGTACACTAGAGGAAGATATGACATCTTTTTGAGCTTAGCTTGATCAAATCTAATTTCCCTATCTGTTTGAATTTTTCCACACTGGTAGGCCCAATCTGTACACTAGAGGAAGATATGACAACTTTTTCAGCTTAGCTTGACCCAGATTTGATCCAAGCCGGGAGTTTGATTGGTGTGAACTCAAGCCTATTTTTGGTCCCTGTTAATGGAGATGGATATGGAAGAAGAGTGGGATGTAGCAGCCGAGTTTGAAACCACTGACTAGCCTCCTCTTTCATTCAGTTTTTGTGCAAATGTTTTTTCATATGATTAATTTCCTATGTGGATATTATTATTCCATCTGAGCGTTGGCTGCTCGTCAGCTTTTTTCTGGTCTTGCGTCCCTTAAGTTATCTTAAGCAAAAAATAAATTATGGAGATGGGAATTATTTCAGCCTTCTAGAGGAGTAAAAATAATGAAAAATATTTATGCTTTCGCAATGAAAATTTGTTATTTTCTAGCTTCACCTCAACTTGCAAACAAGGAATTGCAATGGTAATTTTGAGACTGCATCAGAATGATGCTAAGCTTTTTTGATATTTATTGTTTTTAATTTCTCATAGTCAAATCAGATAATTATAAAAAATTTATTGAGAGAAGTTATTTTGTTTTCAGTAGCTCTCCTTTCAGTGTAGCATAAATTGTGATTACATTTTGAAACTAAAGTTTATACAATCTGACAGCTTTCTGATTTGCATCAAGTAATGGTTGAAGCAGCAAATATTCTGTGCATTGACGCCCCTGACCTCTATGTGCGCCAGAATCCTGTGCCAAATGCATATACCTTAGCAATAGGAGGGCGAAAGCCATTTATTGTGGTTCATACAAGCATTGTGGAGCTTCTTACCCTTAGGGAGTTGCAGGTATACACTTTCTCTCTACCTTACCACTTCTCATGTACACTAGAATGTGTATATTGAACTATTGAAAAGAAAGAAAGAAAGAAAGGAATCCTAGTGTGCATGTTAGCCAGTAAGGGTTCCGCTTTGGTTGATTGAATTTCCATGACATGATTTTATGTATTCAAGGCTGCAATCATTTATAGAAGGTTTAGGTAGGTATGGATAACTAAGCCTATGTTAGATAAGTGTACTACTAATCTTTAAGATTGGCACAAGCATTGAAAATAAATATCCTTGGTGGTCCCTTCCATGATTCATTGGTCCTATGCGTGGTGTAGGTATGTTTGTGTGATTAGAGGACCATCTTTTATATCTTTACGTGGGAATATTTTCTTTTTGTTGGATTGAAATTATGGTTTTGTTAGCATGGAAAAATTATATGTATTCAATTGTCAAATATTTCTTCCGCTTGACTCTTACCATGACTATGTTATTTGCAACAAGCCAAAAATTAGAGGATTTAGGATTAGCTGCATTGAAAGATAAAGTAGTTTAGGATGGTCACGCTTCAAATATGATTCCTATAAATTCTTGTTGGTGGGGCTAAGGGAAGATAATAATAAATAATAAGATTTAGGATTAGCTGCATTATAAGACAACAAACATGAATGAAAAACAATACAGATTGACCTTATTGTGAAGGCAAGTTCAAGTTCTATATAAAAGTTTGAACTCCTATGTTATGCATTAAAAAGGTAAAACATGAAGGTTGTAATTTAGTTCATGGGCAAGCTAGACACTGTTGACCATTTTTGGTCCAACAGGCCAAAATCGGTCCCCTTCTCTCTCTGCTGTTCTAAGCCAGTTCATTTTTTGATTTTGCACAAGTCTTGGAAATTTCTACGGACTCTGCAGAAAGTGTCTACGGACCTTGTAGGCGTTTCTACAGACTCTGTAGGCAATAAACAGGTTCCCAACACTTAGGCGCAAAATGGACCATTCCGAGTTCAAGTGCTTGTTTCAAGCAGTCGGTTCACTCAGTCAGTTCAACGGGTCGGTTCAATGCTTTGGTTCAAAGGTTTGGAATCAGACGGTTCAAGTCAAAGGGTTCAACCAGAAGGTTCAAGAGAGTCTCCCGAAGGACCAGTGCCCTTGCGGAGGGCAGTCAAACATAAAAGGAACCATTCAAGTGCCCTTGCGAAGGCCAGTTCCAGACTCAAGTGCCCTTGCAGAGGGCAGGGAACATTTGCAAAGGGGTCAGGGAGAAAGCCAAAAAGTTAAGTTTTCTTCAAAAATTTTTACAAGGCAAAGGACGAGAATTTCTTCGAATTCCTTTGGACATTTTGTTCGAAGAAATCCTTTGGAAAAAATTCCGTGGAAATAAACAAGACCAAGGCAAAAAACAAGAAGCGATTTCTTTTGGACTTTTGTCCGAAGGAATTCCTTCGGACAAAAAGTCCGAAGAAATTTGGGAAAAGCCGCGGGAGAAAAACCCGAAGAAATTCCGAAGGTCAAAGGCAACGATCAAGACAATTCTTGCGGACATTTTGTCCGTGGGAAAAATGGCCAAAACAAAAGTCCGACCGAAGAGAAAAGACTCGAGGAAATAAGTAAAAAGCCGAAAGAAAGGAAAAGGCCGAAGAGATTCCAAGGGGTGATGGGTCCGAAGACGTCAAAATCAAGCACGGCGAACTAGCCGTTGGAAGTTCAAACGCCCAGTGATGGGTGCGCAGACATCAAATTTAAGGCGGTGAAATAGCCATTGATTTTGAAAAGGCTTAAGGACAGGCCGCGAGTGAACTCAGTGACCCGCCAAGAAGATAGCCTCGAGGCCAAAGGAGACAAAGAAGAAAAAACCAGGAAAAGACAGTGCAGAAACGGACAAATAGTCCAGGTGGCAAAGAGAGGTGTCGACTCAAGGATTTACTCCTGCAGTTGGAACAGTGCTTGCCAAGTGGTCATCAAACGGCGCAAACAGTAAGCGGTGCGGCCTGTTTTCTCCACTTTGCATTTATAAGCAGACAAACCACGTGAATATTTGAAGGAAGCAGTCTGTTTGCAGAAAAGAGGCGTGGCCCATGCTTTCACATTAATGTTTGAACGCCAAAGTCAAAGCAGGAGCCGACACAACATTATCTATCAAGCGGCTTCCTCTTCCCGATGCTCTCAACGCACATGGGCCAGCTTGTCAAAGGGCGCCAAAAGTCTTTTCCAAAGGGGCGCCTTTACTTCTCTCTTTATATATTGTAAACTTCTCATTTGAGAAGGGGATCCTCTTAGCCGATAAGGCAAAGCTCTGCCCACAAACCTCTGGGCTTGTAAGGCAGAACTTTGCCGGTTTTTACCTTGAATCGAGACAGAGCATTTTTTACCTCCATTTTGAGTTTACACTTTCGTATGTGTCTATGCCTTTGTTCTGTGTTAAGTCATTTTCTTTTATGTTTTCGCAAGATAATTTCAGCATGTCTAGTGCATTGTGAGCTTTTCTTTTGCAGGTTTGCCAGAAGTGTTCCTAGAGGATTATAGGTGCATGTGAACAGGCTGCCATAATGCGTCTTAAAATGCCTCTGGTAGTTCTTCCTCCTTGTATATCCACGGACCCCTAGCTCACTGATGCAAAAGGATTTCTCGTGTCAAATGAAGTGTATGAGAGCTTGTTCTTGGTGAAAAGTGTATGTTTGGGCTGAGTGGATCAACTTTTTTGGTGTATCACCTTTTTTAGTTTAGGTTTAGGTTCTGTTTTCAGCATCTTTCTCCCTTTTCAACCCCCCCTTTTTTTCATTTATTTGTTAGCAATAGGGAATTTAGGACCTAAAAGATACATCGAAAAGAGCTAGCCCTTATCTAGAGACTCTCCCCCCAGTTTTGCTAGGCCCACAGGCAAGAGGGGAGTTTTCATTATTGCATGTGGAAGACAGGAGCTCAGTGTCTTGTCAAGGGTGCAATCCACTGCGTCAACAGTTTTTGGCACGCCCGGTGGGACCAACTAGGACAAGTTTCGTCCAAAGAGTTGAAGAATTTTGGTGTGTTCTTCAACCAACCAGCCTTTGGAGGCTTTTTTATCAACACCAATGGTGAGTCCGAGTTGAATCAGCTGGTTAAGCAGTCCTGGTGCCATCAAAAGATCACATTTTTTGTATGTATAACTTTGCTCAGCATAATGGGCCCTTTTTTCCTTCATATAGTTTCAATCAAGCTCAAAATCTTTATGGAATCACCCCAAGCAGCCCTCCTAGTTGCCTTTCAACAAGAAGGGAAAATTCCAATTCCAAGGTCATGAGTTGGAAACAAACGGTGGAATCATGGGGTAGGAAGGAGGAGAAGAAAGGTTTTGCTCAAAACCTTGAAGAAAACGAAGCTGCTCCTACTCCTCATGACGATGCTTGTGACCTCCAAGAAAGGCTCTTCCAAGAAGATATAGCCAGGAGAATTGTAGAGTTGGAATCCAGAGCGAGATTTCTCAGCCAACGTGTGATGGACATGTCTGAACACACCCCATCTACACACCTCCAAGAGAGCTATCAGGCCACACCTGATATAGATGAAGTGCTGGCCAAATTGAAAGAGGAGAATCATTCGATTCTAGCTCAAGGACTGCCTCCTCTTCCACATGGTTTTTCCACTTCATCCCTTCTCAAGGAGGAACCTGTTTTGTAGGAGGCGAGTGAGGAAGAAAAGATCCAATTTGCAGTTTCCCAAGAGGCTATCATGAATGTCAAAGAAGAAGAAATCATCATCGATGCTCCTTTTGAAGACATCATCGACAATGGAGAAGACACAGGGCATGCATACATGCAGATGTTCCAGCAATATGAAGAAGAACGTAAGCATGGTGAGCTCTCTCCTCCTTTGTTTGATGAACTTCCTTGTTTCTTCGATGAGGAGGATGACTATGCCGAGGAGCCTGAGTTGGAGGAGGATCAGATGGATGTCTTTGAACAACTAGAGACTCTGATCCTTGAGTAGGCAAAAGAGAGGCCTGTTCATCTTAAGGACAGCTTTGAAGAAGAGAGCTTTGGACAAAAGGGTGATGTTTTGTGGGATGAGCAATCAGTTTGTGATTCCATTTCAGACATCACAACAGTCACCCTTCTTCAAGAAGGCCATGAGGGAGCAGAGGATGAGTTTGACAGGGTCTTCAATGAAGCAGAAGGGAACGGGTCAAACCATGATGCACTGCAAAGGAGCTATGCATATTAAAGGGCTTATGGTGATGAGCCAACAACCATTGATTTCTTGGTGAAACACACCAGCATACAGGACCAGTATTGAACAAGCTTCCAAGAACAAGAAGAGTACATATATGTTGGAAGCATGTTTGATTCTGATCCACTCGGATGCAAGCCAATCGAGTTGGCAGGCAAGAGGAGCAGGTCACCAAATCTCCATTTTATTCAGCCACTTGTCTGGCACCGTAAGTTTCCTAGCCAGGAAGGAGACTTAAAAATTTTTCCCTTTGATCCAGGAGGGAGGCAAATATACCTGGTTAGCTGTAGATAGTAGTTTGCTTTCAGTTTTATTTCCTGTTTTCCCTAAGTGTTGTTTGCACAAGTGTTTTTAGCCTTGTGTGTGTTTTCCTTTGTGTTTGGGGTAAAAGCTTCATGATTGATTCTTGGATCTATCGGGGCTATTGCTGACCTTTCAAGCTGCGTTCGGACTCCGTGTCCAATGGATTTTAAGGCAACTAGTTTCTAAGCATAGCAGGCACGCTTCCCCTGGGAGTTGCCAATTTGTTGATCATTTTTGGTCCAACAGGCCAAAATCGGTCCCATTCTCTCCTTGTTGTTCTGAGCCAGTTCATTTTTTGATTTTGCACAAGTCTTGGAAATTTCTACGCACTCTGCAGGAGGTTTCTACGGACTCTACAGACATTTCTACGGACTCTGTAGGCAAGAAACAAGTTCCCAACACTTAGGCACAAAAAGGACCATTTCGAGTTCAAGTGCTTGTTTCAAGCAGTTAGTTCACTCAGTCGGTTCAACGGGTCGGTTCAATGCTTTGGTTCATCGGCTTGGTTCAATCGGACGGTTCAAGTCAAAGGGTTCAACCAAAAGGTTCAAGAGAGTCTCCCGAAGGACCAGTGCCCTTGCGGAGGGCAGTCAAACATAAAAGGAACCATTCAAGTGCCCTTGCGAAGGCCAGTTCCAGACTCAAGTGCCCTTGCGGAGGGCAGGGAACATTTCCAAAGGGGTCAGGGAGAAAGCCGAAAAGTTAAGTTTTCTTTGGAAATTTTTACAAGGCAAAGGACGAGAATTTCTTCGAATTCCTTTGGACATTTTGTCCGAACAAATCCTTCGGAAAAAATTTTGCGGAAATAAACAAGACCAAGGCAAAAAACAAGAAGCGATTTCTTTCGGACTTTTGTCCGAAGGAATTCTTTCGGACAAAAAGTTTGAAGAAATTTGGGAAAAGCTGCGGGAGAAAAACCCGAAGAAATTTCGAAGGTCAAAGGCAACGATCAAGACAATTCTTGCGGACATTTTGTCTGCAGGAAAATGGCCAAAATAAAAGCCCGACCAAAGAGAAAATACTCAAGGAAATAAGTAAAAAGTCGAAGGAAAGGAAAAGGCCGAAGAAATTCCAAGGGGTGATGGGTTCGAAGACGTCAAAATCAAGCACGACGAACTAGCTGTTGGAAGTTCAAACGCCCAGTGACGGGTGCGCAGACGTCAAATTTAAGGTGGTGAAATATCCATTGATTTTGAAAAGGCTTAAGGACAGGCCGCGAGTGAACTCAGCGACCCGCCAAGAAGATAGCCCTGAGGGCCGAAGGAGACAAAGAAGACAAAACCAGGAAAAGACAAAGTGTAGAAACGGACAAACAGTCCAGGTGGCAAAGAGAGGTGTCGATTCAAGGATTTACTCCTGCAGTTGGAACAACGCTTGCCAAGTGGTCATCAAACGGGGCAAACAGTAAGCGACGCAGCCTGTTTTCTCCACTTTGCATTTATAAGCAGACAAACCGCGTGAATATCTGAAGGAAGCAGTTTGTTTGCAGAAAAGAGGCGCGGCCCATGCTTTCACATTAATGTTTGAACATCAAAGTCAAAGTAGGAACCGACACAACATTATCTATCAAGCGGCTTCCTCTTCCCGATGCTCTCAATGCACATGGGCCAGCTTGTCAAAGGGCGCCAAAAGTCTTTTCCAAATGGGCGCCTTTACTTCTTCTCTCTATATATTGTAAACTTCTCATTTGAGAAGGGGATCCTCTTAGCCGATAAGGCAAAGCTCTGCCCAAAAACCTCTGGGCTTGTAAGGCAGAACTCTGCCAGTTTTTACCTTGAATCGAGACAGAGCATTTTATACCTCCATTTTGAGTTTACACTTTCGTATGTGTCTATGCATTTGTTCTGTGTTAAGTCATTTTCCTTTATGCTTTCGTAGGATGATTTCAACATGTCTAGTGCATTGTGAGCTTTTCTTTTGCAGGTCTGCCAGAAGTGTCCCTAGAGGAGTATAGGCGCATGTGAACAGGCTGCCATAGTGCGTCTTAGAATGCCTCTGGTAGTTCTTTCTCCTTATATATCCACGGACCCCTAGCTCACTGATGCAGAAGGATTTCTCGTGTCAAATGAAGTGTATGAGAGCTTGTTCTTGGTAAAAAGTGTATGTTCGGGCTGAGTGGATCAACTTTTTTGGTGTATCACCTTTTTTAGTTTAGGTTTAGGTTTTGTTTTCAGCATCTTTTTCCCTTTTCAACCCCCCTTTTTTTTCATTTATTTGTTAGCAATAGGGAATCCAGGACCTAAAAGATACATCGAAGGGAGCTAGCCTTTATCTAGAGAATCTCCCCCCAGTTTTGCCAAGCCCACAGGCAAGAGGGGAGTTTCCATTGTTGTGTGTGGAAAGCAGGAGCTCAGCCTCCTGTCAAGGGTGCAATCCACTGCGTCAACAGACACCAAATTTGCATACGAGAACCCACTTGTGAAAGCCCAAGGGAATTCCTTTCCAATAATCTTACATATTGTTCAACTTTTGTGCTCCTTGGGTCTCAACCTTATGACTAAGCTTGGGAGTATACCCAACCTTGAGATAGTCACAAATGATATAAGGAATGAAGCTTGTGGGAGACAATGTATGGGGAGTAGGGAGTTTCAATTTGGTATCCTCTAGGTTTTTTGACATAGTTATCAAATTAAAAAAATCCAGAATCTCTCTAGGAGGAAAAAAATTCCAGAATCTCGCTGGGAGGGAAAAAAATCCAGAAATCTAGATTTCCCAAAAAGGTTCAGAAAATCCATTTTAGAGAAATATAAATTGTGTAGATATATGTAAAATTATACCTAACATCAACATATGTAAACATATAAAAATATCTACAAAGACACATATGGATACAAAATCATATACAAATACAGCTGTTTTTAGCTTTAATTTTGAATAGTACTCTTTTTAAATTAAAAAATAAAATAGAACCCGAACTGATCCTTTTGGTCCCAAAAATATGGTCCGAACTAGATTTGAATATTTGATCCAGATCCGGTCCAGGAACTATGGTTTTTTATACAAATTGCAGAGTGCTTTCATGTTGTTAATGACATTATACCTCTATACTGTAGCAATTAATGTTCATGAAATGTTAGACCCAAGATGTCTGTCCAAAAGGCATGTGTCGACAAAAACTAGGCTATAGATGCCTATTTAAAAGTTGTTAATTATAGTTCTTGATATCAGTGACTATGGTTTGGATCTTAATCATATAAGCTCTTATTAAACTTAAAAACCATGGTTAGGAGTCAGGACAAGATGAGCCACTTGAGCCATGAGAGGGGCCACCTAAAGTGGCATTAACTACATGAACTATATATAACAATGGTACTGTTGACCAAATTTTGACACCAAGTTAAAATTGGTCACCCTCTCATATATTGAAACTTTCATAGGGATGTCTTGTAGTCTTGTCATGCCTTATATGGTCCCTAGGAGTCTTCATAAAACCTCATTAGCATTGTTTAAGGTTAGTGTGGAGAAGTTAAGGTAATGTCATTTTTTGGTCATATAGTGGTCTAGGCATGTCATGAAGAGATAAGGTATGGTCAAGTGGTGTCATAGGTGATTAGGAATTTATCAAGGTTATGTTATGTATTAATCATCTTCTAACAACATTTCATGAAGTTTCGGAATGTCTAAGGTTCATTTGTAGACTTGAAGGTGGTGAAAATGAGTGAAAATGTGACTTTTGGTTAACATTTCTGTATGTCAAAGTCCCTAAGAGATAAATTTGTACCAAACACCTTCCAAAGATCTTGGAGTAATTACTCAACTACCACACCTGTCAGAGAATCAGAACAAGGTCATAATCTCGAAATTCAATGCCCTTTTGAGGAGTTAAGGAAGTTGTACGGATTTCTTGAAGTCACTTGCAAGTGAAAAGAGCTTCAGAACGTCCCTTGAGCTTCTATAGGTTAGAAACATGCATTGGAAAATTTTTGAAGCTCCACAATTGCAGAAAACTATCTCTCTCTTCCATCACTCCATTCACAAGCTCCTAAAGGCCAAATTCAATTGCATAGTACAAGCCGTATATATAGAGTTGGGGGCTAAGATTCTGGCCAAAGTTTTGGACCCCTATGGGCTTCCAAATTGTTGCATTGGTGTCAGCGTTATGAGCAATCGCTAAGAAGCCAGACTTCTTTTTGAAGACTCAGATCCCCACAGGATGAATTTGGTGCAACTCCAATGCAAAGTATGAGCTCATGGCTATATGAAACCAATTGGAGTGAGTTTTCAGAAGTCTGTAGATGCATTATACAAATTCACTCATCATGTTGGCACGTGCGGATGGTCTTTTGACAAGAAAAGTGATTCTTGTGCATGGTTTGAAGTGACTGGCAGTGTTTCTGTGTTTCAGAAGTTCTCCAAGTGTTCTGTTGCATCTAAGTGATTATTCATTGTCCTCTACTCTCCTCTCAATCCATCAATGACCCTCTGATCAGCTGAACATTCTGTACAAGTTTCAAACTAGTTACATCTTCATTCACCTTTTGGGACTGTGTTCTATGTGTCCATGCATAATAGGGTGATTTGAATGGTTTGAATATGTATTTCCAAGAGCTTGAGAGTTGTATTTGCTTGGTATAGTATGTTGATGCAATGGAGAGCATGATCTTTGAGTCCTAACTGTCATTTTTGCACTTTTCCAATGCTTCTACAAAGGTTGCAGACCTGTAAGTCTGCAACTCCAATAGAAGTTCATGCTGTCAATGTTTATTGAGGGCTATCCAGGTATGAAACAAGGTGATGGTTCAAGTTGAAAAGTGTCATGGACTAATGGAGGTCTCCAAACATCTGAAAGTCAATGAAAGTTGAGGACTGAGCTAACAAATCTAGTGACACAGCTACCTACAGGGTTGTATGTGTGTGAATAGTTAACACAGAGGTTGTGAGGTGCTTTGAGAAAACTAATGGACTTGCAATGAATTGAGAAGAGACCCCTAATCACTATTATTCACTTTCAGATAACCAATGATCTAGTTGAGGAGGCCAACTCCAAAACTACATACACAGTCAAACTTTTAGACGGTCACCTACAACCAACTAGTTGAGAGAAGTTGCCTTAGACAGGACTGATGATGGAGTTTGGAGTTTATAAACACTAAAAGGGTCTTAAGACACCATCAATAGCATGACAGAGCATTGGAGATTCAGAGAGTGATGAGAGAAAGTCATGAAACTCTAAGACAGCCAAACTCTCAAAATATGCACCTACAAGACTATATGTGTTGACAGTGAGTACAGAGGTTGTGAAGTACTTTGAAAGTGCTAATTGAACCTGGTATACAGTGAGAAATACTCTCAATGAAGTTGGACCATTGATAAGATGTCATGATGTGGTTTGAAAAGGCCAACTCCAAACCATATGCTCAGACTCCCTTAAACAGTCACCTACAAAGTTTTGAAAGATGCTTTAAACAGTGATGTTGACAAGGTCTGGAGTTTCAGGGCAGTGAAGGGATCTTAAGATATCAATAACATGATGGCAGAATCATGAAGAGGTTTGGGGATTGGTCTTGGAGACCTAAGAAACCTTGAGGCCAACACACAATCAAATCCCTTCAATGACCACCTATAATCAACTGAAGAGGAGTGCCTTCAAAGAGATTTGTGATAAAGCAATGAGTTTTCAAGGTGTTGAGGAAGATCTTCAACCATTCAATGGCATGATAGGAGAGTTTTAGTGTTGTAGGTGTTGTCAATCTGGAGTTGCACCCTGAATCGAATATGTGTTGAAATGGCTAATCCTCTCTCCGATTGAAACAATGGGATCTTCTCACGAGGGTGGGTGCCTCAATGGTGAGAAGAACCTCCAGAGAAGGCTGGTTCCTATAAGATGTATCAATGGATCTCTACTCTGTGCTGTGAATCTACCATGGAAAAGGGAGAAAAAAACTTGAAAGGGAAATCCTACCTAATGACGGTGATACACCAAAATGTTGATCCACTCTACTTGGAACCTTGAACACTGAATCAAACAAGGGAAAAAAAGACCTTTGATTTCAATTTATCACTATGCATAAATATTTCATGAGAAAGTTCGATCCAATGACCAAAACGTGAGGGAAAACGATGGAGAGAGGTCTGATACAAGACACTTTGCAGCCACGTAACATCCACTTACAGCTTTAGCAAAAGATATATAGAACACTGAACATGACCTACATAATATGATGAGCTAGCAACTAGGTACTGTTGACAAATCTTCCACAAATCAGATTTTCTCTTTCCACTTGGAAAGTTCTCGTCTCTAGCCAAGGAAGGAAGAATACATGGTTTTCCTTGACCAAAATAGGTCATTTCTACGGACTTTGCAGGCCATTTCTACGGACTCTGCAGGATTTCTACGGACTATCTGAAGGAAATTTACAAGTTCCCGACACTTACGCGACAAAAGGGCCTTTACAACTTTTCCGAATGGCAATTTCAGAAGCCAAGCAGCCCTTGCGGAGGGCAGGAAAGCACTTAGGGGGAAGAAAGACAAAGGCGAAGATATCCTTCGGGCTTTTTGTCCGAAGAAATTCAGAGACCACAGAGACAAAGGAAGTCCCGCACAAAAGGCAAGCCAAAGAGTAATTCGGAAAAGGGGCATTTTCAAAAGTTTCGAAGGGCAGTGTACCCTTCGGAAGGGACACTTTCAATATTCCCGAAGTGCACCTACCCTTTGGGCAGGAGGAAGACCAAATTTGGAGACTTTTGCAAAAAGCCGGGGTGCCCTCCAATTTTTTCGAAGGGCACTAGCGGAGGACACTTGGTCGGTGCCGAAGGGCACTTGATCGACGGAAGGGCATGTTTGGAATCTCGAAGGGCACATTACGGAAGAAAAGTCAAGGGAAGGAATCCTTTGGACTTTTTGTCCGAAGGAATTCCTTCGGACAAAAAGTCTGAAGAAATTCGAGAGGCTTGCAAAAAGACAAAGTCCGAGAAAACAAAGAAAAAATTGGAAATAAAGGCCAAAGCAAAACAAGAAAATGAATTCTTTCAGACTTTTGTCCGAAGAAATTCCTTCGGACAAAGGCCCGTAAAATAAACCCGACGGAAGAAATCTTGAGGAAATTCAAAAAAATAGCAAAGACAAAGAGCCGACGGAAGAAATCAAAAGGGCTTTGGAAAAGTTAAAGGGCGAAGGAAGAAGAGATATCCTTCGGACTTTTTGTCCGAAGGAATTCCTTCGGACAAATAGTCCGAGGAAATTTTGAAGGCCACAAAGCAAAGTCCGAAGAAAAGCGAAAAAATAAGACTAAGGCGAGACAGAAGTCCGAAGAGAAACGCGGGAAATAAAGTCCGAAGGAAGCAGGAAATATATACAGAGAAGTCCGAAATAAGAAAACTAAGGGTGATGTCCTGCAAGCCGTCAAATTTTGACTGCAGAAAGTAACCGTTGGATCAGAGATAAAGCCATAATTTCGAAAGATAAGGCCAAACGGGTAAAAATATAGACAAATATATCCGAATATAGAATCCCGCCAAAAATAGATACGAACAACAGACCAGAATAGAACCAAATACATGCAAACATAGGGTGATGTCCTGCAAGCCGTCAAATTTTGACCGCAGGAAGTAACCGTTGGAACAGAGATAAAGCCATAATTCCGAAAGATAAGGCCAAACGGGTAAAAATATAGACAAATATATCCGAATATAGAATCCCGCCAAAAATAGATACGAACAACAGACCAGAATAGAACGAATTACATGCAAACATTGGAGCTATTTTTGAACATCGAAGTATTTTCCAACATCGGTCAAAGCTTCAGTTGACTGATTATTAATGTCCTGTTCATCTCCGGCCAGCTCATTCATCTGAAAGTCTAACTCAGCTTCAGCAGGTGTTCCAAATTCGAATGACAAGTTGACTGATCTAGATTTAGAGTTGACTAATTGATTAAATGCCACATCCACTAGAAGCTTTCCATGCGAAAGATAATTATCTGTTCGTCCAACTCAACTTAAATAACGTTTAACTCAGCTTTCAAACGCTACAACTCGGCATCAAGCAACTCACATGGAGTTCTAAATTTAACATTTGCATAGATTTTCAGGCAAAAAGAGGTGGGCAGTTCATAACAAAGATAAGTGCGCTTCATCAAGCGAAGAAGCTTCATGCAAGGACAAAAGGAAAAATATATTTTATTGAAAGGCCAAGTAAAGCCTTGAGTTAACCGAAGTGAATCTTTCTCTTCAAGTTTCTACGCCAATCTTTGGCCTCTTGTAATTTTCTATATAAAGACTTTCAGCCTTGATTAAAAATCATCCAATCTCTCTTGGTTAGACCAGACTCTGCCATTGGTGAGTTGTGTAACCTCTTCGATCAATAGAAGGACTGAACTTTCAGATTTTAAGCGTGGACAGTGTATATTTCTTCAGCAATTTGCATAAGTGGTAGAGTTCTCTCCCTTCCCAAATTTTGTTTCATACCTAGTTGCTATATTATCCTTGTGCAGGTCATGTTAAAGTGTTCTTTATTGTCTTTTGCTGAAATTGTAAGTGGATGTTAGGTCGTTGCAAAGTGTCTTGTATCGGAACTCTCTCCATCGTTTTCCCTCAGGTTTTAGTTATTGGATCGAACCTCTACATGAAATACTTATGCATAAGTGATTAATTTGAAGTCTAAGGTCTTCCTTCTCCCTTGTTCGTTCAGTGTTCAACGTTCCAAATTGAGTGGATCAAAATCTTGGTGTATCACCCCTTTTAGGTAGGATTTCCCCTTTAAGTTTTCTTTCTCCTTTTTCCACGGTAGTCAGCAGCGTAGAGTAGGAATCTTCATTGATACATCATACAGCTTCTCACTATTGAGGCACCCACCCTCATGAGAAGATCCCATTGTTTCAGCCGGATAGAGGACTGGCAGTTTCACGCACGTCCTCGAATCAGGGTGCAGCTCCAGGTTGACAACAGGTACGAATCAAAATTTGGGAAGGGAGAGAAATCTACCACGTATGCAAATTGCTGAATGAATGTACACTATGCCAGCACTTGAAATCTGAAAGTACAGTCCTATTGATTGAAGAGGTTACACAACTCACCAATGGCAGAGTCTGGTCTTACCAAGAGAAGGATAGATTTTACAAGGCTGAAAAACCATTAATATAGAAATTTACAACAAGTCAAGAGATTGGCGTTGAAAATAGAGAGGGAGTAAACTCAAACCAACTCAGCGTTTACAAAAGTCTATTTTGTCTGGCATGAAAATTCCTTGCGTTGAAAAAGGAAGAAGAAGAAGACAAACTTTGGATGCATGACACCTATGAATAGATGTCTTGACTTGAAAACTAGTCAACTTCAAAACAAGAGTAGTCGAATTCACTCAAATTGATGGAACGTTTGAAAGTCTCCCCTTTGCATGAAATCAATGCAAATGCCAAATTAAGAATTACGTTTGAACCACCGAAACGTTTCGAGCAAACGAGACAAATGAGAGTGTGTGCCTAGAATTTTTGGCTGTTTGAAACGTTCAATGCTTTCCCTATTCATCATGCAAGACAACTCTATTTTCAGAACTGAAGCGTGCTTGCTTTCTTAAACGCGTTCACTTCGTTGGAGTCACTTCATGTTAGTTTGTGCATGATCTTTGTTTATCCTGCCTTTGTCTTTATTTTGCGTTGGTTTTATTTACTGTTCATGCTTATGTCCATGTTTAGTTCTATTTTAATCTTTGCTCATGCCTCTATTTCTGCATTTGTCTTTCTTCTTGTTCAGTTTTGGCTCAGTCATGTTTGTGCTTACGTCTCTGTTCATGCTATTGATCATGCTCAGTTCACTTCGTGTTTTCTCTGGCTTTTTCCGTGTTCTGCTTTAATTTGGGATTCGGGCTTTATTTTAGTTTTTGTCCTTCGAACAAATTGTCCAAAGGACTCTCTGTCTCTTCTCTTTCCCGGGCTTGGCATTTCTCTTTTTTGGCCTTTGCTTACGCCCTTGTCTTTTCTATCAGGTTTTTTGAAACTGTCCTTATTCCTTCGGACTTTTTGTCTGAAGGAATTCCTTCAGACAAAAAGTCCGAAGGAATTTGTTTCCTTGCCAATTTTTACGAATTTATTCTTTTAGGATTTTATGTCTTGCCCTTTGATTTTCTTCAGACTTTTGCTGACTTTAAATTCCCGCGGATTTCTTGTTTGACAATTATTCTGAAGGATCTTCTTCTTTGCCTTTATTTATTTTCTCCGGGTTTTTTATCCTTCTGAATTTCTTCAAACTTTTTGTCCGAAGGAATTCGTCTCCTTTGGCTATCTTTTCCCCGAAGGGCAAGTGCCCTTCGAAACTTTGCTTTTGTCCTTTGCTTTATGGAGGTGCCCTCCGCAAGGGCTTCTGCTTCCCAATAATGCCCTTCGAAACTTTTCAAAGGGTCCTGCCACCGACCAAGTGCCCTCCGCAAGGGCAGGTGTCCTTTGGAAAAAATGAATTTTGTCCTTCGGAATTTTGCCAAGGTCTTCTTCATGCTTGAAGTGTCCCCCGCAATGGCACATACCCGTCGGGGAAATTGTAAATGTCCTTATGCAATTCCTAGATGTCCTCTGCAAGGGCTATGTCTTCCAGAAGTGCCCTTCAGAAGAATTGAAAAGGCCCACTTCACCGACCAAGTGCCCTCCGTAAGGGCAGGTCTGCCTTCAAAAGTGTCATTCGGAAGAATTGAAGGGCACCTAGGCTTTTTGAAGGGCACCCGAGCTTTTGGAAAGGCACCCGGGCTTTTTGAAGGGCACCCGAGCTTTTTGAAACCGTCCCTTGGAACTTTCGTCTTGACTTGAAAACTGGTCTTCTCATCTGTGCTTTTCTCCTTTCTTTTGGACAAAAAGTTCGAAGAAAATAAGCCTTGAACGACTGTCACTTAGTCATTTTTTCGGACTTTTACACAGTCCTTTGAGAGCTCTCTCTTGGACAAAATGTCTGAAGAAATAGTCCACCTCTTATGCCCAAAAAATTTCTTGGGAAGACAAAAAAAAAAAACTTACAGCTTGTATATCTTGGCTGTAATCAAGCAAGCTCCTTGGAAACCTTTGAATGACTAAAATTCACCTGGCTGTAGATGGCCACTTGGGTGGCTGTAAATGGTCATTTAAGGACCCCAAAACCGATTCACAAGACAAACTTGGCACCATAGCAAAGTTCCAAAGTGTAGGGGTGACAATTTGCCCTATGGGGGGCAAAATTGTCAACATTTTTTGGCGATTCTGTTGGGAAGCATGCCTGCTATGCTAGAGAACTGAGGCCATATAGATGCTATTCGAATTCCCAATTGGTGAACCTGATTTTTGACTGAAAATGTCCCCCTGACCTTGGCTGAAGTAACCTTTCTCCCTCAAAAAGGAAGGGAAAAACATGAAAGCAGGAAAACTAACTAAGAAGCAAATGTGCAAACAAGCACTTATTGAACAAAACTGAAGCAAACTAATGTGCTAGAACAGCACTTGGAGGAAAACAAACTAACAAAGAACCTAACTACCATGACAAAGCACGATGCACCTGGATCAAAAAGGAAATTCTTAAACTCAGTCATTCCAAGAGATGGTACTGGTTGCAAGGCAGGATGTTTATCAATCATAACCTTTGATAAGGCATTTTTATTGTCCACCAACTGTATTAACATCTTCTCAAATGAGTCATCAACAGCAAACCAATCACCAGCAAAGACAAACTCATCAAGTACTCCCTGATATTTTTTGCACTACTTGCCATCTATCACCTTGTCAAGTGATATCTCATCTATGCATTGTTCTTGAGTGGCCACACCCTTTTTATCGACTGCTGCAAGTTCATCCAGCTCTTCAAGGAGCTTTGAATAGGCAACCCAATCTGTATTATGATCTTGAGTATGTGATTCTTGATCAGATTTCTCATAAACATGCTCTTCAATAGCCAACATATCCATACAAAGCTCTTCAATCTCTTGTAGAAATTCAAGGTACAGCGGCCAATCATCTTTTTGTTCCTCATTTTGATCTATTTGAACTGAATCAACTTGAAAGCTATTTGGATCCTTCTCAATAGGAGATACCTGTAACTCATTTATGACTTCAATCTGCACCAACTCCTCTTGGAGTTCCTCTACATCAAGATCAGCCTTCTCATTCATAAATATAATTGGATGCTCAACTACAACCTTAAGTAAAGTATCAATAGGAAATTCTTCCTTAAACACATCTGAAGCATCCTCCACACATTGTGCAAGAACTTGACGTGTAGCTGCAACCTCTTTCTCAATCCTCCAAAGAACAGGCTCCTCTTGAAGAAGGGAGATGGTGGGAGGGTGATGAAATTCATTTGTTTGAGAGGAAAAATGAAGCATGGGAGGTTGATCATAATCAGATTTTGGAATTTCGAGGGCAATGAAATTATCTAGGGAGTTTTGGAGAGGAGGGAAAGAGAAACTCTTAAAGACCTTTGTATTTTGTTCCTTCCACTTGGCCATTACCTCATCAAAGTCTGAAACCTACTTGTCTTCCTGGACAACTTGAGCTTGAGGGATATGATTGGTGAGGAAAGGGGACTATAAGAAGGTTTAGTCTCATGAATAATCTCTTGAATAGGCTCTTGACTCCAACTAGGAAGCTCCCTTGGCACACACTGGGCATGGTTAAGAACCTCAAGAGAATAAGGAGTACAAGAACCCTTTGTAGACAAGTGACTCAACTCGATTTTTTGCGTATCCCAAGCCTCCATCTTCTCTAATACAAAAATACACAACTCATTTATCTCTTCTGGATCGTTGGACACATTTTGGAATAGACCATTCACTTCTTCATACTGAAAGTTTGAACAAACTGTTCTCGCATATGCTAGTATTTTGAGCTCTATCTCATCCATTCTTTCTTGGAGCCAAGGCTGCTCATATGACTGATATGGCTCAACATAGCTTTGATAATACTCCTGATAAGGCTGATTAGGTTCATAAAAAGGCTCATAGGCATCATGATAAGGCTGGTATGATCCATCATTGGGTTGATAAGGAAACATAGCATAGGAATTTGCTTCATATATAGCCATCAAAACTCATTCACGATAATGCAATACTTACATGGAAAGTGTGACTGGATTATTAGAAGTAACCACCTGAGCTTGGAATCGCCAAATACTTCTTGAAGAACGTTGTTGCAACTACGATTTCATTAAGACCAGCTCCAAACGGGTTTTATCGGGCGTGCCAAAAACTGTTGTCAACCTGAGTTGCACCCTAAATCGAAGACGTGCCAAAATGGCTAATCCTCTCTCCGATTGAAACAATGGGATCTTCTTTCAAGGGTGGGTGCCTCAATGGTGAGAAGAACCTCCAGAGAAGACTGGTTCCTGTAAGATGTATCAATGGATCTCTACTCTATGCTGTGAATCTACCATGAAAAAGGGAGAAAGAAACTTGAAAGGGAAATCCTATCTAATGACGATGATACACCAAAATGTTGATCCACTCTACTTGGAACCTTAAACATTGAATCAAACAAGGGAAAATGAAGACCTTTGATTTCAATTGATCACTATGCATAAGTATTTCATGAGAAGGTTCGATCCAATGACAAAAAACGTGAGGGAAAATGATGGGGAGAGGTCTGATACAAGACAATTTGCAGCCACCTAACATCCACTTATAGCTTCAGCAAAAGACATATAAAACACTGAACATGATCTGCATAACATGATGAGCTAGCAACTAGGTACGAATCAAAATTTGGAAAGGGAGAGAAATCTACCACGTATGCAAATTTTTGAATGAATGTACGCTATGCTAGCACTTGAAATCTGAAAGTACATTCCTTCTATTGATTGAAGAGGTTACACAACTCACCAATGGCAGAGTCTGGTCTTACCAAGAGAGAGATAGAAAGCTGAAAAGCCATTGATATAGAAATTTACAACAAGCCAAGAGATTGGTGTTGAAAATAGAGGGATTAAACTCAAACCAACTCAGCCTTTACAAAACTCTATTTTGTCTGCCATGAAAATTTCTTGCATTGAAAAAAGAAGAAAAAGACAAGCTTTGGATGCATGACACCTATGAATAGATGTCTTGACTTAAAAACTAGTCAACTTCAAAACAAAAGTAGTCGAATTCACTCGAACTGCTGGAACACTTGAAAGTCTCCCCTTTGCATGAAATCAATGCAAATGCCAAATTAAGAATTACGTTTGAACCGCCGGAACGTTTCGAGCAAACGAGACAAACGAGAGTGCGTGCATGAAATTTTTAGCTATTTGAAATGTTCAACGCTTTGCCTGTTCATCATGCAAGACAACTCTATTTTCAGAACTGAAACATGCTTGCTTTCTTAAACGCGTTCACTTCGTTGGAGTCACTTCACGTTAGTCTGTGCATGATCTTTGTTTATCCTGCCTTTGTCTTTATTCTGTGTTGGTTTTATTTACTATTCATGCTTATGTACATGTTTAGCTCTGTTTTAATCTTTGCTCATGCCTCTATTTTTGCGTTTCTCTTTTTTCTTGTTTAGTTCTGGCTCAGTCCTATTTGTGCTTACGTCTCTGTTCATGCTATTGATCATGCTCAATTCACTTCGTGTTTTCTCTGGCTTTTCTCGTGTTCTACTTTAATTCAGGATTCAGGCTTTATTTTAGTTTTCGTCCTTCGGACAAATTGTCCGAAGGACTATTTATCTCTTCTCTTTCCCGGGCTTGGCATTCCCTTCTCTTTTTTGGCCTTTGCTTATGCCCTTGTCTTTTCCATCAAGTTTTTTTAAACTGTCCTTTTTCCTTCGGACTTTTTGTTCGAAGGAATTCATTTCCTTGCCAAATTTCCCGAATTTATTCTTTTAGGCTTTAATGTCTTGCCCTTTTATTTTCTTCGGACTTTTGCTGACTTCATATTCTCGCGGATTTCCTGTTTCACAATTATTCTGAAGGATCTTCTTTGCCTTTGTTTTTTTATTTTCCCCGGGTTTTTTTATCCTCTCGAATTTCTTCGAACTTTTTGTCCGAAGGAATTCATCTCCTTTGGCTATCTTTTCCCCAAAGGGCAAGTGCCCTTCGAAACTTTGCTTTTGTCCTTTGCTTTATGGAGGTGCCCTTCTCAAGGGCTTCTGTTTCCCAATAATGCCCTTCAGAACTTTTGAAAGGGTCTTGCCACCAACCAAGTGCCCTCCGCAAGGGCAGGTGTCCTATGAAAAAAATGAATTTTGTCCTTCAGAATTTTGCCGAGGTCTTCTTTGTGCTTGAAGTGTCCCCCGCAAGGGCACATACCCTTCGGGGAAATTGTAAATGTCCCTACGCGACGACCAAATGTCCTCCGCAAGGGCTATGTCTTCTAGAAGTGCCCTTCGGAAGAATTGAAAAGGTCCACTTCACAAACCAAGTGCCCTCCGCAAGGGCAGGTCTACCTTCAAAAGTGTCCTTCGGAAGAATTGAAGGGCACCCGAGATTTTTGAAACCGTCCCTTGGAACTTTCATCTTGACTTGAAAACCGGTCTTCTCAACTGTGCTTTTCTCCTTTCTTTTGGACAAAAAGTCCGAAGAAAATAAGCCTTGAACGACTGCCACTTAGTCATTTTTTCGGACTTTTACACAGTCCTTTGAGCGCTATTTCTCTCGGACAAAATGTCTGAACAAATAGTCCACCTCTTATACTTGAAAATTTTCTTGGGAAGACAAAACAAATAAACCTACAGCTTGTATATATTGGCTGTATTTGCACATTTGTCTGTAATCAAGCAAGCTCCTTCGAAACCTCCGAATGACTAAAATTCACCTGGCTGTAGATGGCCACTTGGGTGGCTGTAAATGGTCATTTAAGGACCCCAAAACTGATTCACAAGACAAACTTGGCACCATAGCAAAGTTACGAAGTGTAGGGGTGACAATTTGCCCTGTGGGGGGCAAAATTGTCAACAGTAGGTAAGGATTCTCAAGCACCAAGTTGGCAGACCATCTCAAATGAACACATACTAGTCTGCCTACTTTGATAAGAGTTTGTTGGCTTAGAGAGAGATAAAGGCCTATGTGGCATTTGAAAGGGAAAGGTAGAGAATTGAAGGTGTTTCATTGAAGCAATGGGATCACATTTGATCTTCAGACCTAATGGCAAACACTCAATACGCTGCCTACTCAACCAAGGTAGGACACAGGCCTGCTTGCTCATTCTTGAGAAGGTTGCTTGTTTGAACGGACTGTAGGATGACCAAGGGAGAGTAAGATATTTGAACATGATTGCAGGGTAATGACATCACTCTGCAAAAGTATCATACTCAAGCAACAAAGTGAAACATCATGTTAGCAGACCCTATACAGTCATACACAGTCCTGAGTGCATACACAAACCTACACATGCAGTCTTGAAGAGATGATGGCTAGTTAGTTGGATCTGGATGAACTTTGAGACCCTGAAGAGAAAGTAAAAGGTTTATACAAGCATCCTCTGAAGAACTCAGACCCTTGACAGTGAAGAAAATGGAAGAACATAAGCAGTAAGGGTATGTTAGGTAGCTTGGCTCACAAACCCTAGGCCTAAACTAGTGAGGTTGCAGAGAGTTTGACGAAGGAATGTAGCAAACGAACCATTGGAAGATGTCAAGGAGGGCATTTAAGACCTCATTGAGGTGTTTGGAACTATTGACAATTCTTTCGCAGGACAGATTGTCTCTTGCCATTCGGAAAATTCACATCTCCATCCAAGGAAGAAAGAATACATTGGGAAAGAATACATTGTTTTTTTTGTGAGGGCCTTTGCTACAACAGGAATTCCTTCGGACTTTTGTCCGAAGGAATGGTTCATCAAAGAAGGCTTGTTTTCACATAGCTTCAGAAAAGTTCAAAAGACCGTTGCAAAAATTTGGAAGGGACACTCAGGAAATCCGAAGGAATGAGCCTTTTTATAAGTCCGTGGAATTGCAATGGGTGTCTTTGGAAAGCAAAAAAGGGCAAAACAAGAAACCCGAAGGGCAAGGTACCCTTCAGAAGGGTCATTTTAAACAATCCCGAAGGGCACCTACCCTTCGGGAAGGTACACGACAAATTCAGGAGAGTCATTTGCAAAAACGCCGAGTGCCCTACAAAAAGCCTGGGTGCCCTACAACTTTTCCGAAAAGGGCACAGAGGAGAGCCACGAGCCCTTGCGGAGGGCACTTGGTCGGTGCTTGGACCTTTGTGCATTTTCTGAAGGGCATTTTCAAGGTAAAGGCAAACAGAAAAGACAAAGGATTAATTCCTTCGGGCTTTTTGTCCGAAGGAATTCCTTCGGACAAAAAGTCTGAAGAAATTCGAAGTAATTACAAGGAAGACAAATCCGTGGAATAAAGCCAACAAGGCAAAGGCAAAAGACAAAGGATTAATTCCTTCAGGCTTTTTGTCCGAAGGGATTCCTTTGGACAAAAAGTTCGAAGAAATTCGGAGTAATTACAAGGAAGACAAATCCATGGAATAAAGCCAACAAGGTAAAGGCAAAAGACAAAGGATTAATTCCTTCGGGCTTTTTGTCTGAAGGAATTCGTTCAGACAAAATGTCCAAAGAAATTCAGAGAGGTCCGCCAAAAGACAAAAAGACCCAACAAAGGAAAGTCCGAGCAAAGGAAATAACAAAGGAATATATCCTTCGAGAAAAAGTCCGAAGGAATACTTCAGAGGATAAACAGAGACAAGGACAACTCAAGCGGACAATAAGTCTGAAGGAAATCATTCGGAGGGAAAGTCCAAAGACAAAAGATCCGAATTAGATAAGCCAAAAGAAATAAAGGCCGAAGGAAAGGTGGGGAGCCATAAGTCTGAAGGATTCCTTTAGAAAAGTTGCCACAAGAAAGTCCAAAGACAGACCCGAGGAAATAAACCCGATGCAAATGCAGTCAAGAACAAAAGATCCGAAGGAGATGAGAACCAAAAGCATAAATTCCGAAGGAAATAAATCCGCAAATAGAATATCCGAGGAAATATAGATAAGATAATCCAAAAATAAAATCCCGCCAAAAATAGACAAGACACAGGCAGACCAAAATAAGAGAAAATACATGCGAACAAGGGCTATTTTTTGGCGGATTGCCAAGTTTCGGTTGACTATCTGTTTTATTTGTGGTTTGACTAGTCATTCTCATGCATTCGAAGGTCCAACTCAGCCTTTCTCTTCGTCCAACTCAGCGGCTCAAACATTCCAACTCGGCTTCCAACGAATCAAGTCAGAGTTCTAAAATTGACATTGGCGTTGGATTTCATGCATGATATTATCATCTCATACTTTAAAATGTTCCAGCAGCTCACGAAGAAGCTAAAATTGGAACTTGGCGTAATCTTCCATGCAAAGAGAGGTGGGCATTTCAATAAACAAAGACAAGTCCACTTCCTCTAGCGCAAGGAGCTTCATGCAAAGACAAAGGAAAAACATATTTTATTGAAAGGCCAAGTCAACCTTGAGTTAATCTAAGTTGATCCTTCTCTTCAATTTTTCAATGCCAATCTTTGGCTTTTGTAATTCTCTATAAAATGGCTTTCAGCCTTGATTAAAAATCATCCCTCTCTTGGCAAGACGAGACTATGCCATTGGTGAGTTGTGTAACCTCTTCGATCAATAGGACTGTACTTTTAGATTTCAAGTGTTGGCATAGTGTATATTCATTCAGCAATTTGCATGTGGTAGATTTCTCACCCTTCCCAAATTCTGATTCGTACCTAGTTGCTAGCTTATCGTATTATGCAGGTCATGTTAAGTGTTCTTTATGTCTGTTGCTGAAGCTGTAACTGGTTGTTAGATGGCTAGAAAGTGTCTTGTATCAGACCTCTCTCCATTGTTTTCCCTCATGTTTTGGTCATTGGATCGAACCTTCTCACGAAATACTTATGCATAGTGGTCGATTGAAATCAAAGGTCTTTCTTTTCCCTTGTTTGTTCAGTGCTCTAGGTTCCACGTTGAGTGGATCAATCTTTTGGTGTATCACCTTTATTAGGTAGGATTTCCCCTTAAAGTTTCCTTCTTCCTTTTCCATGGTAGTCCGCAGCATAGAGTAGAGATCCTCATTGATATATCTTACAGGAACCAACCTTCTCTGGAGGTTCTTCTCACCATTGATGCACCCACCCTCGTGAGAAGATCCTAATGTTTCAACCGGATATAGGACTGACCATTTCATGCACATCTTCGATTCAGGGAACAGCTCCAGGAATTCCTTCGGATAACAGTTTTTGGCATGCCCGATGGGACCTATTTTAGCTGGTCTTAATGAAATTGCAGTTGTAGCAATGTTCTTCAAGAAGTAGCTGGTGATTCCAAGCTCAAGCAATGGCCTCTAATAGTTCAAGCACAGCTTCCATGTAAGTCTATTTTTATTACGTTATCGTGAATGAATTTTGATGGCTGTGTATGAAGAGAATTCATATGCTATGTTTCCTTATCAGCCCAATGATGGATCATACCAGCCTGGTCATGATACCTATGAGCCTCTTTATGAGCCTAATCAGCGTTATCAAGAGTATTATCAAAGCTATGTTGAGCGTTATTAAGTTTCTCATAATCAGCCTTATCAAGAGCATGAATCTTACCTTCCTGGTAAGCCATATCAGTCTCAGGACCGGATTTCATCTTTCCCATATGGCTATGATGTTGCATATGAGTAGTCTTGCCTTCAAGAAAGAAAGAATGAAATAGAGCTCAGAATACTATCATATGCAAGAAAGGTTTGTTCTAACTCTCAGTATGAAGAAGTGAATGGTCTATTTCGAAATGTGTCCAATGATCGAGAAGAGATAAATGGACTATGTATTCTTGTATTGGAAAAGATGGAGGCTTGGGAAAGGCAGAAAATCTAGTTAAGCCAATTGTCTACAAAGGGCTATTGTGCTTCTTATTCTCATGAAGTTCTTAACCATGCCCAGTGTGTGCCAAGGGAGCTTCCTAGTTGGAGTCAAGAGCCTATTCAAGTGACTATTCATGAGACTAGACCTTCCTATAGTCCCCTTTCCTCACCAATCATCCCTCAAGCTCGAGTTGTCCAGGAAGACAAGCAGGTTTCAGACTTTGAGGAGGTAATGGCCAAGTGGAAGGAACAAAATACAGACGTCTTTAAGAGTTTCTCTTTTCCTCCTCTCCAAAACTCCCTAGATAATTCCTTTTCCCTCAAGACTCCAAAATCTGATCATGATTGACCTCCCATGCTTCATTTTTCCTCTCAAACAAATGAATTGTATCACCCTCCCACCATCCCCCTTCCTCAGGAGGATCCTGTTCTTTGGAGTATTGAGAAAAAAGTTGTAGCTACAGGACAAGTTCTTGCAGAGTATGTAGAGGATGCTTCAGGAGTGTTTGAGGAAGAATTTCCTATTGATACTTCACTTGAGGTTGTAATTGAGCATCCAACTATAACTGAGAGTGGGAAGACTGATCTTGATGTAGAGGAACTGATACAGATTGAAGTTATAAATGAGTTACAGGTATCTCCTATTGAAAAGGATCCAGATAGCGTTACGGTTGATTCAGTTGAAATAGATCAAAATGAGGAACAAAAAGATGATTGGCAGCTGTACCTTGAATCTCTAAAAGAGATTGAAGAGCTTTGTATGGATATGATAGCTATTGAAGAGCATGTTTATGAGAAATTTGATCAAGAATCACCTATTCAAGGTCACAGTACAGATTGGGTTGCCTAATCAAAGCTCCTTGAAGAGCTGGATGAACTTGCAGCAGTCAATAAGAAGGATATGGTCACTCAAAAACCATGCATAGATGAGGTATCACTTGACAAGGTGGTAGATGACAAGCAATCTGAAAAAGATCAAGAGGTACTCGATGAGTTTGTCTTTATTGTTGTTGATGACTCATTTGAGAAGATGTTAATTGTTGACCATTTTTGGTCCAACAGGCCGAAAAATCAGTCCCCTTCTTTCCCTGCTATTTTGAGCCAATTCATTTCTTGATTTTGCACAAGTCTAGAAATTTCTACGGACTCTGCAGGCATTTCTATGGACTCTGCAGGTCCATTTCTACGGACTCTGCAGGCATGGATTTCTACGGGCCCGGCAGGCGGAAAACTACGGACTCCGCAGGAAGAGGCAAGTTCCCACTTAGGCGCAAAATGGACCATCTCAAGAGCCCTTGCGGAGGGTAGGGAACACTTTCAAAAGAGGCCACAGAGAAAAGATGCAAAGGTAAGTTTCTTTCGAAATTTTGTTTAAGGGAAAGGAAATACCCTTCGGAAGGGTCGTTTCCAATTTTCCTGAAGGGCACTTTTCAAAGGGCAGTTGAAAAAGCAAAGGAAAAAATCCTTCGGACTTTTTGTCCGAAGGAATTCCTTCGGACAAAAAGTCTGAAGGAATTCAAATGGCGCGGAAAAAAAGACTAAGGAAAAGGCGAGAATAATTTCTTCAGACTTTTTGTCCGAAGGAATTCCTTCGGACAAAAAGTTCAAAGAAATTCGAGAAAGCCGCGAGCCAAAAAGTCTCGGGGAAAATCTAAAGAAGCAAACAAGGCAATTCTTGCGGACTTTTTGTCCGCGGAAAAATTACCACAGAAAAAAGTCTGAGGGAAAAGGTTCCGAAGAAAATAGGCCGCCGAAGGACCCCGAAGGGTAGGTGCCCTTGCGAGGGACTCTCGGCTGCCAAATGAAAACGCTTCTCCATAAGCTGAAGGGTCACCTTCCCTTCGGGAAGGTTCAAAACAAGAAGTCCGAAGGAAAGGGAGCAACAGAAAAGAAGCCGAGAGAAAGAAAAAACCCGCCGAGGAGATAGAAGACCGCTTGAAGGGTATGTGTCCTTGCGGGGGGCTCTTGCCGAAATGAATGACGCTTCTCCAAAAGCCGAAGGGTCACCTTCCCTTCGAGAGGGTCCAAAACAAGAGTCCGAAGGAATTGAGAAAGCCGAAGAAATTCCAAGTGGTGACGGGCCCAAAGACATCAAAGTCAAGCACGGCGAACTAGCCATTGGTTTTCAAACAGTGATGGGCCCGCGAATGTCAATTCTAAGACGGTGAAATAGCCGTTGATTTTGAAAATGAACAAGAAGAGCCCAAGGAACTTAGCGACCCGCCAAAAAAATAGCCCCCGAGGGCCGAAGGAGCCAGAAAGAGACAAAATGATGAAGAGACAAAGTGCAGAAGCGGACAAACAGTCCAGGTGGCAAGGAGGAGGTGTCAACTCAGGGATTTATTCTTGCAGTTGGAACAGTGCTTCCCAAGTGGTCATCAAACGACGCGAACAGTAAATGGCGTGGCCTGTTTTCTTCATTTCACATTGATGAGCAGACAAGCCACGTAAAAGCCTTGAAGGGAGCAGTTTGTTTGCAGAAAAGAGGCGCGGCCCATGTTTTCACATTAATGTTGGAACGCCAAAGTCAAAGCAGGAGCCGACAATCAAATGGCTTCCTCTTTTCAAGGCTCGGAACGCACATGGACCAGCTTGTCAAGAGTGCCAAAGTCTTTTCAAAAGGAGCGCCAAGTTCTCTTCTCTTTTCTATATATTGTAAAACTTCTCATTTTGAGAAGGATCCATTCTCTTAGCCCGTAAGACAAAGCTCTGCCCAAAAATCTCTTGGGCTTGTAAGGCAGGACTCTGCCAGTTTTTACCTTGAATCGA
Organism: Torreya grandis; assembly: GCA_037957365.1. NCBI lineage: Eukaryota > Viridiplantae > Streptophyta > Pinopsida > Cupressales > Taxaceae > Torreya > Torreya grandis. Next base: position 713,254 of record JARHVA010005209.1, read on the forward strand.
GACTTAGCATTTTTACCTCCATTTGGACTTGCACTCACACATATGTCTATGTTTTCTTTTTGTGTAAAGTCATTTTTAAGCTTTTCACAGATCGATTCTAGCATGTCTAGTGCATTGTGAAGTTTCTTCTTCTGCAGGTCTGCCAAAAGTGTTTACAGCAAGAATATAGGCGCATGTGAATAGGCTGTCAAAGTGTGTCTCAAAACACTTTTGACACTTCTTCCTCCCTGTATTTCTACGGACCCCTGACTCACTGATATAGAAGAGTTTCTCACATCAGATGAAATGTATGGGAGTTTCTTCTTGGTGAAAAGTGTATGTTCGGGCTGAGTGGGTCATCTTTTTGGTTGTATCACCTTTTTAAGTTTAGGTTTAGGTTCTGTTTCAGCATCCTTCTCCCTTTTCATCCCCCCCCCTTTTTTCATTTATTTAACAGTAGGAAGTCCAGGACCTAAAAGATACATCAGAGGGAGCTAGCCCTTATCTAGAGACTCTCCCCTCCAGCTTCGCCGGTCCCACAGATGAGAGGGGAGTTTCCATTGTTGCGTGTGGAAGGCAGGAGCTTGGTCTCCTGCCCAGGGTGCAATCCACTACGTCAACAGTTTTTGGCATGCCCGGTGGGACCAACTAGGACAAGTTGTGTCCAAAGAGTTGAAGAATTTTTGGTGTGTTCTTCAACCAACCAGCCTTTGGAGGCTTTTTCATCAACACCAATGGCGACTCCGAGTTGAATCAGTGGGTTAAGCAGTCCAGGTGCCATCAAGAAATCTTATTTTTGTATGTATAATTCCTTTGCACAGAATCATGGGCCTTGTATTCCTTCATATGGTTTTAATCAAGCTCAGGATCTTTATGCAATCACCTCAAGCAGCTCTCCTAGTTGCCCTTCAACAATAAGGGAAGTAGCGCTGGAGTTTGAAAAGCAGGTAATGGAGATTGACAGATTGGATGAGCAGTATGGATATCAGCAGGAGCTGATGTATAAAGGGGAGTGTTTGTTCAGGCAACCTCAGGCCTTGCAATCCATGGAGGAAGAGGTAGCAAAATGGAGGAATCCATTCATGCAAGGCAATCAACCCTGCGCGCCCCCTCCTATTCTAAAGAAAGCCCCCTTTTGTGCACCAAATCCTTTCTATCAGATAGCACTTGCTCATTCTGGCTCATCCGATGCATCAATCGATCCTGCCCTTAATCCCATGCGCCTAGCTTTCTAGCACGCCTCTCTTCAGACAGCTCTTCCTGTGCATGAGCAGACCCTCCCAAATCTTCCCCAACCTCCTCAAATCTTTCAACATGATCTCCAAATTCCAAGTTGGAAGAAGGAAAGTCATGAATCAGCCCAGGACCTTGGAGGGGATAAAGTTACTCCCTGTTCACAAGGGGAAAGTTCCAATCCCAAGATCATGAGCTGGAAGCAAACAGTAGAATCATGGGGTAGGAAGGAAGAGGAGAAAGGTTTTGCTCAAAACCTTGAAGAAGATGAGGCTGCTCCTGCTCCTGATGATGATTGTGACCTCCAGGAAAGGCTCTTCCAAGAGGATATAGCCAGAAGAATTGTAGAGTTGGAATCCAGAGAGAGATTCCTTAGCTAATGTGTGATGAACGGTTCAGACCCAATGGCACATTCCATGTCTGAACACACCTCACCTACACACCTCCAAGAGAGCTATCAGGGCACCCCTGATATAGATGAAGTACTGGCCAAATGGAAGGAGGAGAATCATTTGATTCTAGCTCAAGGACTGCCTCCTCTTCCACTTGGTTTTTCCACTTCATCCTTTCTCAAGGAGGAACCTGTTTTGCGGGAGGCAAGTGAGGAAGAAAAGATCCAATTTGCAGCTTCTCAAGAGGCTATCATGAGCGACAATGAAGAAGAAATCATCATTGATGCTCCTTGTGAAGACATCATCAGCAATGGAGAAGACGCAGAGCATGCATACATGCAGATGTTCCAGCAATACGAGGAGGAACTTAAGCATGGTGAGCTCTCTCCTCCCTTGTTTGATGAACTTCCTTGTTTCTTCGATGAGGAGGACGACTACGCCGAGGAGCCTGAGTTGGAGGAGGATCAAATGGATGTCTTTGAACAACTAGAAACTCTAGTCCTTGAGCTGGAAAAGGAGAGGCTGGTCTCTCTTGAGGAAAACCTTGAAGAAGAAAGTTTTGAACAAAAGGGTGATGTTCTGTGGGATGAGCAATCAGTTTGTGATTCCATTTCAGACATCACAACAGTCACCCTTCTTCAAGAAGGCCAAGAGGAAGCAGAAGATGAGTTTGACAGGGTCTTCAATGAAGCAGAAGAAAACAGGTCAAACCATGATGCATTGCAAAGGGACTGTGCAGATCAAAGGGCTTATGGTGATGAGCCAACAGCCATTGATTTCTTGGTGAAACACACCAGCATGAAGGACCAGCATTCAACAATCTTTCAAGATCAAGAAGAGTACGTATATGTTGGAAGCATGTTTGAATTTGATCCACTCGGATACAAGCCAATCAAGGTGACAGGCAAGAAGAGCAAGTCACCAAATCTCTTTTTCATTCAGCCACTTGCCTGGCACCATAAGTTTCCTAGCCAGGGAGGGGACTTAAGAAGTTTTCCCTTTGATCCAGGAGGGGACTTAAGAAGTTTTCCCTTTGATCCAGGAGGGAAGCAGATATACCTGGTTAGCTGTATATAGTAGTTTGCTTTCAATTTTCTTTCCCTGTTTTCCTTAAGTGTAGTTTGCACAAGTAGTGTTTTTAGCCTTGTGTGTTTTCCTTTGTGTGTGGGGTAAAAGCTCACGATTGTTTCTGGGATCTCTCAAGGCTGTTGTTAACCTTTCTTCAAAGCTGCATTTTGACTCCGTGCCCAATGGACTTTAAGGCAACTGGTCTCTAAGCATAGCAGGGATGCTTCCCCTGGGAGTCGCCAATTTGTTGACCATTTTTTGTCCAACAGGCCAAACAATCGGTCCCCTTCTTTCCCTGCTGTTCTGAGCCAATTCATTTCTTGATTTTGCACAAGTCTGAAAATTTCTACAGACTATGCAGGTCCATTTCTACGGACTCTGTAGGCATGGATTTCTACGGGCTCGGCAGGCGGAAAACTACGAACTCCGCAGGAAGAGGCAAGTTCCCACTTAGGCGCAAAATGGACCTATTGGCAAATCTTCCACAAATTAGATTTTCTCTTGCACCCAAAAATTTTCTACGGACTCACCCAAAAAAATTTCTACGGACTCACTCAGAAATTTTTTCTATGGACTCAGTAAAATTTTCTACGGACTCACTCAGAATTTTTTTTCTACGGACTCACCCAGTAAAATTTTCTACGGACTCAATCAGGAAATTTGAGAGGACAGAGAAAGACATAAGGGGGAAGACAAAGGCGAAGAATTTCTTCAGACCTTTTGTCCGAAGGAATTCGAAAGACCACAATACAGGAAAGTCCGCACAAAGAAGCCAAGGATAAATTCGGAAGGGACACTTACAACAATCCCGAATGTCACCTACCCTTCGGGCAGGAGGAAGACCAAATTCACAGACCGTCGCAAAAAGCCCGGGTGCCCTCCAATTTTTCCGAAGGGCACTGACGGAGGACACTTGGCCGGTGCGGAGGACACGTGGTTGACCGTGACAAATTCCTGAAGGGCACAAGCAAAGGATAAAAACAAAGGAAAAGATATCCTTCGGACTTTTTGTCCGAAGGAATTCCTTCGGACAAAAAGTCCGAAGAAATTAGGAAAGGCTGGCACAAGACAAAATTCCGAAGGAATTCGGAAGCTTAGACAAATCAAAAAGGCCGCAAGAAATAAAGGGAAGGGAACCTTTGGACTTTTTGTCCAAATGAATTCCTTCGGACAAAAAGTCCGAAGAAATTCGGACAAATAACCCCGAGGAAAATAAACCCGTGGGAAAGAGGCAAAGACAATCAAAAGAAGTCCGCGACAATATGAATTAGCGTTCAATACAAAAGGCCGACAAAACAAAAAGACCGCAGGGAAAAAGCCCGAACAAATAAGAGTAAAGGAAAATGGGCAGAAATAAACCCGAAGAAATATAGCCGAGGGAAATACGACAACTTCTGGTGATGTCCCGCAGGCCGTCAAATTTTGCCTGCGGGAAGTAACCGTTGGAACAGGGATAAAGGCAGATTTTGGAAAGAAAAGGCCAAATGGGTAAGAATATAGACAAATACATCCGAATATAGAATCCGGCCAGAAATAGATATGAACAGCAAACCATAATAGAACGAAATACATGCAAGCAAGAGCTATTTTCGAACATAAGAGCTATTTTCGAATAAATGGTCAAAGTTTCAATTGACTGATTATTAAAGCCCTGTTCGTCTCCATTCAGCCCATGCATCCAAAAGTCTAACTCAGCTTCAACGGGAGTTTCGAGTTCGAACGAGGAGTTGACTATTCCAGATTTAGAGTTGACTAATTGATCAAACGCCGCATCCACTAGAAGATTTCCATGCAAAATGAGGTGGGCAGTTCATAACAAAGATAAGTGCGCTTCATCAAGCGAATAAGCTTCATGCAAGGACAAAGGGGAAAATATATTTTATTGAAAGGCCAAGTAAAGCCTTGAGTTAACCAAAGTGAATCTTCTCTTCAAGTTCTATGCCAATCTTTGGCTTTTTGTAATTTTCTCTATATAATGGCTTTCAACCTTGATTAAAAAGAATCCAATCTCTCTTGATTAGATCAGACTCTGCGATTGATGAGTTGTGTAACCTCTTCGATGAATAAGGACTGTACTTTCAGATTTCAAGTATTGGCATAGTGTATACTTCTTCAGCAATTTGCATAAGTGATAGAATTCTCTCCCTTCCCAATTCTGTTTCATACCTAGTTGCTATATGGTCCTTGTGCAGGTCATGTTAAAGTGTTCTTTATTATCTTCTGCTGAAATTGTAAGTAGATGTTAGGTGGTTGCAAAGTGTCTTGTATCGGACCTCTCTCCATCGTTTTCCCTCAGGTTTTAGTTATTGGATCGAACCTCTGCATGAAATACTTATGCACAAGTGATTAATTGAAGTCTAAGGTCTTCCTTCTCTCTTGTTCATTCAGTGTTCAAGGATCCAAGCTGAGTAGGATCATAATTCTGATGTATCACCCCCTTTTAGGTAGGATTTCCCCTTTAAGTTTTCTTTCTCCCTTTTCCACAGTAGTCAGCAGCGTAGAGTAGGAATCTTCATTGATACATCATACAGGAACCAACCTTCTCTGGAGGTTCTTCTCACTATTGAGGCACCCACCCTCATGAGAAGATACCATTGTTTCAGTCGGATAGAGGATTGGCAGTTTCGCGCACATCCTCGAATCAGGGCGCAGCTCCAGGTTGACAACAGGACCATCTCAAGAGTCCTTGCAGAGGGCAGGAAACACTTTCAAAAGAGGCCATAGAGAAAAGCCGCAAAGGTAAGTTTCTTTTGGAATTTTGTTTAAGGCAAAGGAAATACCCTTCGGAAGGGTCGTTTCCAATTTTCCCGAAGGGCACTTTTCAAAGGGCAGTTGAAAAAGCAAAGCAAGAAATCCTTCGGACTTTTTGTCCGAAGGAATTCGAAAGGCGCGGAAAAAAAGACTAAGGAAAAGGCGAGAATAATTTCTTCAGACTTTTTGTCCGAAGAAATTCGAGAAAGCCGCGAGCCAAAAAGTACCAGGGAAAATCCGAAGAAGCAGACAAGGCAATTCTTGCGGACTTTTTGTCCGCGGGAAAATTTTCACGGAAAAAAGTCTGCGGGAAAAGGTTCTGAAGAAAATAGGCCACCGAAGGACTCCGAAGGGTAGGTGCCCTTGTAGGGGACTCTCGGCTGCCAAATGAAAGACGCTTCTCCATAAGCCGAAGGGTCACCTTCCCTTCAGGAAGGTTCAAAACAAGAAGTCCGAAGGAAAGGGAGCAACAGAAAAGAAGCTGAGAGAAAGAAAAAACCTGTTGAGGAGATAGAAGACCGCCCGAAGGGTATGTGCCCTTGCGGGGGGCTCTTGCTGAAATGAAGGATGCTTCTCCAAAAGCCGAAGGGTCACCTTCCCTTTAGGAGGGTCTAAAACAAGAGTCCGAAGGAATTGATAAAGACGAAGAATTTCCAAGGGGTGACGGGCCCGAAGACGTCAAAGTCAAGCACGGCGAACTAGCCGTTGGTTTTCAAACAGTGACGGGCCCGCGAACGTCAATTCTAAGACGGTGAAATAGCCGTTGATTTTGAAAAGGAACAAGAAGAGCCCAAGGAACTCAGCGACCCGCCAAGCAGATAGCCCCCGAGGGCCGAAAGAGCCAGAAAGAGAAAACGAGGAAGAGACAAAGTGCAGAAGCGGATAAACAGTCCAGGTGGCAAGGAGGAGGTGTCAACTCAGGGATTTATTCTTGCAGTTGGAACAGTGCTTGCCAAGTGGTTATCAAACGGCGCGAACAGTAAACGGCGCGGCCTGTTTTCTTCATTTCGCATTGATGAGCAGACAAGCCACGTAAATGCCTTGAAGGGAGCAGTCTGTTTGCAGAAAAGAGGCGCGGCCCATGCTTTCACATTAATGTTGGAACACCAAAGTCAAAGCAGGAGCCGACAATCAAACGGCTTCCTCTTCCCAAGGCTCGAAACGCACATGGACCAACTTGTCAAGAGTGCCAAAGTCTTTTCAAAAGGAGCGCCAAGTTATCCTCTCTTTTCTATATATTGTAAAACTTCTCATTTTGAGAAGGATCCATTCTCTTAGCCCGTAAGGCAAAGCTCTGCCCAAAAATCTCTCAGGCTTGTAAGGCAAGACTCTGCTGGTTTTTACCTTGAATCGAGACTTAGCATTTTTACCTCCATTTGGACTTGCACTCACGCATATGTTTATGTTTCTTTTTGTGTAAAGTCATTTCCTTTTATGCTTTTCACAGATCGATTCTAGCATGTCTAGTGCATTGTGACGTTTCTTCTTCTGCAGGTCTGCCAGAAGCGTCTACAGCAGGAATATAGGCGCATGTGAATAGGCTATCAAAGTGTGTCTCAAAACACCTTTGACAGTTCTTCCTCCTTGTATCTCTATGGACCCCTGACTCACTGATACAGAAGAGTTTCCCACATCAGATGAAGTGTATGGGAGTTTCTTCTTGGTGAAAAGTGTATGTTCGGGCTAAGTGGGTCATCTTTTTTGGTGTATCACCTTTTTTAAGTTTAGGTTTAGGTTCTGTTTCAGCATCCTTCTCCCTTTTCATCCCCCCCTTTTTTCATTTATTTGTTAGCAGTAGGAAGTCCAGGACCTAAAAGATACATCAGAGGGAGCTAGCCCTTATCTAGAGACTCTCCCCTCCAGCTTCGCCGGTCCCACAGGTGAGAGGGGAGTTTCCATTGTTGCGTGTGGAAGGCAGGGGCTCGGCCTCTTGCCCAGGGTGCAATCGACTGCGTCAACACTAATACAGTTCGTAGACAAGGAAAATACCTCATCGAAGGTTATGATTAAAAAACATCCTGCTTTGCAACTTGTACCATCTCTTGGAAGGAGTGAGTTCAAAAATTTCCCATTTGATCCAGGTGGATCATGCTTTATCATGGTTAGCTAGGTTCCTTATTTGTTTTGCTTTCCTCCAAGTGCTATTCAAGCATAGTAGTTTGCTTTAGTTTTGTTCCAATAAGTGCTTGTTTGCACATTTCCTTCTTAGTTAGTTTTTCGCTTTCGTGTGTTTCCCTTCTTATTTTGGAAAAGGAGGTTACTTCAGCCATGATCGAAGGAGGTTTTCAGTCAGAAATCAGGTTTATAATTGTTTTGGGAGTTCGAATAGTATCCATATGGTTTGAGTTTTCAAGCATAGCAGGCATGCTAGGCCAGCTGAGTCGCCAAAAATGTTGACAATTCTTTTGCAGGACAGATTGTCTCTTGCCATTCGGAAAATTCACATCTCCATCCAAGGAAGAAAGAATACATTGGGAAAGAATACATTGTTTTTTTTTTGTGAGGGCCTTTGCTACAACAGGAATTCCTTCGGACTTTTGTCTGAAGGAATGGTTCATCAAAGAAGGCTTGTTTTCACATAGCTTCGGAAAAGTTCAAAAGACCGTTGCAAAAATTTGGAAGGGACACTCAGGAAATCCGAAGGAATGAGCCTTGTTATAAGTCTGTGGAATTGCAAGGGGTGTCTTTGGAAGGCAGAAAAGGGCAAAACAAGAAACCCGAAGGGCAAGGTACCCTTTGGAAGGGTCATTTTCAACAATCCTGAAGGGCACCTACCCTTCGGGAAGGTACACGTCAAATTCAAGAGTCATTTACAAAAAACCCGGGTGCCCTAAAAAAAGCCCGGGTACCCTACAACTTTTTCGAAAAGGGCACAGAGGAGAGCCACGAGCCCTTGCGGAGGGCACATGGTCGGTGCCTGGACCTTTGTGCATTTTCTGAAGGGCATTTTCAAGGTAAAGGCAAACAGAAGAGACAAAGAATTAATTCCTTCGGGCTTTTTGTCCGAAGGAATTCAGGGCATTTTCAAGGTAAAGGCAAACAAAAGAGACAAAGAATTAATTCCTTCGGGCTTTTTGTCTGAAGGAATTCCTTCGGACAAAAACCCTGAAGGAATTAATCCTTTCTCTTCTGTTTGCCTTTACCTTGAAAATGCTCTTCAAAATTCGGAGTAATTACAAGAAAGACAAATCCGTGGAATAAAGCCAACAAGGCAAAGGCAAAAGACAAAGGATTAATTCCTTCGGGCTTTTTGTTCGAAGGAATTCCTTCGGACAAAAAGTCCGAAGAAATTCGGAGTAATTACAAGGAAGACAAATATGTGGAATAAAGCCAACAAGGTAAAGGCAAAAGACAAAGGATTAATTCCTTCGGGCTTTTTGTCCGAAGGAATTCCTTCGGACAAAAAGTCCAAAGAAATTCAGAGAGGTCCGCCAAAAGGCAAAAAAACCCGACAAAGGAAAGTCCGAGCAAAGGAAATAACAAAGGAATATATCCTTTGCAAAAAAGTCCAAAGGAATTCCTTTGGACTTTTTGTCCGAAGGAATACTTCAGAGGATAAACAGAGACAAGGACAATTCAAGAGGACAATAAGTCCGAAGGAAATCATTCGGAGGGAAAGTCCAAAGACAAAAGGTCTGAATTAGATACGCTAAAAGAAATAAAGGCCGAAGGAAAGGTGGGGAGCCATAAGTCCGAAGGATTCCTTCGAAAAAGTTGCCATAAGAAAGTCCAAAGACAGACCCGAGGAAATAAGCTCGATGCAAATGCAGTCAAGAACAAAAGATCCGAAAGAGATGAGAACCAAAAGCATAAATTTCGAAGGAAATAAATCCGCAAACAAAATATTCGAGGAAATATAGACCAAATATAGATAAGATAATCCAAAAATAGAATCCTGCCAAATATAGACAAGACAAAGGCAGACCAAAATAAGAGAAAATGCATGCGAACAAGGGCTTTTTTTGGCGAATTGCTAAGTTTCGGTTGACTACCTATTTTATTTGTGGTTTGACTAGTCATTCTCATGCATTCGAAGGTCCAACTTAGTCTTTCTCTTCGTCCAACTCAGTGGTTCAAACGTTCCAACTCGGCTTCCAACGTATCAAGTCAGAGTTCTAAAATTGACATTGGCGTTGGATTTCATGCATGATACTATCATCTCATACTTTCAAACATTCCAGCAGCTCATGAAGAAGCTAAAATTGGAAACTTGGCATAATCTTCCATGCAAAGAGAGGTGGGCGTTTCAATAAACAAAGACAAGTCCACTTCCTCTAGCGCAAGGAGCTTCATGCAAAGACAAAGGGAAAACGTATTTTATTGAAAGGCCAAGTCAGCCTTGAGTTAATCTAAGTTGATCTTTCTCTTCTATTTTTCAACGCCAATCTTTGGCTTTTGTAATTCTCTATAAAATGGCTTTCAACCTTGATTAAAAATCATTCCTCTTGGCAAGACCAGACTCTGCCATTGGTGATTTGTGTAACCTCTTCGATCAATAGGATTGTACTTTCATATTTCAAGTGTTGGCATAATGTATATTCATTCAGCAATTTGCATATGTGGTAGATTTCTCTCCCTTCCCAAATTCTGATTCGTACATAGTTGCTAGCTTATCGTATTATACAGGTCATGTTAAGTGTTCTCTATGTCTATTGCTGAAGCTGTAAGTGGATGTTAGGTGGCTAGAAAGTGTCTTGTATCAGACCTCTCTCCATTTTCCCTCATGTTTTGGTCATTGGATCGAACCTTCTCACGAAATACTTATACATAGTGGTCGATTGAAATCAAAGGTCTTCCTTTTCCCTTGTTTGTTTAGTGTTTTAGGTTCCAAGTTGAGTGGATCAATCTTTTGGTGTATCACTTTTATTAGGTAGGATTTCCCCTTAAAGTTTTCTTCTCCCTTTTCCATGGTAGTGTTGACGCAGCGGATTGCACCCTTGATAGGAGGCTGAGCTCCTGTCTTCCATGCGTCAAAATGGAAACTCCCCTCTTGCCTGTGGATCTGGCGAAATTGGGGAGAGAGTCTCCAGATAAGGGCTAGCTCCCTTTGATGTATCTCTGAGGTCCTGGTTTCCTACTGCTAACAATGGGGGGGGTGAAAAGGGAGAAAGATGCTGAAAACAAAACTTAAATTAAAAAGGTGATACACCAAAAAAGTTTGATCTACTTAGCCCGAACACACACTTTCCACCAAAACAAGCTCCCATACACTTCATTTGACACGAGAAATTCTTCTGCATCAGTGAGCTAGGGGTCCGTGGATATACAGGGAGGAAGAACCGCCAGAGGCGTTCCAAGACACATTTTGGCAGCGTATTCACAGGCACCTATACTTCTCTAGGGACACTTTTGGCTAACCTGCAAAAGGAAAACTCACAATGCACTAGACATGCTGGAATCATTCTGTGAAAGCATAAAAGAAAATCACTTCACACAGAACAAAGGCATAGACACATACGAAAGTGCAGACTCAGAATGGAGGTAAAAATGCTATGTCTTGATTTAAGGTAAAATCCGGCAGAGCTCCGCCTTACAAGCCAAGAGATTTTTTTTGGGCAAAGCTTTGCCTTACAGGCTAAGAGATATCTTCTCAAATGAGAAGTTTACAATATATAGAGAGAGAAGAAGTAAAGGCGCCCCTTTTGGAAAAGACTTTGGCACCTTTTTATAAGTTGGCCCATGTGCATTGAGAGCATCGGGAAGAGAAAGTCGTTGCTGATATCATCCTTCTAGAAGAGGCCTACTAGAATCACCGGTCTTGACTTTGGCATTCAAACATTAATGTAAAAACATGGGCCGCACCTCTTTTTCTGCAAACAAGACAGCTCCTTCAAGATATTCATGCGGTTTGTCTGCTCATTAATGCAAAGTGAAGAAAAAAAAGGCCGCGTCGCTTATTGTTTGCGCCCATTGATGACCACTTGGCAGATATTGTGTCAACCACTAGAGTAACTCCTTGAGTCGACACCTTCCCTTGCCACTTGGACTATTTTGTCCGTTTCTGCACTTTGTCTCTTCCTGGATTTGTCTTTTCTGGCTCCTTCGGCCCTCGAGGGCTATCTTCCCAGCCTTGCTAGTTCCTTGTGCTCTTCTCTCAGCGGTTCTTCCTTTTGGCCTTAAGGCCTTTGAATGCATTCGGGTCTGCGCTCAAGCCTTTAATGATCAACGGCTATTTCATTGCCGTAATTTTGACGTTCGCGGGCCTGTCGCCATTTGAAAGCTAACGACTAGTTTATGGTGCCCCAACTTTGACGTCGTCGGGCCTGTTGCCCTCCTTGGCAATTCCTTCGGCCTTTTTCCTTTGCTTCAGCTTTTTTTTCTTCCTTTCCTTCAGGCTTTTGAGAAAGGTCCTTTCGGCAGCCGAGAGTCCCCCGCAAGGGCACCTACCCTTCAGGGTTCTTCGGGGTCCTTGGTCCTCAAATCCTTCGGACATTTTGTCCGAAGGAATTCTTTCCTTTATTCTTTCCCGCTTACCGCTTTTTGTCGGGCTTTTCTTTTGGCCATTTTTCCCGCGGACAAAATGTCCGCAAGAATTATTTCGATCACTTTGACCTTCGGAATCCTTCTTCGGGTTTTTTTCTTCGCGGCTCTTTCTCCGAATTTTTTCGGACTTTTTGTCCGAAGGAATTCCTTCAGACAAAATTCCGAAGGAAATCATTTCCTTCTTTTGCCTTAGTCTTTTTATTGCCGCGGGATTTTCTTCCGAAGGACATTGTCTTTGCCTTATGAATTTCTTCGGACAAAATGTCCGAAGGAATTTCTTCGGGCATTTTGTCCGAAGAAATTCTCGTCCTTTGCCTTGAACAAATCCGAAGGAATTCCAACTTTTCTGCCTTGAACAAATTTTTCGAAGAAAAACTTACCCTTTTGGCCTTCTCTTTGATCCCTTTGCAAGTGTTCCTTGCCCTCCGCAAGGGCACTAGTCCTTCGGGAGACTCTCTTGAACCTTCTGATTGAACCGTTGATTGAACCAACCGGTTGAACCAACAATGGTTCAACGGTTCAATGGTTCAATGGTTCAATGGTGCCTCCTGCTCATTCAATTGACCGTTTGAACCAACCGCTTTGAACCATCTGATTGAACCAAACGTTGAACCAAACCGACTGAACCAATCACTTGAACTGACTGATTGAACCAAGGCATTGAACCAACTGAGTGAACCAACCGATTGAACCAATTCAATGGTTCAAAGTTCAAATTTCTTAACTATTGGAAAGATCATGTCATTGAACCTCGATGTTGAACCATTTTTCCAACCTTAAGGAAAAGTGTCTTGAATCGTTTTTTCGCTCTCTTTCCTTGTGAATTTCTTCGGACAAATTGTCCGAAGAAGCTTTGTAAAAGCCCTTTCATTCTTTGAACTGGTTCATCTTCTGCCGAAAGACTTGTGCAACCAAAATTCAACTGGCTCAGAACAACAAGGGAAGAAGGGGACCAATTTTGGCCTGCTGGACCAAAAATGGTCAACAGGTAGTCCACAGCGTAGAGTAGAGATCCTCATTGATACATCTTACAGGAACCAGCCTTTTCTGGAGGTTCTTCTCACCGTTGAGGCACCCACCCTCGTGAGAAGATCCCATTGTTTGAACCGGATAGAGAACTGGCCATTTCATGCACGTCTTCGATTCAGGGCACAAGTCCAGGTTGACAACAGGAACTCAAACCAAAGTCAAGAAAACTCTCACTAACCCAGTTTACTCTCAGACGTCACCGAATGCTCACTGCCAGCCCGAGAGACTATCTTTCATTGCTCAATACGGAATAGAGGAGTTGCATGGGAACTTGAGCTCCTAGAGGAAGTTAGCCATCTTGGTGAATTTCCATTTTGTGGAATTGGTTGGTTGATTCTTGCCTCTAGCTTTATGAATCATCCTTAAAAACTCAAAGCACATTCAGGATGCCTAGGAGAACTATAAGGACCCGATGAGAGAGAAATGGAATTCTATTCCTCCAAATGGACCAGACAAACATCCAAATTAGCTAGAACATGTTCAATCCTCCCCTGAGCATCACCCCTGCCATTAGACTATACTTGTAGGTACAATATTGTAGAAAATAGGCCCTAAAAGACTAATTTTTGCTACTTGACAGGTTTGTACAAGTTGTCAGAACTTCAAAATTGGCATGGACAACAAGGAGGTTGTCTAAGTGAATCATGTGCTTATTTGGGGTTTGGCACGTGTGGGAAGCTTGTAGAGCCATTTTTCAGTCTCTTGGCAGGGAGGCTTAATTGAGGTCTAGTTAGGAGAGAGAAGTTGCAAAAAAGTACATCTCCACTCACTTTATGATCTTGAAATTAAACATGAAGCTGTAAGGCCATACTGGGTACTAGAATATGCCATCATATTCTTAGACCATCTGTACAGCTCTCTACACAAGGAGGTTTATATGATTTTAGGGCTATAAGGAATGAGGCGTAATTGAGGCTTTTGGTAGAGAACAAATTGTTGGGGCTAGTTTGAGACCTCAAAATAGATTGTTGCAGGTCTGATATGAATTGAATAGGCCATACATAAAGTTTGGACAAGCTGAAGAAGAAGAATCCAAGTTTTGACACTTGTATGCAAAGTTGGCCTAAGGAGATGAAGAGTCCTCTGGAAACTGTTGACCATTTTTTGCCCAATAGGCCAAAAAATCGGTCCCCCTTTTTATGCTGTTCTGAGCTAGTACTTTTGATTTTGCACGAGTCTTGCAATTTCTACAGAATCTGCAGGATTTCTACGGACTCTGCAGGTGTGTCTTTCGGCAAAAGAACCAGTCAAAAGTTGCAAAGTTTTACAAAGCTTATTCGGGCTCTTGTCTGAAGAAATTCACAAGGAAGGTTGGCATCTTTGAACCATTGAACCATTGAACCGGTTCAATGCCTTGGTTCAACGCCTTGGTTCAATCGGCAAGTTCATCGCTCAAGTTCAACGCTTTGGTTCATCGCTTTGGTTCAACAGCCGAGTTCAACAATTTCAGTTCAACGCCTCGGTTCATCGCTTGGTTCAACGAGCTCGGTTCAAAGCCTCGGTTCAACAAACGCTTGAACCGTTGAACCGGTTCAATGGATTGGTTCAACGGCTGGTTCAAAGGAGCGGTTCAACGTGAAAAGTTCAAAGGCTTGTTTTAAAGCGGCACAGTTCAAACGAATGGCATGCAGTGTTGAACCGTTGAACCATTTTGGGTTCAAGCGGTTGGTTCAAAGGAACGGTTCAAACACTTGGTTCAAGCGGCAGGTTCAAAGGCTTGGTTCAACAAAGGAGTGGCGCGCAGTGTTGAACCGTTGAACCATTTTTGGTTCAATCAGTCGGTTCAACGGTTTAGTTCAATCGGGCGGTTCAAAGGAGCGTCCCAAAAAGCGAAGGACAAGTGCCCTTGCGGAGGGCAGTTCCGGGTTCAAGAGTCCTTGCGGAGGGCAGGGAGCAGTTCAAAGAGGCCACAAAGAAGTGGCTAAGATCTTTCAGAATTTTGTTAAGGCAAAGTCATGAATTCTTTCAGACTTTTGTCCGAAGGATTTCCTTCGAACAAAAAGTCCAAAGGAATTCGGGGAAACCGCGAGCAAAAAGCCCGAGAGGAAATTTTTGAAGGCAAAGTCACAAGGCAATTCTTGCGGACTTTTTGTCTGCGGGAAAAAGCTCGAAGCAAGAAAGCCCGCGGGAAAAAAGCCCGCAGAAAAAGCCCGCGGGGAAAAGGCCGAAGCAGAAAGCCGAAGAAAAAGGCCCGAAGGAATTTGCCAAGGACGGCGACGTCCCGGAAGCCGTCAACTTTAAGAAGATAGACTAGCCATTGGTTTTCAAACTGTGACGGATCCGCGAACATCAATTTTACACCAGGAAAGCCAGAGCGCGGAAGGTGCCAAGTGACAACCGCGGAAGGCTTTGACATGTTTTTTTAGGAGCAACGGAACGTGCCATGTGTCCCTTGCAAGGCTCGGTGGAAGCCGACACGTGTCAGCCTCTGCGGTCTCTCTTTTGTCCCGCGAGAACTATGGTGGACCCCGGACGAATTGCTAAAGAAAGCGGAATCCGACACATGTCCTCTTCCGCAAGACCTTAAAAGGGTGCCTAAAGCTTCCATGAATCAAGCGGATGCTACCACGTGTCCTACCCGTTTTACAGCGGAACGCGCCACGTGTCACTCACTAGAATCGGCGGAAAATGGCCAAGGCAAGCAGCGAGAGCCCAAGGAATGCAGCGACCCACTAGAAGATAGCCCCTGAGGGCTGAAGGAGCCAGGAAGAGACAAGGCAAGGAGGAAGGCGAAGTGCAAGAAAAGACAAAGCAGTCCAAGTGGCGAGGAGAGGCAAGTTATTGCTAGATGGTCATCAAACGGCGCAAACAGTGAGCGGCGCGGCCTGCTTTCTCCATTTGGTATTTACGAGGGGACAAACCGCAGTCTATTTGCAGGAAGAGAGCAGTCTGTTTGCAGAAAAGAGGCGCGGCCATGTTTTTCACATTAATGTGGAACGCCTAAGTCAAAGCAGGAACCGACAATCAAACGGCTCCCTCTTCCCAAGGCTCAGAGCGCACACGGGCCAGCTTGCAAAAAGAGCGCCAAAGTCTTTCTCAGAAATCGCCAAGTTCTCTTCCTCTCTCTATATATTGTAAAGCTTCTCATTTGAGAAAAGATCCATTCTCTCAGCCTTAAGGCAAAACTCTGCCCAAAAATCTCTCGGGGCTTGTAAGGCAGAGCTCTGCCAGATTTTACCTTGAATCATGACTTAGCATTTTTACCTCTATCTGGACTTGCACTTTAAAGTATATGTCTGTGTTCTTATTTTGTGTTAAGTCATTGTCTTTCATGCTTTTCACAGATCGATTACAGCATGTCCAGTGCATTGTGAAGTCTCTTTTTTGCAGGTCTGCCAAAAGTGTCTATAGCAAGAATATAGGTGCATGTGAATACGCTGTCAAAGTGTGTCTCAGAACACCTTTGCTAGTTCCTTCCTCCCTGTATCTCTACGGACACCTGACTCACTGAAACAGAAGAGTTTCCCACGTCAGATGAAGTGTATGGGCATTTCTTCTTGGTGAAAAGTGTATGTTCGGGTTGGGTGGGTCAACTTTTCTGGTGTATCACCTTTTCATTTTTAGGTTCTGTTTTCAGCATCTCTCTCTCCCTTTTCACCTCCCCTTTTTTACATTTGTTTGTTAGCAGTAGGAGAAATCAGGGCCTAAAAGATACATCAGAGGGAGCTAGCCCTTATCTAGAGACTCTCCCCTCCAGCTTCGTCGGTCCCACAGGCGAGAGGGGAGTTTCCATTGTTGCGTGTGGAAGGGCGGGAGCTAGGCGTCCTGCCCCGGGTGCAATCCACTGCGTCAACAGACACCTAGCAAGAAATGAAAGTGATGTGTCAAAGAGAACCTGATTGGGTCAGCTGCGAGGTGCCAAGAGCAGAGCAAAAGTGTAAGAGACCTTGATCTGACCATCAAGAAGGGCACTTGTCCTTCAACATGCTAAGGCAAAGGGTAGTTTTCAAGAGCTAGTCAAGGTGTCAAGCAAGAATTTCAACTCCTACACCACATGGAAGGTTGGAGCATCTTCAGAGGAGCTAGATGTTAGGAACTTAGAGTACAATTGATTACTTTTGTATAAGCAACTAAACACGGAATTGAACCAGAAGTAATAACTAGAAATCAGAAATAGCAAATAATAGGAGATACAAGAAACAACCAATCTTGTATTAAACTCTTTCAGAATACAATGAAGAAATCTCACTCTTCCACACCTCTTGGGTGTACAGTATTTCTCTCAAGAGTTCTCTCTCTCAATCAATTATAGCCAACTCAATAACCGAGTTGTTATTCCCTTGCTTCAGCTGATCTTCTTGATCTTGCACCTTGCAAATATAATTGACCTTGCTTACTTGCTTACATACAATACATGCCCCCATGGGTCTCTTAAATAGGATCCAAGGCATACAATAATTAGACTTCCCAATTACAATAATTAGAAACATAGACTCAAGACTAAAATTAGTCTTTACATGCAAACACTCTGTCCGTCCTAAAATTAGAACAAATCTAATTCTGAAAATGCATGTAAACGCACACGCACACACAGGTGACCGACGCCAGTTGCTGTTGGTCTGCATATGACCGACATCGGCCGATTTCTGACCGATGTCGGTCGGATCTGAACCATGCCTAACTGATGTCGGCGATACTACCGATGCCGGCGACTGTGTTAGTCCAGCAACCTTTGCATGAACTCAACAGTGAAGCTTTTAGCTCCACAACTTAACAATCTCCCACTTGAAGATAAACAGCTGCCCCTGTACCTGTATAGCAACATCCTCTATCTTGTTTTTCTAGCTTGTTTCTCCCTCTTCAAGTTCAATCTTGAAGACCAACAAAAGTTGAATGAAGATTCAACTTCTCCTTTGTTACCGGCTTTGTTAACATATCTGCAGGGTTCTTATCCGTATGGATCTTTTCTAGCTTCAACTGTCCATCTTCTAATACCTGTTGAATGAAGTGGTACCTAAGCTGTATATGTTTAGTTCTTGAATGAAAGGCTGAATTCTTTGCCAAATGAATTGCACTTTGACTATCACTGTACAGTCTGCAACTCTCTTGCTCCTTTTCCAACTCTTCCATGAACCGTGTCATCCATATCATTTCCTTGCTAGCCTTTGTGACTGCAATGTATTCTGCCTCTGTAGTAGACAGGGCAACAACCTTCTGCAACTTTGAAATCCAGCGAACCGCCGTTCTACCAACAGTGAACACATAACCTGTGGTGCTTCTCCTGCCATCCAAGTCACCTGTCATATCCGAATCTACATACCCATGTAGAGAAATGCTTGACCCTGCATAGCATAAATACCTGCTGCTGGTCCCTCTCAGATATCTGAGAATCCACTGAACTGCTTTCCAGTGTTCCTTTCCTGAATTGGCCATAAACTTGCTGACAACTCCCACTGCTTGGGCAATATCAGGTTTAGTACATACCATTGCATACATTAAGCTCCCAACTGCTGAAGCATATGGAACTTTGCTCATGTACTCAACCTCATCATGTGATTTAGGACACTGTTTTTTGACAACTTGAAGTGTCTAGCCATAGGTGTGCTTACCGGTTTTGCATCTTGCATATAGAACCTCTCCAACACCTTTTTCACATAATCTTTTTGAGACAAAATCAGCTTATGATTTTTCCTGTCTCTCTTAATACTCATGCCAAGGATTTTCTTTGTTGCTCCTAAATCCTTCATGGCAAATGTGTGAGCTAATTTTACCTTTAGCTCAGTAATTTCTTGTATGTGTGAACCTGCAACAAGCATATCATCTACATACAGCAACAGAATAATATAATTACCATTATCCAATCTGGTAAAATAAACACAATGGTCATATTGACATTTACTAAAGCCATGTTCTGTCATAAACCTGTCAAACCTTAAATACCACTATTTTGGAGCTTGCTTAAGACTATATAAGTTTTTTTTCAATCTGCACACATGTTTCTCCTTACCTTTGACCTCAAAACCTTCCGGCTGATCTATATATATCTTTTCATCCAAATCTCCATGAAGAAACGTTGTTTTAATATCAAGCTGCTCAAGATGCAAATCCTCAATAGCAACTAAAGACAATACAGTCCGAATAGAAGTCATCTTTACTACAGGGAAATTTTTTTTACCAAAATCAATACCTGGTTTTTATGCAAATCCCTTTACTACCAACCTGGCCTTATGTCTCATTTGTCCATTCTCTCCTTCCTTTAACCTGTATACCAATTTGTTTTTCAGTGCTTTTTTTTTGACTGGCAACTCTACCAAATCTCACGTTTGGTTCTTTTTCAAATAATCAATTTCCTCATTCATGCCATGCTCCCACTGTTTCCTGGATTCTACCTGCATTGCCTCATCAAAATTTTCTGGTTCTCTACCATCAGTGAGCAACACATAGTATAAGGAAGGGGAATAACGAATTGGAGGTTTACTTACCCTTTCAGTCCTACTTATGGGCGTTTGAGACTCATTTACAGCTTGCTATCCACCCAAATTCTCTGTCAGTGACTGATCCCGATCAACTCTCGGTCTGTACCTGACCGACGTCGGTTCCACCTGACCGACCTGACTGACGTCGATTACTGTCTGACCGACGTCGGTTCCTGCTTGACCGTCGACGTCGGTTCCTGCTTGATCGTCGACGTCGGTTATCTGACCGACGTCGGTCTCTGTGTTTTCCTGTGAGTGATGATTTTTACCCGCGAGCTCATTTTGGATCATTACCTCATCCAAATCAAGATTGCCCTGCTCAGAATTATTCAGCCTCTTGAGCTGATCACTGTACATCATCTTCTCATTGAAAACTACATCACAGCTTTTAATAATTTTGTTAGTTTTTAAATTCCACAACCGGAATCCGAAATCTCCAAAGCCATAACCAATGGAAGTGCATCGCATAGATTTAGTATCTAGCTTCTTTGTATTTTCTTTATCGATGTGCACAAAAGCTTCAGAACCAAAAACTCTGAAAAATGAAAGATCTACCTTTTTACCTGTCCAAGCCTCTTCTGGAATTCCACCATCCAGAGCAGTAGAAAATTCTCTGTTAATCAGGTAAACCGTAGTATCTACAGCTTCTGCCCAAAACTTTAAGGGCAAATCAGTATGCAACCTCATACTTTGTGCACGCTCCATTATTGTTCTATTCATCCTTTCAGCAACTCCATTTTGCTGAGGTGTCCTTGGAACCGTCCTTTCCCTGTGTATTCCACTTATAAAACAGTAACTGTTGAATTTATTGCTACAATACTCACCACCATTGTCAGATCTAAGGCACTTCAATCTCAAACCTGTTTCATTCTCAACCAAAGCTTTCCATTTCTTAAATGTGTCAAAAACATCAGATTTTCTCTTTATGCAATAAACCCATACCTTTTTTGTAGCATCATCAATGAAAGAAACATAATACCTGTGATCCTCTAATAGAAGCTACTTGAGTTGGTCCCCACACGTCTGTGTGAACAAGGTCCAACTTGTGCTCCTTTGTTGACCCAATCTTGAGAAACCTCACTTTCTTCTGTTTTTCAAAAATACAACGCTCACAGAAATCTAGATCTATGCTTTTCAAATCTGAAAGATTACCTTTTGACTTAAGAACATTCATTCCCTTCTCACTCATGTGACCAAGTCTATAGTGCCACATCTTTGCATCTACATCTGAAGTAGATAAAACAGAAGGAGAATAATCAGTAACACAAGTAGATAGATAAAGTGTACCTACTCTCTTACCTCTTGCTAATACAAGTGCACCCTTGAAAACTTTCCAAGATTCTGCTGTGAGAGTTACTGTGTAACCCTCATCACCCAACTTTCCTATAGGAATTAGATTCCTCTTCAAGATGGGTACATGCATGACATCTTTCAACACTCATGTGTTGCCATTTTGCAATTTCAGCTGCACTTTTCCTTTGCCAACAATTTGACAAGGCTCACCATCCCCTAAATAAATTTTTCCAAAATCTCCATGGACATAATCATTGAAAAATTATCTATTTGGAGTTGCATGGAAAGAAGCACCAGAATCTAAAACCCATGATTCTACTTAACTATCCAAAAAAAATATAAGAGCATCTTGTGCAACCATACCTGCAACGTTTGCTTCCTTATTACCTTCTTGCTGATTTTCTTTGTTATCCTTCAACCAACAGTCTTTCTTTGCATGCCCTTTCTTTCCACAATTTCAGCAGATTATACCTCTATTTCTGGATTTGGATCTCCTTCCCATCTTTGACTTTGATTTTTTTTGCTTGCCCTTCTCTCTTTGCCTTTCCCTGCTTTCAATACTTAAAGCATTACCTGATGTTTTCCCTGTGTTTTTCCTGTGAATTTCTTCATTCAAGATTACACTAACAACATCATCAACTTTCAAGATATTTGAAACAGATGCAGTATTGCTAACTGTCATTACCAAGCTGTGCTAGCTTTCAGGTAAAGAACATAAGATCAAGAGAGCCTTAATTTCATCATCAAAAATTATTTTGACTGAATTTAACTGATTTACAATTTCATGGAAATCATTAAGATGACTATATACAAATCCACCTTCCTGCATTTGCAAACTAAATAATTGCTTCATAAGATATATCTTATTCGAAGCTGAGAGTTTTTCATATAAGTTTGCCAGAGTATCCATTAACTCTACCATTGTCTTTGCCTGTGATAAATTAGAAATCACAGAAGATGCTAGGGTCAATCTTATAGATCCCAGAGCCTTTTTATCAAGAACATTCCATTCTTCATCTTGCATATCTGTGGGCTTGCTTGCAACCCCACCCAACGGTAAAAATAGATCTTTCTGATACAGATAATCTTCTATCTGCATCCTCCATAATTGATAATTTTTGCCATTGAATTTCTCCATTCTTAGTTTACTTTCTTCTGCCATTGCTTTGCTCCCACTCAAATAGAAACTCCTGTGAGTGAACCTGTAATCAACAAACACTAACCCGCTCTACCACTTGTTAGTGATCCTAGCTCTGATACCAGCTGTTAGGAACTTGGAGTACAATTGATTACTTTTGTATAAACAACTAAACACGGAATTGAACTAGAAGTAATAAGTAACTAGAAATCAGAAACAACAAATAATAAGAGATACAAGAAACAATCAATCTTGCATTAAACTCTTCCAGAATACAATGAAGAAATCTCTCTTCCACACCTCTTGGGTGTACAGTATTTCTCTCAAGAGTTCTCTCTCAATCAATTATAACCAACTCAATAACCGAGTTGTTATTCCTTTGCTTCCGCTGATCTTCTTGATCTTGCACCTTGCAGATCTAATTGACCTTGCTTACTTGCTTACATACAATACATGCCCCCATGGGTCTCTTAAATAGGATCCAAGGCATACAATAATTAGACTTCTCAATTACAATAATTAGAAACACATACTCAAGACTAAAATTAGTCTTTACATGCAAACACTCTGTCCATCCTAAAATTAGAACAAATCTAATTCTGGAAATGCATGCAAACGCACACGCACACACAGATGACCGAAGCCGATTGCTGTCGGTCTGCATATGACTGACGTCCGCTGATCCCTGACCAATGTTGGTCGGATCTGAACCACGCCTGACCGATGTCGGCGATACTGCCGATGCTGGCGACTGTGTTAGTCCAACAACCTTTGCATGAACTCAACAGTGAAGCTTTTAGCTCCACAACTTAACACTACACATGGCATTTAGGACCTGTTGAGACAGTTCCATAACTCCTCTCTTATTTGTAACTCACATGGACACTTGTCTACTCTCTCTCTCTTACCCTTGTAATGTCCCCAAATTGGGATGACAACCAAAAAAGATTTTTCAACAAACCCTAGCCAAACCAAGCAACAAATTGAAATCTAAAAATCTATAACCAGTCAAACCCTAGCTGAAAATGTATGATATTCAAGCGAAAAAACATCCAAATAAATTCACAAAAAGCTAAAAGTTATTTAGAGAATTGAGTACCTTTTTTTGGAGTCAAATAATATGACGAATCGTTGAAAATATCTCACAAAAATATTCTGAATTTTTTTTGAAGGTACAGCTATACTTTCTAATCCTTAAATGCTTTGAATACTCTCCAAGTGGTTCGCCACACCTTAGTAAAATTGATGAAACAAATTTGAAAATTATCTCTTGGTTTTCTCTCACTAAATCACCTTCTGGAGCTTGCCAAACAAGTCGCCTAAGTGCCAAAATCGCAAAAATAATTTTTGAAATATTCTAGGACCTAGAATGCCCTCTCATGCATGCCAATTGTTCCAAACAATTCACCAAAAGACTGAAATAAATTATGAAAATTACCTTAATCTTGGAATAGGGCTCTGAAGACCAAATTTCCCACTTTTGAGGGGTCACCACCCTCCCAAAGGGGGTTGCCACACTTTAGAAGGCTTCAATTTGTTCTAGAGCTTCTCCATGGAGTTCGGTCACCTTCCTTTACCTGCAAATTGAAGATTTCGAGCTTTCCGAAGGATAGAACCAATTCCTTGATGAAGGTGGTATCAAAAGACACCTTTGTAAAATTTCTTGCAAATACTTATGCACAATTATGGTGCAAATACAACGCTTGAATAAAGTTGTCCTAGTAGAGAATGAAAGTTTTTATCCCCAAACCCTTGGTGCACTTGAAGGGTTTTTCCTCAAGTCACTTGTTCAAGCTTGACATACTTGCCCAAGAATTTCAATATCCAAATTGCATAACCCTTCTAAAAATAATCCTCCCTCACCTTATATATGCCACCTCCAATAGTGGCACCCAAAATCAGGAAGGAAGAGTTGTTTTTTTCCTTTTATAAAAAGATATATTGCAAGCTTCCTTATAATAGCACTTAAAAAGTAACCTTGTAAGAAAGGTCCCAAAAAGAAATAATAAAATGCTTTGATGAAAAGTGACCTTGAAGCTTACTAATGTTCCCTTTTTTCTTAGAATACCTTAGCCCTTGGGAATGCACAAGCTAAGGATCTCATCCCCATGATTAACTCAAAAAGGGAACATTACATCTTCCCTTCCCAAAATTGCTTGCCCACAAGCAATTGTAAATTGGGATGTTGAAGGATGGCTGCCCCTTCCCAAGTTGCATCCTCCATAGGCATGTTCTTCCATTGCACCAAATACTCCATGATAGTGCGATTGCGGAGCTTACTTTCACGAACCTCAAGAATAGTTTCAAGAACCAAAATCAATTTACCTTCTTCATCAAGTGGTGGAAATTCAATGGAGGGTATTATATAATTTCCAAGAATTTTTTTAAGGCAAGAGACATGGAATACATTGTGAATTTTACTCCCTTCCCGTAACTCTAGATCATATGCTACCTTTCCCACTCTTCTTTGAATTCTATAAGGCCCATAGAAATGGGGTTTAAGTTTTTTTGCTCCACTTTGCTTGAGAGAAGATTGCCTATAAGGTTGCAATCTCAAATAGACCATGTCACCAATCTCAAATTGCTTTTCCACCCTATGCTGATCCACATACATTTTTTTGTTGATTTTGAGCTTGTTGCAAATTTTTCTTGAGCTGATCCAAAATTTCAAAACTTTGTTGCACCCAATTGGCAGCCCCACGCAATCTACTATCCCCCAAAACAAGGTCAAAAAGTGAAAGAGCCTCATAACCATATAAAGCCTTGAAGGGAGACATACCACTAGACATGTGGTAGGTAGTGTTATAACAAAATTTTGCCATGTACAACCATCTATTCCACCTTGTTTGTTGCCCTGAAATGTAATTCCTTAAATATCCTTCCACCAATTTATTGACAATCTCGGTTCGCCCATCCATTTGAGGATGATAGCTAGTGCTTGGAATCAATTCGGTACTTGTTAGCTTGAAAAACTCTTGCCAAAAGTGGCTCATAAATTGGCTGTCCCTATCACTTATGATGCTCTTGGGCAACCCATGCAATTTAAAAACTTCTTTGAAGAAAATTTCTGCTATGTAAGGAGCACTATACTTGGGTGGAATTGCAAAAAAATTAGCATATTTCTTCAACCTATCCACAACAACAAAGATCCCACATTTACCTTGACATAGGTAACCCCGTGATGAAGTCCATGGATATATTCTCCCATTTTTGGTGTGGAATTGAGAGAGGGTGCAAGAGACCAGCTGGAAATGTGGTCATGCCTTTATTCCTTTGACAAACCATACATTCTCTAACATGGAGTAAAACATCTCTTTTCAATCCCTTCCAACCGAACTTTTCTCTTACCTTTTTGTATGTCTTGAAGGACCCTTGATGGCCCGCCATAGAATCATCATGAGCAGCCTTCATAATTTGATGCTTTAACTTGGATGAAGGGGCCAAGAAAATTATGCCCTTGTGTAAAATCAGCTTTTCACTCACCTTGTAATTATTGTCAATCACCTTGCCTTCCAAAACCGTGGTAGCCCACTCATCCTTAGCATATTCCGCTATAATTACAGCTCTCCAATCAGCTGTTAATTCATTTAGAGAGCACAAATAAGGCCTGCTTGCCAAAGCATTAGCCACCTTATTATTTTTGCCTTTTGTATATTCAATGTTGAAGTCATAGGATTGAAGCTTGCTCACCCATTTCTGTTGCTTATCATTCAAATCGGTTTGTGTGAGAAAGTATTTGAGGCTATTGTGATCCATCTTAACTATAAATCTTCCACAAATTAGATATTGACAAAATTTGGTCAAAGCATGCATGATAGCCAACATCTCTTTATCATAAATTGAAAATTTCTTCTCCCCTTCTTTGAGTTTCTTACTCTCAAAAGCAATGGGATGTCCTTTTTGCGTGAGGACAGCCCCTATTCCTTCTCCCGAAGCATCACATTCCAATGTGAAAGGGTGTGAAAAATCTTGGACAGCCAACATAAGACAAGAACTCATCACTACCTTGAGTTTCTCAAAAGTCTCCAACGCAGTTTGAGACCACACAAAGGCACCTTTCTTTGTTAAATTTGTGAGAGGAGCAACAAGTTGGGAGAAGCCCTTCACAAATCTTTTATAAAAGCTACATAAACCAAGGAACCCTCTCAAACGGGTTATAGTAGTGGGAGGTGGCCAATCAAGTATAGCTTGAATCTTTTGTTGGTTCACTTGGACCCCTTGTGCATTGATCACATGACCCAAATACAAGATTTTAGAAGTGGCAAACTCACATTTGGATTTATTTGCAAAGAGGGTTTGCTGCCCCAAAATTCCCAAAACAATGTACAAATGGCGTAAGCGTTCCTCCCACATCTTGCTATACAACAATATGTCATCAAAGAATACTAGCACAAAATTCCTTAGATGTTGCTTGAAGATATGGTTCATGCAAGATTGGAATGTAGCAGGAGCATTAGTGAGTCCAAAAGGCATAACTAAAAACTCAAAATGCCCATAGTGACAACGAAAGGTGGTTTTCTGCACATCTTCCTCCCTCACACGAATTTGGTGATAACCGGTCTTCAAATCTATTTTGGATAAGTAAACTGCCCCATGAAGCTCATCAATGAGTTCATCAATCCTAGGTATGGGATACCTATTCTTGATGGTCTTTTTATTCAACAATCTATTATCAATACACATCCTCATGGTTCCATCCTTCTTCACTAGCACAACTGAAGAGGCAAATGGGCTAGAGCTAGGTCTTATGTGTCCTATCTCAAGTAACTCCTGAATGGCCTTCTCAATCTCCTCTTTGTAGATCCATGGGTGGCGGTAGGAAGTGGTGATTACCGCTCTAGTGCCTTTCTCAAGTTCAATGATATGTTCAAATCCTCTATCCGGGGGCAGCCCATGTGGTGTATCACCAAACACTTTCTCATGTTTGTCTAGAATGGCTTGAACATCTTTGTGGTGCCATTGTTGTTTCAAATCACATCTTGTATCATTCATAAACAATTCTGCTGCCCAAATAATCTGTCCCTTAATAAAAGCTTGTTCCATTCTTTTTGAAGTCACTAACATAGGTGTTCCATCGCTTAATCCATGAAGAACAACTTCCTTGTTGGCTGCCATAAATTTCAGTTCTGATTTTTTGCAATTTTTGTGTGTATTCGCCAAGGGATTGGAACCGTTGGGCTCCAAGCACTACATCTAACTCATCATGATCAATCGCATTAAATTCTCCTTCAAATGTATATTCGCCCAAGGTTAATTTTAACCTCATAGTGATGGAAATGCACGAGATGGAGGAGCCATCCCCAATAGTTACCTTAAATCCTTCATTTGCTTTAGTGGGCATCTTATGTCTTGCAACGATTTTGGCATTTATGAAGTTGTGAGTGGCTCCATTGTCCATTGATGTGATAACCATTTTTCCATTAATGGTTCTTCTAACATGGAAAAGGTGGCATCTATTGGCGCTTGATAGAGTGGCGATCACTTCTTTATTTGCCACATGTTGGCTGTCCATTTCTTTTCAATGCATTCGCCCTCCATTTTCGATTTGTTTTTCCTTGGATGGCTGCCCTCCTATGCTCTTTTCGTGTGTCTGACTCTTCTAAAATTTCTGTTCTTAACTTAAGCTGATGGTTTGTTTATTTGGGTTCATTAATGGACTATTTTTTATGCTCAATCATTAAGGTCTCTCCATTAGGTGGCTGCCTTTCAAAATCAGTTTCTTTGGCTAACAATTTCTTCAATTTTTATGCATTGATTCCTTGTTCGTACCTCATAGAGGGGCTTTGTTTGATTATTTTTGGACAATGGCAAGCTCATGAGGTGGCTGCCCCTTGTACACTTGGAAATCCATTTCTGACACTTGCTTTAATGGCTGTCTTTCCTTTGATTGGAGAAATTTATCATGTGCCTTTGTTGATATAGGCATGGTTAGTTCCTTCTTCCCTTCAAGCTTCTTGATTATCTCTTCCAACAAATCTTCATGTGTTCCCATCATGCTAGGCTTGTGTCATTCTTTCTTGATACCACCACTTTTGGGCAGCCCCATCCAAATGCTGAATAACAAAAATTAGTTCCTCTTTTTGACCTCTAGGTCTCAAGTCAAGGTACTCTATCATCATATCAACCCAAACCCTTACCAAATTACCTGGATCACCATCAAAAGTTGGAATTGTTGTCAACCTGGAGTTGCACCCTGATCGAAGACGTGCTGAAATGACTAATCCTCGCTCCAGTTGAAACAATGGGATCTTCTCATGAGGGTGGGTGCCTCAATGATGAGAAGAACCTCCAAAGAAGGTTGGTTCCTATAAGATGTATCTATGAGGATCTCAACTTTTATGTTACAAACTGCATGGGAAAAATGTAAGAAAGAACTTGAAAGGAAATCCTAGCTAAAATGGTGATACACTTAATTTGCTTGATCCACTCAAAACGGGCTTCTAAGAACATTGATTTAGGCAAGGAAGAGGCATAACTTCAACTCCAATTGATCAATACACAAGTATTTCACGAAAATGGTTAATATAATGATCTAAGCTTGAGAGAAATGGAAAACAAGGTCTGATGAAAGGCACTAAACAGCCACTAATATCCACTATAAAATCAACAAACGACAATCAAACACAGAACGTGACCTACATAAATGACTAGCGAGTAACTAGGTACGAATCCAGATTTGACAAGGAAGAAAGAAAATCTATCACTTAGGCAAATCAATAACAAAAGTACACTATACCAGCTGTTGGAAATTGGAAAAACATTGTCCTCTTTTTATTGATTCTGAAAAAGGTTACATCACAATCTTTGGCAAAGTTGTCTTGCCAAAAGAGGGATAAAAAATCTAAGGCTGAAAAGCCATTAATATAGAAAATTACAAAAGTCAAAAGATTGGTGTTGAAAAATAGGAGAGGCTAAATTAATCCAACTCAGCCTTTACAATGAGTCTATTTTGTCTTCTTCCTCTTTGCATGAAAGCTCCTTGGCGCTAGAATTAGATGGTGAATTCATACGTTTGACTTTGTTTGTGCATGTTCAACTGAGCCATTGTTGACGCTGTGGATTGCACCCTTAGAAAGAAGGTTCAGCTTCTCTCTTCCATGCAGCACAATGGAGACATTCCTCTTGCTGTGGGCTTGGCAAAATTGATGAATGAATCTCTAGATATGGGCTAGCTCCCCATGATGCATCTTTGAGGTCCTTAACTACTACTGTTAATAATTGGGGGGAGATGAAAAGAGAAGGATACAACAAAAACATAACTTATCTAAAACGGTGATGCACCAAATGATCCGATCTACTCAACTTATATCAACACTTTATACCAAAAGAGCGAATAGACACTTTATCTGAACAAAAGACCAAACTGCATAGGCGCTTTAACAAGGGCTTAATGGAGATACAAAGAAAAAGAACCTACCATAGGTGCTCCAGAAGCACACTGTATAATAATTGCTCTTCTGTCTCTATGCTCCAACTTGGGCACTTCTTGTTAACCTGCTAAAATGATCTTGGATATACCAGATATGTTGGTGTCGACCTATGAAAGCATCAATTTGAAAAGACTAAACATAAAGTTGATACACAGACACATTCAGAAGTATAACAAATTAGATAGAGGTAAAACACGTTCTTTTGATTCAAAGGTAAAATTTGGCAGGGCTTCGCCTTACACAAGTGAGATATCATTTTCAAGCTGAGAGGTTACAATATATAGCATTAAGAGAAAGACTATTGGTCCCTCAAAAAACAGGCAGCCCATACTATATTAAACACCTAGGAAAGAGGAATCCGCTCACGCTGGTATCATCCTTCCATAAATGGCATGAAAGAACCATGCTGTAGATGCCACAGGTATTGACTTTGCTGCTCAAACTATCTTAACTATTCTTGCTAAAGCATGGGTTGCTTTGTTTTCTGAATGACAAGGCCGCCTCTCTATGAAACTTACGCAACTATCTGCTCATCAATGTTAAACAAAGAAAAACGGGCCGCTTTATTGGATGCTTGTGTTTCCTTTGATGACTGCTTGGTGGAGACTATTTCATTTGCAACAATAACTTCTCTTGCCGACGCTTCCTGTGCCACCTGGACTGCTCTATTCGTTCCTGCACTACTTCTTGTCTTTTCCTAGCAACTTGGCTCTCGGGGCTATCTTTCGTCTCCTACTGGCTCCTTTCCTAGCGGGTCGCTGAGTCTATCCTTTTGGCCTTATGCCTTTGAATTCCTTCGGACTTGCGCTTATGAGTTCTTTCAGGGAAAATGTCCGAAAGAAATCTTTCGGCCGCTTGTCCGAAAGAACTTGTTCTTTGGCTTCTCTTCAACGGCTAATGCATCCCATCAAAAGTGACGTTTGTGGGCATGTCACCATTTGAAAACCAACGGCTATTTCACTATCTTGAATTTGACATTCGCGGGCACATCACCAGACGTTTGAACCTCCAACTGCTAGTTCGTCATGCTGAAGTTGATGTTCACGGGCACGTCACCATTTTTTGTAATTCCTTCAGCGTTTTGCAAAATAAACCTTCCCGAAGGGAAGGTGACCCTTCAGAAAAGAGGTCCTTTCGATAGCCGAGAGCCCTCTGTAAGGGCACCTGCCATTTCGGGTTCCTTCGGCTTTTTGCAAAATAAACCTTCCCGAAGGGAAGGTGACCCTTCAGAAAAGAGGTCCTTTTGATAGCCGAGAGCCCTCCGCAAGGGAACCTTCCATTTCGGGTTCCTTCGGGTCCTGTTGTCTTTCAAATTCCTTCGGACAAAATGTCTAAAGGAATTCCTTCATACATTTTGCCCAAAGGAAATGTGCTTTCAATGTCTCGGCCTTCTCTTTGTAAATTTCTTCGGACAAAAGTCCGAAGGAATTCTTTCGGGCATTTTGTCCGAAGGAATTTACCTTTGGTTTTTTACCTTTGTCTTCTACATGGATTTTCTTCGGACAAAAAGTCCGAAGAAATCCTTGGTTTTACCTTGTCACTTTTCCGAAGGAACTTCCCTTTTGGCTTTTGGCCTTGATCTCTTTCAAATGTGTTCTCTGCCCTCCGCAAGGGCATCTTGGGTCCAAAGTTGTCCTTCAGAGCTTGCTTGAATGGTCCCATTTGTCACCTTCCTATCCTTCGCAAGGGCACTTGACCTTCGGAGTTTTTGTAGAAGACTTGCATTCCTTTGAAACTGGCCCATTTTTTTGCCATAAAAGGCTTGTCCAAGGTAATTTGTTGAAGCGAAATAAGCCCTAGATCAACCTGAAAACTTACAGGACTCAAATCACTCAGCTCTTTCATAAAACAGGCCTATTATAAAGAAAAAAAACGACAATTGTAGTAAGGTGAAGACATTAGAGACTGACTAATTAGGACAACAAAGAAAGAAAAGGAAGACCGATTTTTGGCCTGCAAGATCAAAATTTGGTCAACATATTTGGCGATTCACAGGGGAAGCATGCTTGCTATGCTTAAGAGAACCGGTGGCTTACAAGTCCGTTGGGCCCGAAGTCAGAATACAGTCTGAAAGGCTAACAACAACCTTGAGAAACTTAAGAATCAACATGAAGCTTTCACCCCAAACAGTAAACAAAACACACACAAGGCTAAAAAACTACAAACATGCACAAAAGCACTTACAGAAAATAGGGAAAAAATAGAGAACATATGTACATAACAAGAGAAGGCTCAGTGACAATGCTTAAGATATATCCCATTAACTGGGATATGTAGTTCTCCACCATCCAATCTGGAGAGTTGGAATGTGTTATGCTGCTTGCATTGAGTGATGACATATGGACCACTCCATAAGACATCGAACTTTGTGTGCTTTCCAGGTTTAGCTCAGTCTTCATCCCATTTCAAGACAATGTCGTCTTCTGAGAAGCCTTTTGATGAGGATTTCTTATCAAAATGCTTCTTTGTTTGCTGCTGACAGTTGGTCATGGAAACCATTGCTTGGTCTCTTATCTCCTGAAGCTCCATTAATTCACAAAATCTGACTTCCATGCTGTTGTTTTCTTCTAATTGTAGCTGGTGAGCAAGATCCAAGGCTGGCAATTCAAGCGAAATAGGAAGTCTAGCTTCCCTTCCAGACACAAGTGTGTATGGTGAATTACCAACTACTCTTTTTGGAGTAACCCTGTCTGCCCACAGTGCTGTTTTCAGCTTGGCATGCTAAGTTCTCTGATTTTCCTCCATTGTCTTTTTAATGATCCTGACTAGATTCTTATTGGTGGATTCAGCCAGCCCATTTCCTTGTGGATAGTAATTGGAAGAAGTGTTAAGGTAGATGTGGTATCCTAACGTCCACTCGCTTGTTTTGGTTCCCAAGAAAGCCAATGCGTTATCTGAGATGATGGTAGCTGGAACTCCAAATCTTGTCACCAAGGCTTCATAAAAGTCTAGGACTGCACTTTCATTGGCTTCCTTTAAAGCAACAACTTCTACCCATCTCGTGAAGTAATTTGTAGTAGTCAAGACCCATTTATGGCCAGCAGTAGGAGGGTTGATCATTCTTATGAAGTCTAGGCCCCATTGCATAAACGACTATTCTACTTGAATAGGTTGCAGAGGCATTGCAGTCAGTCGTTGCTTTCCATCAAAGAGGGCACATTTCTGGCACTTCCGTATCCAGGCATGAGTATCTCTAAATAAAGTGGGCCAAAAGTAACCAGCGCTCATAATCCTTGCAGCTGTAGGTTTGGAAGCAAAGTGGCCACCAGTTGGCCCGTCATGAAATTCGGATAGTGCCCTGTTGACCTGATTTGAGTCTATGCATCTCAAGAGTACCCCTGAAAAATTCTTTCTAAACAACACCCCATCAACCAGGACATAAAGAAGCGACTGGAGCCTGAAATACCTCCTCTTAGTCCTATCAAGGCCCTGTGGACACTCACCAGTGAGAAGGAAATGAGTCATGTCTTGTGCCCAATCTTTTATGACTGCAGGTTCCTCTGCTGCAGCTTCATCATGGAGTAGCAAAATGCCCTCTTTCTATTGTTTAAGGTCTGTAGCGAGGTGTTCACACAACGCTCTTCCCCTTACCAACGTGGTGGTTTTAATATCCACATCATATTCCATTACCTTGGTGATCCATCCTGCCCTCTTTTCATTTAAATCATGGCTAATCAAGAAATCCTTGACACTAGGATGTGGTACCATGATATGAACCTTACTGTTTGACAACATATGTCTGAATTTATTCAAGCTTCGTATAACTACAAGTGTTTGTTTTTCAACATATGTGTACCTAATTTCAAAACCTTCTAGACCTTGGCTAAAGAATGCAAGAGGCTGTTCAAGGTTTTCATCCTTTGCTTGAGTGAGCATGGCGGAGATTACCTCTTCATTTTCGAAGGTGTAAAGGTTGAAATCCTTGGAAAAGTCAGGACTGATCAAGGTGGGAGTCTGGGCAATAGCTTGCTTAATCCCTTCAAAACTATCGTTCCTTTGTGCTGTCCATGCAAACTTCTCATCCTTCTTCAGCATGGAAGTTAATGGCTTGACTATCTCGGCAAAATTAGAGATAAATCTCCTAATAAAATTTATTTTGCCAAAGAAGCTTTGCAGACCCTTCTTGTGCTTAGGTAAGGACAATGTTAGGATGGTGCGTACTCTTTATAGATCAATGGTCAAGCCCCTTTTTGAAACATGACCAAGGAGTTTGCCTTCATGGACAACAAACACACATTTTTTTGGGTTGAGAGAGATACCAAACTCTCTACACCTCTCAAAGATTTGTCTCAGGTGTTTCAGATGTTGTCCTGCATCCTTAGAGAAAACTGTCACGTCGTCAAGATAGAGCAATACAATATTATTTATCAGACCCTGGAAAGCCATGTCCATGGCTCGCTGAAAGGTAGCTCCAGCATTTGACAGTCTGAATGGCATCTTCCTGTAAACAAAAGTTTTTCACTTGGTAGTGAAGGTTGTCTTGTATTGATCGCAGTCTTGCACTAGAATTTAATTGTACCCTGAATACCCATCCAGGAGGGAGAAATGTTCACTGCCTGTCACCATTTGGAGGATCTGCTCCATACTTGGGAGGGGATAGTGATCTTTTAACAAGACTCTATTGAGGTCTCTAAAATCGACACAGTCTGATCTCCCCATTCTTCTTCCTACTAGGGACTAGATTAGCTAGCCAAAAAAAGTGTTTGATAGGAAAAATGATTTTGGACTCAATCAGCTTGGTGAGTTCCTTCTGCATGAGAGGCTCAATCTTCAAAATGATAGGCCTTTGTTTTTGTTTGATGGGTTTGGCGCCTTCCTCCAGCTCAATGGTGTGTTGGGCCAAGCTTCGGTCAAAACCCTTCAAGTCGCTATACTCCCAAACAAAAATATCGACAAACTCTTGGCATAGCAAAATGAAAGAATGCCTTTCATCATTTGTACATGCCTTCCCAAGTGCAAGCAGTCTGTCCTTGAATATTTTGACTCTTTTGTAATTTTCTTTCTTGGTCGTGATGCTTGCTTTGTCATTTTTTAGTTGGTCATCCTCATTGAAGATGCTTTCGAGAGTGACCAAACCTTTGGAAAGTTTGTTGTTCTTCAGCTGAACAATCTGGCCATTGTACTGCTGCTACAACTTGGATTGATTCTTAGAAGCTAACTCAGCCTCTTCTTGCAAGAAGAGTGCTATCTGTTGATCACTATCAAACACCTGTCAATTGGTGACATTATCAGGTATGGAGGGTCTTATTATCACTTTTAAATGGCGCAGACTGCTGTCCCGACCTATTCCATTGGGAATGTCAAATTGAGCACCAACTGCTGCTAGTCTGTCTGCTTGCTTATTTTGTTCTCTTGGAATGAATTAATGTTGAAAGCCAGAAAATTTTCTATTGGGTCCCACACCTTGTGTTTGTAAGACTTAAGCAAGGAATTCTTAGTCAAATTTTGACCTCTCACCTGGTTTGCAATTAACTCACTGTCTCCAAAAACCTGCAATTCCTTTATTCCTCTTTTCCTTGCCCACTCTAAACCATGAATGAGAGATTCACATTCTGCAACATTGCAAGTGCAGGGGAATTGGAACTTGAAAGTTGAGAAGTATCTCTCCTTTGAGGGTGAAATTAACACTACTCCACCACCAGCTCCCAATTTACTTTTTGAGCCATCGAAGAAGAGTTGCCACAAACCCGAGCTCTCTTGGTTTGCCTTCATCAAATTTGGCACGAAAGTACCTTTTTCATGCATGCAATAAACTCCAAGACCTGCCTCTTCGATGAACTTGTATGGGTCATGTTCAAAATTGTCACTTCCCCATTCGTCTAAGAGCAAGTCAGCAACTCCTTCAAGGGAAGAGGGTGGAGATTGGTCTATTTGGAATTCTTCTTCATCAATGATGGCGTAGCTGACGTTTGTTGCCTTGAGTATGGCTCTAGATTATCTCTGTGGATGGGCTCTGATTCAATCTTCACTTTAGTTTCATATTTGGATTTAAAAACCATGTAAGACCAGTTTGTTGCTAAGTACCTGCCTATTTTAGATGTGAAATCCTTGGATAAGCAGAGAACAAAGTAAGGGGGAACATCTGCCACTACCATGTCGTGGGGAATGGAAAAGGTTGGATAGGCATGAAGCGTTAGATTCAAGCCTCTTACCATTCCTAATGTTTTAGTTGGTGATCCATCTAACTACAGGACTCCCTTGGTCATTTCCTCATATTTGAGTCCCAGCTTATCTGCTATGCATTTGGGCATCACTGAGGTGCTTGCTCTACTGTCAATAATGCAATTGTGAACCAAGAAATCTCCGATGACTAAGGATAGATAGAAAGGAGGAACCTTTTCATCCTTCTTTGCTTGACCTGCCATGGAAGGGTGCCCATTCATAATCAACATATTATCGGCTTTTGTTGGGACAGCTTGTTCATTCAGCGCATGCAATTCCTTCTGGAGTATATCCTTTTGTCCCGGCATTGCTAAAGAATCCCATAGTGAGATATTCATGTGCAGTTTTTTTTTCTGGTCGACCATATTGATCTGAGGGTTGCTTTCTTTTGAATTTTCTTTGGGAGCATTTACAGCCTGAGGTGCAAGCCGAGGAGTTGAGGATGCAACCGGCGGCTTGTAATTTGGAAACTTTTGGTTCATTTGTGATGAAGAAGTGCTGCAGACGTGTGAGTAGCTGCTTGTGCGTCCTCCATGGCTCTCTTTTTTGACCTAGTATTGGCTGCAACACAATCACCTTGGTTATTCAAATTCCCCACATAATTGACTGAATAGAATTCTCCTTCTAGGGGATTCATGAGAGTGGAATCGGACTGAGCCTGCTTGTTGTCCATCCCAAGCTGTACTGACGCCTCAAAACCTAGGAATTGGGTTGTTTGATTGTCTTGTGTATTCTTATATTGATTTGGCAACTCATTAATATAAACAACCTGTTCTTAACCATACCCCAAGGGTGGACAATTAGGTTGTTCCTATACCAAATTATTTCAAATGGAAACAAGAGCTTTGAATGATGAAGGGGCACCTGGATTGTAACCTTAATATGGTATGGCTTGGGTAATCTGATCCTATCCTTGGTTATAATTTTGGAAAAGAGGTCTATTTGTTTGTCCAAACTGCTGGTATCCTTGATTTGGCCAATAGCTTTGAGCTTGTTGCCTCTTGAGAGCCACTAATTCATTGGTTACACTTTGTACCACTAATTCATTGGTTACACTTTGTAACAAACTCTTAACTTCATGGAGGTCGTTTGGCGAGGTAGCAGTCTGCTTTTCTACACCAAGCAGAGGAACTAAGGTGGGTACCGCAGTCTGAACAAGGAGTGGTAATTCAGGAAAGAGCGGCATATGAGGTCTAGGGGCTATCTTTCTTGCTTACACCAGACAATTTTCAACGATTATGGCTATTTCATAGGCAGCGGGCAACACTTGTCCTCCCATGGACTGTATCATGACAGCAATGTCGCTGTTCAAAGCCTTTAAGTAGTAAAGAAAAGCATAGCTTGGGGTCGGCCTCACTAAAATGGGGATTCTGTCCTAGGTCTTTTGAAACTTGGTATTAAAATCCTACATAAATTCATGTGGAGCTCTTTTCATAGTGGTCAATTGCTCAGCAAGAGAAACATGGTCACTCTTCTCCCCGAATCTATTTGTCAAGAGGGTGCCTAATTCGTTCATGAGCCAACCGAATTCATAGGCAAGGTCCCATACCAGTCCAAAACTTTACCCTTAAAAGACAATGCCAGTAACCTGATGGCTATGTTCTCTTCTATGACATTATGAATGTTACAGAGGTTGGCGATATTTTTGATATGCTCAATAGTGGTAATAAGCCCCTCTCCATTAAAAAGAGGAACACTCTTAAGGGCTGCCCCTGGGATTGTGTCGTACTGCAGGAGGTTTAAAGGGCTTTGACCATGGAAGGCTACAAAAGGTAAAGCCATGGCGATGACATGGTTCAACCGGGGTCTTCTTATGTAAGTATATTTTATGGCAGGTTTGGGAAAATGATTTGTTGTATAGGGATGAGTCCTTGCAAACCTTAGCCGCTTTGCTGAGTTTAAGGGCAGCTCAATGAATTCGAAAAGGACACCCTTGGCAGAAGATCTTGTGGTGACCTTAGACATGGGATGCCAGGATGATCTCTGACCAGAGACTGAGTTCTTAAAAATGGAGTCACCAGATGCTGGGTTTGTTTGCTTATTTTTGCAGTATCCTGAAACTTTTCAGAGCATCAAAAAATGGTCCCATCAGGTGTGCCAGAAACTGTTGACGCTGTGGATAGCACCCTTAGAAATAAGGCTCAACTTCTCTCTTCCACGCAACACAATGGAGACATTCCTCTTGTTGTGGGCTTGGCAAAATTGAGGAATAAATCTCTAGATATGGGCTAGCTCCCCATAATGCATCTTTGAGGTCTTTAACTACTATTGTTAATAATGGGGGGGGATGAAAAGAGAGAAGGATACAACAAAAGCAGAGCTTATCTAAAACGGTGATGCACCAAATGATCCGATCTACTCAGCTTATATCAACACTTTATACTAAAAGAGTGAACAGACACTATATCTGAACAAAAGACCAAACTGCATGGGCACTTTAACAAGGGGCTTAATGGAGATATAAAGAAAAAGAACCTACCATAGGTGCTTCAGAAGCACACTGTCAAATAATTGCTCTTCTTTATCTATGCTTTAATTTGGGCACTTCCTGTTAACCTGCAGAAATGATCTTGGATATACTAGATATGTTGGTGTCGACCTATGAAAGCATCAAGCTGAAAAGACTAAACATAAAGTTGACACAGACACATTCAGAAGTATAACAAATCAGATAGAGGTAAAACACGTTCTTTTGATTCAAAGGTAAAATTTGGCAGGGCTTTGCCTTACACAAGTGAGAGATATCATTTTCAAGCTGAGAGGTTACAATATATAGCATTATGTAATGGGCACCTCTGTTATGCCCAAAACTAACCCAGCTGAAACCCCTTATGACTCCAGAACGGTTTGCTGGTATTGTTTTTTTTCGTGTTTTGCAAAGTTTTATGCAGGTAACATAAATATAGAATTGAAAGCATAGACGCACATTGCTGAAATAACCAACACACTGTATTTATATTGATTACAAAATGAATAAACAAGTGCCATGTCAGCCATGCGATAACTCACTAAATACTCCGGCAATGGAATGAACATTGTTTCAAACGAATATCCTCAGCGAATATCGAAGGTACGATCATTTTGTTCTCCGTCCAGCAGAACTACGGACTCTGCAGGCTTGTTTCTACGGACTCTGCAGGGTTGTTTCTACGGACTCTGCAGGGTTGTTTCTACGCACTCTGCAGGCTTGTTTCTATGGACTCTGCAGATAGCTTTGGACACCAGCCCGAGTCGATAAGACATCAATTGAATATTGATTGAATGAGGAGATGGATGACACTCGTCAGCTGCTACAAGATGCTACAGTGACGCTGATGCTACAATGACGTGGCTGCTACAGTGTCGCGGCTGCTACAGTGGCACGCTGCTACAGTGGTGCAACTGCATGAGGCTGAAAGCATAGACTCCAAAGACCAATCCCAAGGATTGATGTCTAGAGTGCTACAGATGGAAAGGACGTTCCCAAATACCCAAAATAACCTGCAAACTGCAAGTGCATCAATTCTTTTTCTTATCCAACATGTTGAATGAAGCCACAAACACTTCCTTGTATTCTTTCTCCAAGGGGCGACTCAACTCTCATGAGCAATGTGTGATAAAAGATGTGCAACATTTTATATATTAGAATATTACTTATGTCTCCCTTGGGTACCATCCCCATAAAGTAAATATTAAAGTAACATTTTAATATTTTGCAATTAAGTTAAATGTTACTTTTATAACACTTCAGGCATTAAAATATAATAGCAATCAAACTCCGAATAGCACAAGTGATAGTTCACTAGAAAGCTCTTGCCGAGGAGTATCAAATCCAATCACCAAAACTGGCCTCCATTGTGTCTTGCTAACTTACTACAAATAGTAAGTATGCCTGAAACTGAGTAAATCAACTCCGTTTTGGCCCAAACTGGACATGACTAGGCCAAAACACTCTAGGATCCCTTTAAACTCTTCGTTAGCCCTCGGGACCATGTAGAACTAGGCTAACGCACACACACACTTGGTCAACTGCTAAAGTGGGGACATTACAGTCTGCCCCCCTTGAAATTGCTTGTCCTCAAGCAATCTCAGTGCAGCCTGCTGAATAACCTGCTCACTCTCCCATGTAGCATCCTCCTCCGGCAAATCTCTCCGTCTGACCAAATACTCCTTCACTATCATGTTTCTAAGTTTCCTCTCTTTGGTGTCCAGAATAGCCTCAGGTACTAACACGAGCTTCCCCTCCTCATCCAAAGGGGGTAAATCTGTAGAAGGCACTTCACTCTGACCAATGGCTTTCTTAAGCCTAGACACATGAAATACATTGTGCACCTGACTGCCCTCTGGGAGCTCAAGCTCATAGGCGACTTCGCCCACTCTACGAATCACCTTGTAGGGACCGTAAAATCTAGGCTTCAGCTTCTCTGCTCCACTCTTCTTGAGCGATGACTGCCTATATGGCTGTAGCCTCAAATACACCATGTCCCCCACTTCGAAACTATGCTCTGCCCTATGCTGCTCAGCATACAACTTCTGCTGATTTTGAGCCTGTTGTATATTCTCCTTGAGCGCTCTCAAGATATCTTGACTATCCTGCAATAGGTCTTTGGCTTTGAGCACTCTGCTGTCCCCCAAAGCCATATCCATGAAGCTTGGTGCTTCATACCCATACAATGCCATAAATGGAGTCATCATGATGGTCATGTGATACGTGGTATTGTAACAATACTGCCCCATGTGTAACCACTTAACCCAGGCTCTCTGCTGCGCAGTCAGATAGTTCCACAAATAACCTTCCACCCATTTATTTACTATCTCCGTCTGCCCATCTGTCTGAGGATGGTAGATCGTACTAGGTGTAAAATTTGTACCGCACAGCCTGAACAACTCCTACCAAAAGGTGCTCATGAACTTGCTATTCCTGTCACTAACAATAAATCTCGGTAACCCATGCAACCTGAAAACCACCCTGAAGAACAAATTTGCCACCTGAGCTGCTGTGTAAGTAGAAGGGATAGCAAAGAAGTGAGCAAACTTCGTCAATCTGTCTACCACCACATAAATGCAATCTCTTCCCTGCACTCGTGGTAGGCCGGTGATGAAGTCCATAGAAATGCTTTCCCATTTCCTGTCCGGAATGGGTAAGGGTTGTAGTAAACCAGTAGGAAACGTGTGCTCTTCCTTATTCCGCTGACAAACTGCACACTCCATGACATACCTTTGAACATCATCCTTGAGCCCTCTCAATGAGAATTGCTCTCGGATCTGCCTGTAGGTCTTGAAGACCCCTGAATGCCCAGCCGTAGGCGCATCATGAAATGCACTCAGTATCGCCTCTTTTAAATGTGATGACGGAATCAAATAAACCCTGTCCTGAAATCTGATCAACCCATCTATCACCTCATAGCGAACATCCTGTATAGTACCTGATATCAATCCAGAAGCCCAAGCATCTTCGACATATTCTGCTATAATCTTATCCCTCCAATCTCTTGAAATCTCTGCAAGAGCACAAATGTGAGGTCTTCTGGATAAGGCATCAGCTACTACATTCTTCTTCCCTTTGACAAACTCAATGTCAAAGTCATAAGCCTGCAATTTAGTGACCCACTTCTGCTCCCTGTCATTCAAGTCTCGCTGGCCCATGAAATACTTTATGCTGTTGTGATCCGTCTTGATCACAAACTTCCCTCCAACTGTTGACCATTCTGGTCCTATAGGGCAAAATCGGTCTCCTTCTATTGTTCTGAGCCAGTTCAAATTTAGTTTGCACAAGTCTTTCGGCAAAAGGATGAACCAGTTCAATGGTTCGACGTCGAGGTTCAACGGCATGATCTTTCCAAGAAATTTGAACTTGAACTTTGAACCATTGTTGGTTCAATCAGTTGGTTCAAATCGGTTGGTTCAGTGAGTTGGTTCAATCGGTTGGTTCAGGCAGTTTGGTTCAATCTATTCGTTCAATCGGTTTGGTTCAAAGTAGTTGGTTCAAGCAATTGGTTCAAATCGGAAAGTTCAAAGGGGGTCTTCCAAAGCCCGAAGGATAAGTGCCCTTGCGGAGGGTAGTCAGGCACAAACTGGACCATTCCCGCAGGTTGCGGAGGGCAGTTCCAGACCCAAAAGTGCCCTTGCGAAGGGCAAGGAACCCTTGCGAAGGAATCAAAAGACTAAGGCATTTCTTAAGGAAATTCAAAAGATGAAATCCTTCAGACAAAATGTCCAAAGGAATTCTTTCGGACTTTTTGTCCGAAGGTATTCGTCGGAGGTTTTTTCCGAAAGAAAGAAAGGGGCCAAACAAGGAATTCTTTCAGAAGAAAATCCCACGGCAAAAGGACAAGGCAAATTCTTTCGGACAAAAAGTCCGAAGGAATTCCTTTGGACTTTTTGCCCGAAAGAATTCGCCCAAAACAAGGGCCAAACATTGAAGAGAACATTCCTTCGGACATTTTGTTCGAAGGATTTAAAGACCAAGGCCTTCCGAAATACCCCAAAGGGCAGGTGCCCTTGCGGGGGGCTCTCGGCGACTGAGAAAGGGACCTTTCTCCAAGCGCCGAAGGGACACCTTCCCTTCGGGAAGGTTAAAAGACAGGCCCGGGCAGAGAAAGAAAGGCCGAAGGAAGGAAAACCGAAGGAATTGACCAAGGGGTGATGGGCCCGAAGACGTCAAAATCCAGCATAGCAAACTAGTCATTCAGGTTCAAACGTCTGGTGACGTCCCCGTAAACGTCAAATTCAAGACAGGGGAATAGCCGTTGGCTTTCAAATGGCGACGGGCGCGCGAACATCAACTTTACGGCAATGAAATAGCCGTTGATCATTAAATGTTTGAGCGTGAACCCAAAGGAATTAAAAGGCCTAAGGGCCAAAAGGAAGAGTTCGCTGAGAAAAGAGCCTAAGGAACCAGCCAAGGATTGATAGAAGATAGCCTTGGGGGGCTCAGATTGCTAGAAAGAGCCAAGAGATGACAAAAGACAAAACCAGGAAAAGACAAAGCTGGAAAAAGACAAGAATCAAGAATGAACTCAGCGACCCGTCAAGAAAGGAGCCCAAAGAGCCAAGCGCAGAAACAGACAAAACAGTCCAAGTGGCAAAAGAAGGTGTCGGCACAAGGAGTTATTCCAGCAGTTGAAACAGTCTCTGCCAAGTGGGCATTGTTGACGCAGGTGGATTGCACCCTTGGCAGGAAGCTGAGCTCCTACCTTCCACGCGCAACAATGGAAACTCCCCTCTTGCCTGTGGGCCTCACAAAACTGGGGGGAGAGTCTTTAGATAAGGGCTGGCTCCCTTTGATGCATCTGAGTTATTCCAATAAGTTGCTAATACATACATACATATATATATATAATATATATTATGGGAGGGGATGAAAAGGGAGAAGGATTACTAAAAAACATAACCTAATCTAAGAGGGTGATGCACCAAACAAGTTTGATCTACTCACACTCACACTCTGAACCATAAGAACACAAACATACACTTTGACTGGTAAAACGACCAGACTGCAGGTAGTTTGACAGGGAGGCTTTAATGGAAATACACAGAAAAAGGACTTACCATAGGCGCTGTAGGAAAAGCACACTGTCTAGTAACCTCCTTTTGCCTCTGCGCTCCAGATACAACTCTTCTTGTCACCTGCAGGAATGACGCTTTGTATATACTAGGTGCATTGGTGTCAACCCTATGAAAGCATTTGAAAGCAATGACTGGACACAAGACTAACACTCAGGGACACTCAGAGATATATCCAACCAGAATAGAGGTAAAAACTGCGTATTCTATTGATCCAGGTGAAATTTGCCAAGGCTTCACCTTACAATGCGAGAGATAGCTTTCTCAAATGAGAAGTTACAATACATATAGAGAAGAGGGAAACAAAAGCGCTCCTTTTGGAAAAGACTTTGGCGCCTTTTTACAAGTTGGCCCATGTGCGTTGAGAGCATTGGGAAGAGGTGGCCGCTGAAAGATAATGCTGTTTCGGATTCGATTTTGACTTCAGGCGTTTAAAAAACATAGGCCGTGCCGTTTGTCAACAAACAAGACCGCTCTTTGAAGGCATTCACGTGGTTTGTCTGCTTATTAATGCAAAATGGAGAAAAATGGGTCGCGTTGTTAACTGTTCGCGCCCCTTGATGACCACTTAGCAGGCACTGTTCCAACCACTAGAGTAACTCCTTGAGTCGACGCCTTCCTTTGCCACTTGGACTGTTTTGTCCGTTTCTGCACTTGGCTCTTTTGTCTCTTCCTAGCTTTGTCTTTTTCGTCTCCTTCAGCTCTCGAGGGCTATTATCTGCTACTTTCTTGGTTCTTTGGGATCTTTCCTCAGCAGGTCACTGAGTTCATTCTTAACTTTTGTCTTTTCCTAGCATCGTCTTTCCCTGGTTTTGTCTTTTGCTGGCTTTTGCCTCTTTCTCTCTTAGCTCTTTGGGCTCCCTTCTGGTTGGCGCTCAAGTATTTAAAGATCAGCGACTATTTCATTGCCGTAAAATTGACGTTCGCGGGCCCGTCACTATTTGAAAGCTAA
Organism: Torreya grandis; assembly: GCA_037957365.1. Lineage (NCBI taxonomy): Eukaryota > Viridiplantae > Streptophyta > Pinopsida > Cupressales > Taxaceae > Torreya > Torreya grandis. The sequence continues at coordinate 757,125 of JARHVA010005209.1, forward strand.
CGGCTAGTTTATTGCCCTGAAATTGACGGCTTCGGGGACGTCACTAGACGTGAGAATTCCAACGGCTAGTTTATGGTGCTTAATCTTGACGTCTTTGGGCCCGTCACCCCTTTGAATTTCTTCGGCCTTTTCCTTTCCTTCGGGTTTTGCTCTGGTCAGGCTTTTGTCTTAGTCGGGTCCTCATTGTTTTGGTGGCCGAATTTCTTTGGACTTTTGTCTGAAGGAAATCTTTTGGACAAAAAGTCTGAAGGATATCTTTCCTTTTGTTTCTTTTTTTCGTCGGCTTTTCTTTCGGCCATTTTTCCCACAGACAAAATGCCCGCAAGAATTATCTCGATCACTTCCTTGACCTTCGGAATTCTTCTTTGGGTTTTTTTTCCCGCGGCTCTTTCTCCGAATTTCTTCGGACTTTTTGTCCGAAGGAATTCTTTCGGACAAAAGACCGAAAAAAATCATTTCCTGTCTTTGCCTTAGTCTTTTTATTTCGCAGGAATTTCTTCCAAAGGATTTCTTCGGACAAAATGTCTGAAGGAATTCCTTCGGGCATTTTGTCTTGAACAAATTGGAAAGAATTCCATGGAACTTGCCTTATTCACTTTTTCGAAGGAAAACTTACCCTTTTGGCCTTCTTTCCAAGTGCTTTCCTGCCCTCAGCAAAGGCACTTGGGTCCGGAACTGCCCTTCACAAGGGCACTTGAATGGTTCCTTTTATGTTTGACTGCCCTCCGCAAGGGCACTGGTCCTTCGAGAGACTCTCTTGAACCTTATGATTGAACCGTTGATTGAACCAACCAGTTGAACCAACAATGGTTCAACGGTTCAATGGTTCAATGGTGCATCCTGCTCATTCAATTGACCATTTGAACCACCCGCTTCGAACCAATTGGTTGAACCCTTTGATTGAACCGTCCAATTGAACCGACTGCTTAACCAACTCATCGAACCGACTGCTTGAACCAAGCCGATGAACCAAGTTGTTGAACCAAACGTTGAACCAACTCTTTGAACCATTTCTTTGAACCAAGCCGATCGAACCAAGTTGTTGAACCAAGCCGACTGAACCAAGCTGTTGAACCAAGCCTTGAACTGACTGAACTAAACCAACTCATTGAACCAATTGAACTGAACCAACTCATTGAACCAATAATGGTTCAAAGTTCAAGTTCAAAATTCTTGGAAAGATCATGACGTTGGGCACCGACGTCGAACCACTAGACTGGTTCCTCCTTTTGCCGTCAAACCACTAGACTGGTTCCTCCTTTTGCCGAAAGACTTGTGCAAAAAATCGAAATTGAACTGGCTTAGAACAACAAGGGAAGGAGACCGATTTTGGCTTACTGGACCAAAAATGGTCAACAAATTGGCAACTCCCAAGGGAAGCATGCCTGCTATGCTTAGAAACCAGTTGCCTTAAAGTCCATTGGGCACAGAGTCGAGATGTAGCTTTGAAAGAGTTAGCAACTGCCTTGAGATATCCAAGAATCAATCACGAAGGTTTTACCTCCAAAAGGAAACGAAAACACTCACAAGACTAAGAAAACTACTAACATGTGCAAAAGCACTTAGGGAAAACAGGAAAAAACAAGGAAAATATATATATGATGGGAGAAGGGCTCAGTGATAATGCTTAAGATGTATCTCATTTACTGGGATATATAATTCTTCACCATCCAACCTGGAGAGTGGGAACGCGTTGTGCTGCTTACACTTAGTGATGACGTATGGACCACTCCATAGGGCGTCGAACTTTGCGTGCTTTTCAGGCTTAGCTCGGTCTGCATCCCATTTCAAGACGATGTCTCTTTCAGAGAAACCTTTTGATGAAGATTTCTTGTCAAAGTGTTTCTTCGTCTGCTATTGGCGGTTGGTCATAGAAGCCATAGCCTGGTCCCTTGTCTCTTGGAGCTCCATCAGCTTGCATAGCTTAACCTCCATGCTATTTCCTTCTTCTAATTGCAGTTGGTGAGCGAAGGCCAAGGCTGGCAACTCAAGTGAAATGGGAAGCCTAGCTTCCCTTCCATATACGAGCATGTACGGCGAGTTACCAATTGCCCTCTTTGGAGTGATCCTATCTGCCCACAGGGCTGTTTTCAACTTGGCATGCCAAGTCCTCTGATTCTCCTCCATTGTTCTCTTGATAATCTTGATCAGATTCTTATTGGTGGATTCAGCTAGCCCATTCCCCTGTGGGTAGTAATTGGATGAAGTGCTAAGATAGATACCATATCTTAGCACCCATTCACTTGTTTTAGTTCCCAGAAAAGCTAAAGCATTATCTGAGATGATGGTAGTTGGAACCCCAAACCTTGACACCAAGTCTTCATAAAAATCCAGGACTGCACTTTCGTTGGCTTCTTTCAAAGCGACAGCCTCTACCCATCTTGTGAAGTAATCTGTGGCGGTCAGGACCCACTTGTGTCCAGCATTGGAGGGAGGGTTAATCATCCCTATAAAGTTAAGGCCCCATTGCATGAATCGCTGCTCCACCTGAATACGCTGTAAAGGCATGGTAGCCAGCTGTTGCTTTTCATAAAAAAATGCACATTTTTGGCACTTTCGTACCTAGACATGGGTGTGTCTGAATAGAGTGGGCTAGAAGTAACCAGCTCTCATTATTCTTGTCGCTGTAGGCATAGGAGCAAAGTGACCACCAGCTGGCCCATCATGGAACTCGGACAGCACCTTGTCGGCGTGACTTGGGTCTATGCACCTTAAAAGGACTCCTGAGAGGTCCCTTCTGAACAACACTCCAATCAGGACATAAGGGAGAGACTGAAGTCTGAAATATCTCCTCTTGGTCCTATCAAGGCCCTGCAGACACTCACCAGTGAGAAGGAAACCCCTCAAGTCTGATGTCCAATCTTTCATGACAGTTGGTTCTTCTGTTGTAGCCGCATAATGAATTAGCATACTATCCTCTTTTTGCTATTTAAAGTCTGCAGCAAGGTGTTCACATAGGCCTCTCCCTCTTACCAGCTTGATGATCTTGATATCCACGTCGTATTCCATTACCTTAGTGATCCACCCCGCCCTCTTTTCATTCAGGTCACGATTGATCAAGAAATCCTTGATGTCGAGATGTGGAACCATGAGGTGAATTCTGCTATTGGACAGCATATGCCTGAATTTCTTCAAACTCCGTATGACTGCAACGACTTGTTTCTCCACATATGTATACCTGACCTCAAAACCCTCTAGGCCTTGGCTATAAAATGCAACTGGTTGTTCAAGGTTATCACCATTTGCTTGGGTAAGCATGGTGGAGATTACCTCTTCATTTCCGAAGGTGTAGAGGTTGAATGTAATGTCCCTAACTTAGGGCCTCTTTTTGTCTCTACACAACTCTAATATATTGCAAATAAAGTTCTGATACCACTATAATATCCCTTCGAATATCAAAACAAAGCTCCAAATTGCTTATCTGAATTTCTGCAAAATATCTTCAAATAGATGAATAAATCACAGTATAATTTCTTATTTATTTGCTCATAAGCTTACAATAGAGATCCTCTGTCAAATATACAAAGAATATCGAAAGTTCGGCCTTTATTTCCTGTATATTCCGCAAACTGGGCTGAATCTGGCACGTCTCGGCCTGCTGTGTAAAAACACAGTCGCCGACGTCGGTTATACTGCCGTCGTCGGTCGACCTGTAGTGGTCCCCTTGCCGACGTCGGTGATGAGTCGACCGATGTCGGTCTCTGTAAGTCTCTGTTCGCCGATGTCGGTACCTGAACTTTCTGTAGATGCGTACGGACTTTCACAGATCTGTACGAAAGTCGTACGGCCGCTGATATTGCTCAACCTATATGCTTGATCCTGATCTGTAGGATTATGGGCTAATACAAAAGATCTATATCTGTATAATTCTGGAATCAAAACCCAAATAATGAAAATACCTGTAAACCCTCGTGATAGCTTCTGTGTGAAGTTATCTCTCAAACTTGAAGTACATGTGATAGCTTCTGGATGAAGTTATCTCCCAATTCGGCAATAGATCGGTTGATCTTTCACAACCTCTGAATCGCTCACACTGAAGAGTTGACATTCTTCAATGCAGTTTGGCAATAGATCAGCTGATCTTTCACAGCCTCTGAATCGCACACAATGAAGAGTTGACGTTCTCCACTGCAGATGAAATACTGGAACCCTTGGCTCAGTCTTCACAGAAGAATTTCTTAACAAGAATCAATATCAATAATCATGAATACAAACTCTCTCCCATGAGAGATTCTTATACACCTCCAAAGGTGTGCTTGCTAAAATTAGACTCCCTTAAATTAGACTTCCTTAATTTAGAACTAGGGTCTTAAAATTAGACCAAGTCTTAAATTAGGATTAGGATCCAAAAATTAGACCCAATCATTAATAATTAATAATTAATTAATAATTAATCAATAATTAATAATTAATTAAAATGAGATCAAATAATTAATATTTGATTAAATCAATCAAATATTAATATCTCCCTTAATTCATGTCCGAAAGAGCCCAAACGAATTCCAACCCATCTCTATCAAGACCCTCTATCCATCCCATCAACCTACGAGGGTCGCATAATAGGCTAATTTTCAACTCTGGACATGTCAACTAAAAAGGGGACATGACAATCCGCCCCTCCTAAAATTGCTTGCCCTCAAGCAATGCGCTGAATGATAGACCAATCAATCCACCTGGATCCCAAATGAAGTCTCGATCTACAGTGCTGTCAACCAAGTCAAACCCCAGGCCCTGTCCATCACCACTTTCATCCAATGGCGTCACATCACTTCTGTCTCCTGTACGCATATCGTCATCAACATGTGACCCACCTGTAAAAGAAAGCTGAGACTCTACCACATGTGCTAACTCTTGAACTGAACTCACCTCATGACACAACTCGCCCCCATATATCTCCTGTGTTGGTGCCAATGGGCACTCGTCATCGCACTCTATCATGTCATGCAGTGTAGGCATCTCTATTTGATGAAAAAACATATGTTTGAAGCTGCTGCCCTGTATTGCCTTAAGAATATGTGTTTTCCCATCAACTTCAAAACAAACCTCCATGTCTTTGAGTCGAAGAGTAACTTCCTCAAATGAATGAAGCCACTTCATACCCAAAACTAATTCTATGTCCCCCATGTTCACTACATAATAATTAGCCTTGAACTCATAGTTGTTCAAGCGCAATGGGAGGTCTCTAATCATGCGCTCACACCTCAGAGTGTGACCATCGGCTACTTTAACTCTGATTCCCTCAAAATCTTCGGTAGTGAGTCCACGCTTCTCCACAAATCTAGCATCTATGAAATTATGTGTGGCTCCTGTATCAAGAAGGGTGGTAACCTTCTGCCCTGCCAAAACTCCACGGAGTCTAAATGACTCATCCGACTGAATGCTGGATAGGCGTGCCTCCTGTATATGAAGCTCTAAATCTGCCTCTGCCTTAGGCTCTGAAGCCTCTGCCTCCTCAGAACTATCCTGCTGTTCGGAATCTTCCGATTCCAACTCCTCATAATATACCCACATCATACGATTCGTCTTGCCCTTAGGCCTCAAAGGACAATCGTGATGGATATCATATGGACCTTTGCAGTAGAAGCAAAGCTTCTTCCTGCGTAAATCATTAAGCGCCTCACGATCCAAAGGTGGTGCTGCTGGATTAGCCTTTGAATCATTTTTAACCCCGGATTTATCTATGTTAAAATCCGGTCTCTCTGTATCCCCGTTGGAGTGCTTATGATCTCTAGATGAAGAAGTACCTCTGGAGTTAGATCTACTTGATAGGGCTGCCATCTCCATACTGCGCGTCTTCTTCATAGCTTCCTGTAATGAAGGAGGATCAAAGCCTTTGATCCAACCTCTCAATGGTTCTGTCAAGCCCTCCATGAAGAGTACTACTAGTCGCCTCTCTGAAATGTCAGGGACCATGACTGATAACTTCTGGAAGTCACCAATGTATGCCTCTAGACTCCCACTTTGACGTAACTGTGCCAACTCTCGGAAATAGGACTCTGGATCCCTCCTGTCAAAACGCTCCACCAGCCTGTCCACAAACTCCTGATAAGAAGTGATTCGATCATGATGGAGTGTCACCATCCCATGGTGCCACCAATCGTGAGCTACTCCCTCGAGATGTAGTGTTGCATATCTGATAGCATCTTCCTCACCCATTGGTCGCAATGTGAGAAATGTATCCAGCTTACTCACCCAGGCCTGTGCTGTCACCTTACCACTACCGTCGAACGTCTCTAGTGTGAGCCTGCTCGTAGCATGCTTCAAATCATTGTTCTGGGGTCTTGGTCTCCCATTCTGTTGACCTCGGTAATGTTCTTTCCTTTGTGTGAGGAATCGGTCAAACGTAATCATCTCCCTAACCATAGGTGGTAATGACTCCCACTCTTCAGTTGCTGCCCTAAGGGTGTCTGTAAATGCCTCCTCATGCTCCTCACCTGCTATTACCTCCTCTGCTTCCTGTCTCACAAAGATAGGCCTAGTAGGCCTATTCGCTGTACGAGAAACAGTCCCATGACCTCTCTGTGATCCTGCAACACTTCTGACATCTTCACGGTGTGGGGAATGTCTCCTCGGAGAACCCAATCTTGGCAGTGCTGCTGCCAACTGCTGTAATACCTGGTTATTCTGCCTTTGCCCTTCTCGTAGTTCTCTAAGAGTAAGTAAAACCTCTGGATCATCTTGATCTCTCGGATGGTGAGGAATACGGGCTCTGCCAATATCATCACCCATGTCTTCCGGCGGTTGTTCTAGAACTTGAGTACCTTCAAGCAAAGCTCTACTGCGCGTGAAATACCCATGTGGTCCCAACCCTTGTGACTGCATAAGATCTGTCAAACCCTCAGGATGGCAGGATTTAGCTCTAATACCACTGTAATGTCCCTAACTTAGGGCCTCTTTTTGTCTCTACACAACTCTAATATATAGCAAATAAAGTTCTGATACCACTGTAATATCCCTTCGAATATCAAAACAAAGCTCCAAATTGCTTATCTGAATTTCTGCAAAATATCTTCAAATAGATGAATAAATCACAGTATAATTTCTTATTTATTTGCTCATAAGCTTACAATAGAGATCCTCTGTCAAATATACAAAGAATATCGAAAGTTCGGCCTTTATTTCTTGTATATTCCGCAAACTGGGCTGAATCTGGCACGTCTCGGCCTGCTGTGTAAAAACACAGTCGCCGACGTCGGTTATACTACCGTCGTCGGTCGACCTGTAGTGGTCCCCTTGCCGACGTCGGTGATGAGTCGACCGATGTCGGTCTCTGTAAGTCTCTGTTCGCCGATGTCGGTACCTGAACTTTCTATAGATGCGTACGGACTTTCACAGATCTATACGGAAGTTGTACGGCCGCTGATATTGCTCAACCTATATGCTTGATCCTGATCTGTAGGATTATGGGCTAATACAAAAGATCTATATCTGTATAATTCTGGAATCAAAACCCAAATAATGAAAATACCTGTAAATCCTCGTGATAGCTTTTGTGTGAAGTTATCTCTCAAACTTGAAGTACATGTGATAGCTTCTGGATGAAGTTATCTCCCAATTCGGCAATAGATCGGTTGATCTTTCACAACCTCTGAATCGCTCACACTGAAGAGTTGACGTTCTTCAATGCAGTTTGGCAATAGATCAGCTGATCTTTCACAGCCTCTGAATCGCACACAATGAAGAGTTGACGTTCTCCACTGCAGATGAAATACTGGAACCCTTGGCTCAGTCTTCACAGAAGAATTTCTTAACAAGAATCAATATCAATAATCATGAATACAAACTCTCTCCCATGAGAGATTCTTATACACCTCCAAAGGTGTGCTTGCTAAAATTAGACTCCCTTAAATTAGACTTCCTTAATTTAGAACTAGGGTCTTAAAATTAGACCAAGTCTTAAATTAGGATTAGGATCCAAAAATTAGACCCAATCATTAATAATTAATAATTAATTAATAATTAATCAATAATTAATAATTAATTAAAATGAGATCAAATAATTAATATTTGATTAAATCAATCAAATATTAATATCTCCCTTAATTCATGTCCGAAAGAGCCCAAACGAATTCCAACCCATCTCTATCAAGACCCTCTATCCATCCCATCAGCCTACGAGGGTCGCATAATAGGCTAATCTTCAACTCTGGACATGTCAACTAAAAAGGGGACATGACATTGAAATCCTTGGTAAAGTCAGGGCTGATCAAACTAGGAGCCTGGGCTATAGCCTACTTGATCTCTTCAAAACTGTCATTTCTTTGCACTGTCCACGTGAATTTCTCATCCTTCTTCAACATAGAGGTCAATGGCTGGACTATCTCTGCAAAATTCAGAATAAATCTACCAATAAAATTTATTTTGCCGAAGAAGCTTTGCAGGCCCTTCTTGTGTTTAGGCAAGGACAGCTCCAAGATGGAGCGAACTCTCCCTGGATCAATGGTCAAGCCTTCCTTGGAAACAATATGGCCAAGGAGTTTACCCTGTAAGAACCCTTCACAAGTTCTACTGCTGAACTTCACTTTTTTTTGTTTTGTTTTAAAGGTTTTATGAATTTTTGTGTTTTCAGGGGGTTTGAACAAAAAAACACATACTGAAAGTAAAACTAGTCTATTGAGAATAAATTTTGAACAATATTGAGACTTTTTTTATTGCCATATATTATTCCATTCACTGAATAAGAGTCCAAGGCCTTATTGATAATAAATACAATATGAAAAAATAAATTCTGATAATTGAATGAACCTGATATGATTTTGATCTGCAGATAACATCATATGTTTACCTCCAAAACAAGCTGCAAACACTTTGTCTTATATGACCAGCAATTCCCCTCTATTCACATGTACTTTAGCACGTCACTATTCACGGTATTGTAGCGCATCACTATTCATGGTACTGTAGCGCATCACTATTCACGGGTACTGTAGCATGTCACTATTCACGAGTACTGTAGCAGAAAATAAAACCTCTGAAAATAATCCCTTTCAATCAAAAAATAATCTGCAACTCCAGTCTCTTAAATCTGATCCAAACTTCACCAAATTCATCCAATTGAAATCCCAAATAGAGCCTCTGATTGAGACCCCCCAAAATCACCAAGTTCACTGGATATTTCACCAGCTCAGATGGTTGTTCACAGAAGAACTACATTCTTCAACGGCTACTGCAGGTAGAAACCTTCATTCTCCAAGCAAGTTCAATACTCCTAAAAAAATGTTCTCCAAAATGCCATAATCTGAATTTCTTCAAAAGAAACCCTTATATCTCCTCAAGCAAGTTGATTTCCTTCAAAAGCATCATTTAAATTAACTTTTAATTTTCCAATAGTTTGGGCACCCATTTAATTATAATAATTAATTGAAATATGGCCCCTTGTTCATGATGGTCGACCCCTTCATTAAGTCACTTAAGTTATAACATAAATTTAAGTTATAACTCTATAATATAAGCTTCAATTAAATTAATATTTATTTTGGCAAATAAATATTAATATCTCCCTCAATATAAGTCCAAATGACAAGCCGTCTGAAGCCGGATGATAAGTGACTGAATTTGCATATGCCCAGACCATACTGCTAAAAATAGCAGGGGTGCTCCACTGAGTGTGTCCACTTACTAGAAATAGTAAGTCAAGCAAATGGCGTCCAAAAGACCCCGAACGAAAGCCAAACTGAAAAATTCTGACAATTGAAGCCAAGCCATGCCTCAACAAGACCCTCTATCCTCCATATTAGCTTACAAGGGCCACATAATAGGCTAATCTCAAGTATTGAGAGATGTCAACTGGAAGGGGACATTACAGTCTGCCCCTCTTGAAATTGCTTGCCCTCAAGCAATCTCAACTCAGGATGCTGCAAAATCTCCTCACTCTCCCACGTAGCATCCTCCACTGGCAAATCTCTCCACTTCACTAGATATTCCTTGATGGTCCTCCTTTGTAGCTGTCTCTCTCTGTACTCCAGGATAGACTCAGGTACTAAAATCAACTTTCCCTCATCATCTAAGGGAGGCAATACTGTTGAAGGTACCACACGATGTCCTAATGCCTTCTTGAGGCGTGACACATGAAAAACATTGTGGACCTTACTATCCGCTGGAAGCTCTAGCTCATAAGCCACCTCTCCAACACGCCTAACAATCTTGAAAGGACCATAGTACCGTGGCTTGAGCTTCTCTGATCCACTCTTCCTGAGAGTAGACTGTCGGTAGGGTTGCAACATGAGATATACCATGTCTCCCACCTCAAAAGATCTCTCGGTCCTCTTCTGCTCTGCATACTGCTTCTGCTGATTTTGTACCTTAGCAATATTCTCCTTAAGAGCCCTCTAATGTCTTGGCTCTCCTGCAATAAGTCTCCCGCACTAGGCACTCTACTTTCACTCAGTAGCAAATCAAGAAAACTAGGTGCCTCATACCCATACAACGCCATGAATGGGGACATCTGAATGGTCATGTGGTAAGTGGTATTGTAACAATACTCACATAAGTATATCCACTTAACCCACGCCTTTTATTGCCCTACTATATAATTCCTGAGGTAGCCTTCCACCCATTTGTTCACTATCTCCGTCTGACCATCGGTCTGTGGGTGGTAACTGGTGCTCATTGTAAGCTCGGTCCCACAAAGTTTGAACACCTCTTGCCAAAATTGACTCAGGAACCGACTATCCCTGTCGCCAACTATGCTCTGAGGCAACCCATGTAATCTGAAAACCTCAAGGAAAAATACCTCTGCTACCTGTGTAGCTGTGTAAGTAGTGGTGATCAGAAAGAAGTGGGCATACTTCGTCAGCCGATCCACAACTATATATATGCAATCACGTCCTTGGGCTTTAGGCAAGCCCGAAATAAAATCCATTGACAGGGATTCCCACTTCCTATCAGGAATCGAAAGTGGTTGCAACGACCCTGTCGGATATGTGTTCCCCTACTTGTTCTGCTGACAAACAGGGCACTCTTGCACATACTGAAGAACATCTGCCTTAAGCCCCTTCCATGTAAATCTCTCCCGAACTTGTCTGTATGTCTTAAAGTACTCGGGATGCCCTACTATAGGTACATCATGGAAAGCTCACAGAATGGTGTTCTTCATCTTTGACCTTGGGATCAAGAAAATCCTGTTCTTGTAAATGATCAACTCATTTACTAGTGTGTACCTGGTGTCCACAATAGATCCCTCAACAATGCCAGATGCCCATGTATCCGTGGCATACTCTGCCACAATCAGGGGCCTCCAATCCTCTGCAATCTGTACCATAGAACTCAGATGAGGCCGGCGTGAAAGAGCGTCAGCAACAACATTCTGTGTACCTTTGACATAGGTGATGTCAAAGTCATATCCTTGTAACTTACCCACTTTTGCTAATGGTCATTTAAATCTCGCTGTCCTAGGAAATGCCTCAAGCTATCATGATCAGTTTTAATACAAAACTTACTGCCCACTAAATATTTCCTGAATTTGGCCAAGGCATGCATTATGGCCAGCATTTCCTTATCATATATACTGTAAACCCTCTCTGGTCCTTTGAGCTTCCTACTCTCATAAGCAATCGGGTGCTTGTCATGCATAAGCACCGCTCCAATGCCCTCACCAGAAGCATCACATTGAAGCTCAAAAGGCTTCGTAAAATCTAGCAGTGCCAACACTGGACATATAGCTCCTTGAACCTCACAAAACACCCCTGTGCCTCAGGAGTACAAATGAATGCACCTTTTTTCAACTAATCCGTCATAGATGCTGCATGGCTTGAATATCTACTGACAAATCTGCGATAGAAACCACATAACCCAAGAAATCCTCGCAGTTGTGTAAGGTTCTCAAGAGTAGGCCAATCTATGATAGCACGGATCTTCTCAGGATCCATCCGCACTCCCTCTGCACCGATAATATGGCCTAAGTATAACAACTCAGTCATCCCCAAATCACACTTGGATTCCTTGGCATACAAGGACTCCCTATCCAAAATGCTGAGTATTGTATCCAAATGAGCCAAGTGCTCTTGCCATGTCCTGTTGTAGACCAATATATCATCGAAGAAGACAAGTACATATCTCCTCAACTGTGAGTGGAAGACCCTGTTCATGGTGGACTGGAATGTCGCTGGAGCATTGGTTAGCCCAAATGGCATAACCACAAACTCAAAGTGTCCACAATGACAGCGAAATGCGGTCTTCTCAATATCCTGCTCACGAACTCTAATATGATGATATCCCAATCTCAAGTCTATCTTCGAGAAGTAACAGGCACCATGGAGCTCATCAATAAGCTCATCTATACGGGGTATGGGATATCTGTTCTTAATAGTCCTCTTATTCAGGACCCTGTAATCTATGCACATACGAAGAGTACCATCTTTCTTCTTCACTAGAACAACTGAAGAAGCAAATGGTGACTTACTCGGTCAAATGTGACCCATAGCAAGCAGCTCCTTGATAGCCTTCTCTATCTCATCCTTAAGCCGCTTTGGGTGTCGGTAAGGAGTAATCATGACAGGCTTGGCGCCCTCCTCAAGCTCTATGATGTGCTCAATACCCCTGTTTGGAGGTCTCCCTGGTGGAAGGTCACTAAAAACCTTCCCATGCTTAACTCTCAATTGCTGAATGTCAGGATGATACTCGGTCTTATGCTGTCCCTCCTATGTAGGCATCAAAGTACACTCGGCGGCCCACTCAACCATGTCATGACGCATAAGTCTCTCCATTTGTCGGAAGGAAATAGTCCTGATGTTACTGTCTTGGATCGTCTCCAGTATATGAGTCTTCCCATCCACCTTAAACCGGATCTCCATGTCTTTAAGGCAAAGTATAACTTCCTCAAGAGAATGAAGCCACTTCATGCCCAAGACTATATCAATATCGCCCATATTTACCACATAATAATCAGCCTTGAATTCATAATTATTCAGGCACAAAGGAAGATCCTTAATCATACGGTCACACTTGAGAGTGTAACCCTCAACCACCTTAACCTGAATGCCCTCAAACTCTTTGGTTATAAGCCCACGCCTCTCCACAAATCTAGCATCAATAAAATTATGGGTGGCACCTGTGTCTAAAAGGGTGACAACCTTTTGACCAGCCAAAACTCCATGAAGTCTGAAAGATCCCTCTTGTTGTATGCTAGACAATCGTGCCTCCTGGAGCTGGATCTCTGACTCTGCCTCCACCTGAGGCTCTAAAGCCTCTGACTCTGACTCCTCAAAACTCTCCTGCTGTCTAGAATTTTTAGATTCCGAATCCTCATAATAAGCCCACATAACTCTATTGGCCTTACCCTTAGGCCGCAAAGGACAATCATGGTTAGCATCATAGGGACCCTTGCAGTAGAAGTAAAGCTTCTTCCTGCGCAAATCATTAAGAGTCTCACGATCCAAGGGTGCTGCTGTTTTTCCCTTTGAATCACTCTTAAAATCAGATTTCTCTCTATTTTTATTGAATCCCTTGTTGTCCTTAAATGAAGAAGTACTCCTGGAATTGGACTTCCTAGATGGAGCTGCAAGTTCCATGTTGCGTGCCTTCTTCATCGCTTCCTGTAGTGAAAGAGGATCAAAGGCTTTTACCCAACCCTTCAGTGGTTCGAATAATCCCTCAGTGAACAAAACAACCAATCTCCTATCTGAGATATCTGGCACCATAACGGATAGCCTCTGAAAGCCACTAATGAAATACTCCAATCCACCTGTCCGTCTCAACTGTGCCAACTCCCTGAAGTAGACTTTTGGGTCCTTATCAAATCTCTCTACCAACTTGTCCACGAAGTCATGGTATCAAGTCACCTGGTTACGCTGTAAGGTAACCATTCCATGGTACCACCAATCATGTGCAGCTCCCTCTAAATGTAGTGTGGCATATTTTATTGCCTCCATTTTTGTCATAGGTCTCAGTGCCAGGAAAGTGTCAAGCTTGTGAATCCAACCCTGCGCTATCATCTTGCTACTACTATCAAAAGTAGTCAAAGAAAGCTTGCCTGTAGCCCTCTTTGTCTCACTTTTTTGACCTCTAGGCCTTCTATCGTGTCTGAGTGACCTGTAATGCTCTCTCCTCTGATTTACAAAGCGTTCAAAGGTCATCCTCTCTCGAACCTGAGGAACTAATAATTCCCATTCATCATTTTGCAGCCATGAGTGCATCTGCAAATATGGATTCCCCTGTCACCTCCTCTGTCGGAGCTTCTTCTGGCTCATCCGAAACAAATGTAGGGCATGTAGGCCTATCAGCGGTTCTGGAATGGGTCCGCTGTAGTCTCTGATTACTTGTAGCACTCCTGTTATCTCCCTGTTCCCCATTCTGTCTAACAGGGAGGTTCAACCTTTCTACCATAGTAGTGAGTGCTTGTAATGCCTGCGCCATCTGCCGCTGCCTTGTAACCATAGCACGGAAGAAATCTCTGGTATTCTGATCATCATTATTCCTGTTGCCTCTGGGTGGGCTACCCTCACGCCTGTCACCCATGATGACCGGTTGTGGTTCTAAACCCTGTTCGCCTTTAGGTAAGGCTCTCCTGCGTGTATAATACCTGTGTGAACCAACCTCCTCTGGCGGCATGTAATAACTAAACCCTCAGGATGACAAGTTTTAGCTCTGATACCAATGTAAGAACCCTTCACAGGTTCTACTACTGAACTTCACCTTTTTTTGTTATGTTTTGAAGGTTTTAATGAGTTTTTGTGTGTTTTCAGGGGGTTTGAACAAAAAAGCACATACTGAAAGTAAAACTAGGCTATTGAGAATAAATTTTGAACAATACTGAGACTTCTTTTATTGCCATATATTATTCCATTCACTGAATAAGAGTCCAAGGCCTTATTGATAATAAATACAATATGAAAAAAATGAATTCCGATTATTGAATGAACTTGATATGATTGTGATCTGCAAACACCATCATATGTTTACCTCCAAAAAAAGCTGCGAACACTTTGTCTTCTATGACCAGCAATTCCTCTCTATTCACATGTACTGTAGCGCGTCACTATTCACGGCACTGTAGCGCATCACTATTTATGGGTACTGTAGCATGTCACTATTCACAGGTACTGTAGCATGTCACTATTCACGGCACTGTAGCGCATCACTATTTATGGGTACTGTAGCATGTCACTATTCACAGGTACTATAGCATGTCACTATTCATGGTACTGTAACAACAAATAAAACCTCTGAAAATAATCCCTTTCAATCAGAAAATAATTTGCAACTCCAGTCTCTTAAATCTGATCCAAACTTCACCAAATTCATCCAATTGAAATCCCAAATAGAGCCTCTGATTGAGACCCCCCCAAAATCACCAAGTTCACTGGACATTTCACCAACTCAGATGGTTGCTCATAGAAGAACAACGTTCTTCAATGGTTGCTGCAGGTAGAAACCCTGGTTCTCCAAGCAAGTTCAAAACTCCTCAAAAATGTTCTCCAAAATGCAATTATCCTGAATTTCTTCAAAAGAAAACCTTATATCTCTTCAAGCAAGCTGATTTCCTTCAAAAGCCCTTAAAATTAACTTTTAATTTCACTTTTAATTTTCCAATAGTTTGGGCGCCCATTTAATTTTATAATTAATTGAAATATGGCCTCTTCTTCATGATGGTCAACCCCTTCATTAAGTCACTTAAGTTATAACATAAATTTAAATTATAACTCTATAATATAAGCTTCAATTAAATTAATATTTATTTTGGCAAATAAATATTAATATCTCCCTCAATATAAATCCAAATGACAAGCCGTCTAAAGCCGGATGATAAGTGACTGAATCTACATATGACCAAACCATACTGCGAAAAATAGCATGGGTGCTCCACTGAGTGTCTCCACTTACTAAAAATAGTAAGTCAAGCAAATGGCGTCCAAAAGACTCCGAACAAAAGCCAAACTAAAAAATTCTGACAATTGAAGCCAAGCCATGCCTCAACAAGACCCTCTATCCTCTATATTAGCCTACGAGGGCCACATAATAGACTAATCTCAAGTATTGAGAGATGTCAACTGGAAGGGGACATTACATACCCTCATGGACAACGAACACGCATTTCTTCGGGTTGAGAGAGATACCGAACTCTCTACACCTCTCAAAGATTTGTCTGGGGTGTTTTATGTGTTGGCTCGCCTCCTTAGAGAATATTGTCACATCATCAAGATACACCATCACAATGTTATTTATCAGGCCTCGAAAGGCCATGTCCATGGCTCGCTGAAAGGTGGCACCAGCATTGGACAGTCCGAATGGCATTTTTCTGTAAGCAAACGTCCCCCATTTGGTAGTAAAGGTTGTCTTGTACTGGTCACAGTCTTGCACCAAAATCTGATTATATCTTGAATACCCATCCAGAAGGGAGAAACGCTCGCTGCCTGTCACCATTTGAAGGATCTACTCCATGCTTGGGAGAGGATAATGGTCTTTCAAAGAGACTCTATTAAGGTCTCTGAAATCAACACATAATCTGATCTCCCCATTCTTTTTTCGGACGGGGTCAAGATTGGCCAGCCAAGAAGAGTGATTGGAAATATTATCCTGGACTCAATTAACTTGGTTAGTTCCTTCCGCATGAGAGGCTCAATATTTGGGTTGACAGGTCTTTGCTTCTACTTGATCGGCCTGGTGCCTTCTTCTAGCTCAATGGTATGTTGGGCCAAACTTGGGTCGAAACCCTTCAAATCGCTATATTCCCAAGCGAAGACATCAACAAACTCTTGGCACAACAAGATGAAGGCCTGCCTTTCACGATTCGTGCACACTTTCCCAAGTGCAAGCAACTTATCTTTGAATAGTTGAACCTTCTCATAATTCTCCTCCTTCTTTGTGATGCTTGCTTTGTCGCTTTTCAACTGGTCATCTTCATTGAAGATACTCTCTAGAGTGACCAAGCCTTTGGGGAGTTTATTGTTCTTTAGCTGAACAATTTGGCTGCCATATTGCTGTTGTAACTTTCCCTGATTTTCAGCAGCGAACTCAGCGTCTTCTTGCAAGAAGAGTGCTATTTTTTTGTCGCTGTCAAAGACCTGCCAGTTAGTGATGTTGTCAGGTACAGAGGGCCGGATTACTACCTTTAAGTGGTGTGAACTGCGGTCTCGGCCTATTTCCCTAGGGATATCAAACTGGGCACCAACTGCTGCCAGCCTATCTGCTTACTTGTTATGCTCTCTAGGAATGGAGCTAACATTGAAGGCAAGGAAATTTTCCACTAAGTCCCATACCCTATATTTATAGGACTTAAATAAAGAATTCTTTGTCAAATTTTGGCCTCTTACCTGATTGACAATCAGTTCACTGTCATCAAAAACCTGTAGCTCTTTGATTCCTCTTTTCCTCGCCCACTCCAAACCATGGATGAGGGATTCGTACTCTGCAACATTGCATATGCAAGAAAATTGAAACGTAAAAGCTGAAAAGTATTTCTCCTTTGAAGGAGAAACTATCACCGCTCCACCACCAGCTCTCAACTTACTTCTTGAGCCATCAAAGAACAGCTGCCATAAACCTGAGCTTTCTTGGCTTGCTTTCATCAGATTTGGTACCAAAGTACCCTCTTCATGCATGCAATAAATTCCAAGCACTGCCTCTTCTATGAATTTGTAAGGATCATGCTCGAAGTTGTTACTTCCCCATTCATCTAAGAGTAGGTCAGCAACTCCTTCAAGGGCAGAGGATGGAGATTGATCCACTTGAAACTCTTCTTGGTCAATAATGGCGTAGCTAACATTTGTCGCCTTGAGCGAGTATGGTTTCAGATGATCTCTGTGGAGTGGCTCCGATTCAATCTTAACTTTAGTCCCAAACTTGGTTCTAAAAACTAGGTAAGACCAGTTCGTTGCTAGGTAGCCGCCTATCTTGGATGTGAAATCCCTGGACAAGCAAATAGCAAAGGAGGGACATCCGTCACAACCACATCATGAGGGACTGAGAAGGTTGGGCAGGCATGTAGCGTCAAGCTCAAACCTTTCACCACCCTAAGTGTCTTTGCTGGTGTACCATCTAGCTGCAAGACTCCCTTAGTCATTTCCT
Source organism: Torreya grandis (assembly GCA_037957365.1). Classification (NCBI taxonomy): domain Eukaryota; kingdom Viridiplantae; phylum Streptophyta; class Pinopsida; order Cupressales; family Taxaceae; genus Torreya; species Torreya grandis. The sequence goes on from JARHVA010005209.1 coordinate 775,128, forward strand.
CATATTTTAGCCCCAGCTTATCAGCTATGCATTTGGGCATTACTGAGGTGCTTGCCCCACTGTCAATGATGCAATTGTGCACCAAGAAATCTCCTATGACCAAGGATAAATAAAAGGGAGGAACTTTTTTCTCTTTCTTAACTTGGCCTGATGTGGAATGCTGCCCATTCATCATCAAAACGTTATCAGCTTTTGTTGGGATAGCATGTTCATTCAGCTCATGTAATTCTTTTTGCAGCATGTCCTTTTGTCCCGGTATTGACAATGAATTCCACAAGGAGATATTCATGTGCAGCTTCTTCATCTGGTCTACCACGTTGACCCGAAGGTTGCCTTCTTTCAAATTTTCTTTGGGATTACTTACAGCCTGAGGTGCAGGCCGAGGTGCTGAAGGTACAATCGACTGTCTGAAGTTTGGGACTTTTTGATTTACATGTGATGAAGAAGGTGTTGCTGACGTTTGGGCAGCTGCCTGAGCTTCCTCCATTGCTCTCCTTTTGGACTTTGTGTTGGCTGCGACATAGTCGCCCGAATTGTCCGCACTACCCACTTAATTGACTGCATAGAACTCACCCTCCAGGTGATTCATGAGAGTAGAATTGCGCTGAGTCTGACTGCTACCCATGCCGGGTTGCACTGAAGGCTCAAAGCTTGGGAATTGGGCGGCTCCCTGATTGTCTTGTACATTTGTGTAGTGACTCAGCATTTCATTTGTATAAACATCGTAATCTTGACCATATCCCATGGTTGAGCAACTGGGCTGTTCTTGTACCAGATTGTTTTGAGCGGGCACCATGGCCTTGGATGATGAAGGGGCGCCCGAATTGTAGCTTGAAAAGGTTTGGCTTGTGCAAACTGACCTTGCCCTTGATTGTAATTTTGAAAAGGGGGCCTATTTGCTTGACCATACTGCTGATATCTTTGATTTGGTCGGTTGTTTTGAGCTTGCTGCCTTTTAATAGCTACCAGTTCATTTGTTACACTTTGTAACAGACTTTTGACTTCATAGAGGTCATTTGATGAAGTAGCAGCCGGCTTTTCTACGCCAGGCAGAAGAGCTAAGGTGGGAGCAGCAGTCTGGATTGGAGGCAGCAATTCAGGAAAGAGCGGCATATGAGGCCTAGGAGCTATTTTTCCAGCCTGTACCAAGCAATTCTCAGCCGCTATAGCTATGTCATAGGTGGCAGGCAGCACATGTCCTCCCACGGACTATATCATAATAGCAATGTCACTGTTCAATGCTTTCAAATAGTAGAGGAAAGCATAACTTGGAGTCGGCCTTACCAAAATGGGGATTCTATCCCATGTCTTCTGAAATCAAGTGTTGAAATCCTGCATGTATTCGTGTGGAACTCTTTCCATTGTGGTCAGTTGCTCGGCGAGTGAGAGGTGGTCGCTCTTCTCCCTAAATCAGTTCGTCAAGAGGGTGCCCAATTCATTCCAGGAATCGACTGAATTCATGGGCAAAGTCCGATACCAGTTCAGAACTTTGCCCTTGAAAGACAATGCCAGCAATCTGATCGCAATGTTTTCCTCAGTGACATTGTGAATATTGCAGAGGTTAGCAATATTTTTGATATGTTCAATAGCGGTAATGGGCCCCTCTCTATTAAAGGGAGGCACACTTTTAAGGACTGCTCCTGGAATTGGGTCATAATGCCAGAGATTCAAAGGACTCTGACCATTAAAGGCCACAAAAGGTAATGCCATAGCTATGACAGGATGCAATCGAGGCCTTCTTGTGTAGGTGTTTTTTATTGCAGGTCTAGGAAAGTGATTTGCTGAATAAGGATGAGTCCTCTCAAATCTTAGTCGCTTTGCTGAGTTCAAAGGCAATTCAATGATTCGAAAGGGACACCCTTAGCAGCAGATTGTGTGGTGACTTTAGGCATAGGATGTCAAACTAGTCTTTGATCAGAGACTGATGTTCTTAATAGTGGAGTCGCTAGATGCTGAAAATGGTTGATTTTGCTGTATCAGGACCAACATCAATCCTGAAACTCTACTAAGTGTAAAAACTTGGTCCCACCAGGCGTGCCAAAACTATTGACGCAAGCAGATTGCACCCTTGGCAAGAGGCCAAGCTCCTGCCTTCCACGCGCAACAATGGAAACTCCCTTCTTCCCTGTGGGCCTGGCAAAACAGAGGGGAGAGTCTCTAGATAAGGGCTAGCTCCCTTTGATGCATCTGAGTTATTCCAGTAAGTTGCTAATACATATATATATATATATATATATAATGGGGGGGATGAAAAGGGAGAAGGATTACTGAAAAACAGAACCTAATCTGAGAGTGATGCACCAAACAAGTTTGATCTACTCACACTCACACTTTGAACCATAAGAACACAAACATACACTTTGACTGGTAAAAGGACAAGACTGTAGGTAGTTTGACAGGGAGGCTTTAATGGAAATACACAGAAAAAAGACTTACCATAGGCGCTGTAGAAAAAGCACATTGTCTAGTAACCTCCTTCTGCCTCTGCGCTCCAGATACAGCTCTTCTTGTCACCTGAAAGAATGGCGCTTTGTATATACCAGGTGCATTGGTGTCAACCCTGTGAAAGCATTTGCAAGAAATGACTGGACACAAGACTAACACTCAGACACACTCAGAGATATATCCAACCAGAATAGAGGTAGAAAATGCGTATTCTATTGATTTCAGGTGAAAGTTCCCAGGGCTTCACCTTACAATGTGAGAGATAGCTTTCTCAAATGAGAAGTTACAATACATATAGAGAAGAGGGAAACAAAAGCGCTCCTTTTGGAAAAGACTTTGGCGCCTTTTTACAAGTTGGTCCATGTGTGTTGAGAGCGTTGGGAAGAGGAGGCTTCTGAAAGATAATGCTGTCAGCTCCGATTTTGACTTCAGGTGTTTAAAAAACATAGGCCGCACCATTTGTCAACAAACAAGACCACTCTTTGAAGGCATTCACGCGGTTTGTCTGCTCATTAATGCAAAATGGAGAAAAATGGGTCGCGTCGTTCACTGTTCGCGCCCCTTGATGGCCACTTGGCAGGCACTATTCCAACCGCTGGAGTAACTCCTTGAGTCGACGCCTTCCTTTGCCACTTGGATTGTTTTGTCCGTTTCTGCACTTGGCTTTTTTGTCTCTTCCTGGCTTTGTCTTTTCGTCTCCTTCGGCCCTCGAGGGCTATCTTCTGCTACTTCTTTGGCTCTTTAGGCTCTTTCATCAACAGGGCACTGAGTTCATTCTTAACTTTTGTCTTTTCCTAGCGTCGTCTTTTCCTGGTTTTGGCTTTTGCTGGCTTTTGTCTCTTTCTCTCTTAGCTCTTTGGGCTCCCTTCTGGTTGGCGCTCAAGTATTTAAAGATCAGCGACTATTTCATTGCCGTAAAATTGACGTTCGCGGGCCCGTCACTATTTGAAAGCTAACGGCTAGTTTATTGCCCTGAAATTGACGGCTTCGGGGACGTCACTAGACGTGAGAATTCCAACGGCTAGTTTATGGTGCTTAATCTTGACGTCTTCTGGCCCGTCACCCCTTTGAATTTCTTCGGCCTTTTCCTTTCCTTTGGCTTTTGCTCTGGTCGGGCTTTTGTCTTAGTCAGGTCCTCATTGTTTTGGCAGCCGAATTTCTTCGGACTTTTGTCCAAAGGAAATCCTTCGAACAAAAAGTCCGAAGGATATCTTTCCTTCTGTTTCCTTTTTTCGTCGGCTTTTCTTTCGGCCATTTTTCCCGCAAACAAAATGTCCACAAGAATTATCTCGATCCCTTCCTTGACCTTCGGAATTCTTCTTCGTGTTTTTTCCCACAGCGCTTTCTCCGAATTTCTTCGGACTTTTTGTTCGAAGGAATTCTTTCGGACAAAAGTCCGAAAGAAATCATTTCCTGCCTTTGCCTTAGTCTTTTTATTTCGTGGGATTTTCTTCCGAAGGATTTCTTCGGACAAAATGTCCGAAGGAATTCCTTCGGGCATTTTGTCTTGAACAAATCGGAAAGAATTCCATGGAACTTGCCTTATTCACTTTTTCGAAGGAAAACTTACCCTTTCGGCCTTCTTTCCAAGTGCTTTCCTACCCTCCGCAAGGGCACTTGGGTCCGGAACTACCCTTCGCAAGGGCACTTGAATGGTTCCTTTTATATTTGACTGCCCTCCGCAAGGGCACTGGTCCTTCAAGAGACTCTTTTGAACCTTCTGATTGAACTGTTGATTGAACCAACTGGTTGAACCAATAATGGTTCAACGGTTCAATGGTGCGTCCTGCTTATTCAATTGACCGTTTGAACCACCCACTTCGAACCAACTAGTTGAACCCTTTGATTGAACCGTTCAATTGAACCGACTGCTTGAACCAACTCATCGAATCGACTGCTTGAACCAAGCCGATGAACCAAGTTGTTGAACCAAACGTTGAACCAACTCTTTGAACTATTTCTTTGAACCAAGCCGACTGAACCAAGTTGTTGAACCAAGTTGTTGAACCAAACCTTGAACTGACCGAATTGAACCAACTCATTGAACCAATTGAACTGAACCAACTCATTGAACCAATAATGTTTCAAAGTTCAAGTTCAAAATTCTTGGAATGATCATGCCGTTGGGCACCGACGTCGAACCACTGGACTAGTTCCTCCTTTTGCCGAAAGACTTGTGCAAAAAATTGAAATTGAACTAGCTCAGAACAGCAATGGAAAGAGACCAATTTTGGCCTACTGGACCAAAAATGGTCAACAGTCATCAAGGAGCACAAACAGTGAACGGCACGACCTATTTTTCCTCATTTTGCATTAATGGTCAGACAACTGCGTGAATGTCTTGAAGAAGGGGTTTTGTTTGTAGACATATGACGCGGCCCATGTTTTCACATATGACGTTTAATATATTTTAAATGCCTAAAGTCAAAACTGGAGCCGACACAACATTCTCTTTCAAGTGGCTTCCTCGTCCCAATGCTCTCAACGCAACATGGGTCATTTATTTTTCAGAAAGCGCCAAAGTCTTTTCAAAAAGGCTATATATTTGTAACTTCTCATTTGAGAAAGGATCTCTCATTTTTGTATGGCGCAGCCCTGCCAAAATTTTCACCTTGAATCAATAAAAAGTGTTTTACCTCTATCTGGTTGGATATATCTCTGAGTGTGCCTGAGTATTAACCTTGTGTCCAGTCATTGTTCCATGATGCTTTCACAGGCTTGATACCAACACACCTGGTATAGACAAAGTGCCATTCCTGCAGGTAGCAAAAAGAGCTGTATCTAGAGCGCAGAGATAGGAGAGGGTTATTAGATAGTGTCTTCCTATAGTACCTGTGGTAAGTTCATCTTCTGTGTGCCTTCATTAAGCCTTTCTGTTAAGTTCTCTGCAGTCTGGTTCTTTTACTAGATAAAGTGTATGTATGTGCTCTTATGGTTTGAAGTGTGAGCAAATGAGTAGATCAAACTTTTTTGGTGCATCACTGTCTTAGCTTAGGTTCTACTTCAGTAATCCTCTCTTTTCAACCCTATATATATATTAGCAAATGTTACTGTAATAACTCAGAGATACATCAAAGGGAGTTAGCCCTTATCTAGAGATTCTCCCCTCAGTTTTGCCAAACCCACAGGCAAGAGAGGAGTTTCCATTGTGCCGCGTGGAAGAAAGAAGCCCAGCCTTCTCTTAAAGGTGCAATCCACAGCGTCAACATTTTTTGGCATGCCCGGTGGGACCATTTTTAACACTCAGCAAAGTTCCAAGATTGATGTTGGTCCTGTTACAGCAAAATCAACCATTTTTCAGCATCTGGCGACTCCACTATTAAGAACATCAGTCTCTGGTCAAAGGTCAGTCTGACATCCTATGCCTAAAGTCACCACACGATCTGCTGCTAAGGGTGACCCTTTTGAATTTGTTGAACTACCTTTAAACTCAGCAAGACGACTGAGGCTTGCAAGAACTCATCCTTATTCAACAAATTGTTTTCCCAGACCTGCTATAAGATACACCTACGCAAGAAGGCCTCGGTTGAATCCTGTCATAGCTATGGCTTTACCTTTTGTGGCCTTTCATGGTCAGAGTCCTTTGAATCTCCTGCATTATGACCCGATCCCAAGGGCAGTCCTTAAAAGTGTGCCTCCCTTTAATGGAGAAGGGCCCATTACTGTCATTTAACACATCAGAAATATTGCTAACCTCTGCAACATTCACAATGTCACTGAGGAAAACATTGCTATCAGATTGCTGGCATTGTCTTTCAAGGGCAAGGTTCTGGACTGGTATGGGACTTTGCCCATGAGTTCAGTCGATTCCTGGAATGAATTGGGCACCCTCTTAACAAACAGATTTGAGGAGAAGAGCGACCACCTCTCACATGCCGAGTAGCTGACCACTATGAAAAGAGCTCCACACGAATTCATGCAAGATTTCAATACTCGATTTCAGAAGACATGGGACAAAATCCCCATTCTGGTAAGGCCAACCCCAAGCTATGCTTTCCTATATTATTTGAAAGCGTTGAACAACGACATTGCGGTGATGATACAGTCCATGGGAGGACATGTGCTTCCTGCTGCCTATGACATAGCTATAGCCGCTGAGAATTCCCTGGTGCAAGCTAGGAATATAGCCCCTAGACCTCATATGCCGCTCTTTGTTGAATTGCCGCCTCCAGTCCAAACTGCTACGCCTACCTTAGCTCTTCTGCCTAGCGTAGAAAAATCCACTGCTACTCCGTCCAATGACCTCCATGAAGTAAAAAGCTTGTTGCAAAGTGTAACAAATAAACTAGTGGCTCTCAAAAGGCAGCAAGCTCAGAGCAATCGGCCAAATCAAGGATATTAGTATTATGGGCAAGTAAATAGACCCCCTTTCCAGAATTACAATCAAGGACAAGGTCAGTTTGCACAGGCCAGACCTTTTCAAGGCTATAATCCAGACGCCCCTTCATCATTCAAGGCCATGGTGCCTATTCAAAACAATCTGGTACAAGAGCACCCAAATTGCTCACCCATGGGATACAGTCAAGATCAGGCTGTCTACACAAATGAAATGTTGAGTCAATACACGAATGCACAAGACAATCAGGCAGCTGCCCAATTCCCCAGTTTTGAGGCATCATTACAACATGGCATGGACAGCAGGCTGGCTCAGCGCGATTCCACTCTCATGAATTATCTGGAAGGTGAATTTTATACAGTCAATTGCGTGGGCAGTACAGACAATCAAGGTAATTGTGTCGCAACTAACACAAGGTTCAAGAGGAGAGCTATGGAAGAAGCTCAAGCAACTGCTCAAGCGTCCGCACCATCTTCTTCACCACAAGTGAACCAGAAATTTTCAAATTTCAGGCCGCCAGTTGTACCCTTAGCTCCTAGGCCTATGTCTCAAAACGCTGCAAGCGATCCCAAAGAAAATTTGAAAGAGAGCAACCCTCAGATCAATGTGGTCTTAGATGAAGAAGCTGCATATGAATATTTCCTTGTGGGATTCATTATCAATATCGGGACAAAGGGACATGCTGCAAAAAGAATTGCACGGGCTTAATGAACCAGCTGTCCCAGCAAAAGCCGATAATGTTCTGATCACAAATGGGCAGCCTTCCACATCAGGCCAAGTAAAGAAAGAAGAAAAGATCCCCCTTTCTATTTGTCCTTGGTCATAGGAGACTTCCTGGTGCACAATTGTATCATTGACAGTGGAGCAAGCACCTCGGTAATGCCTAAATGCATAGCGGATAAACTGGGGCTCAAATATGAAGAGATGACTAAGGGAGTCCTGCAGCTAGATGGAACACCAGCAAAAACAATAGGAGTGGTGAGAGGCTTGAACTTGACGCTCCACGCCTATCCAACCTTCTTGGTCCCTCACGACGTGGTGGTGGCGAATGTTCCTCCTTACTTTGTCATTTGTTTATCCAGGGATTTCACATCCAAAATAGGCGACTACCTAGTAGCAAACTGGTCCTATCTGGGTTTTAGAACCAAGTATGGGACTAAGGTCAAAATTGAATCGGAGCCAATCCACAGAGATCATCTGGAACCGTACTCACTCAAGGCGGCAAATGTCAGCTACGCCATTATTGATCAAGAAGATTTCCAAGTAGATCAATCTCTACCCTCTGCCCTTGAAGGAGTTGCTGACTTACTTTTAGATGAATGGGGAAGTGACAATTTCGAGCATGATCCTTACAAATTCATAGAAGAGGCAGGCCTTGGGATTTATTGCATGCATGAAGAGGGTACTTTTGTACCAAATTTGGTGAAAGCAAGCCAAGAGAGCTCAGGTTTATGGCAGCTTTTCTTTGATGGCTCAAAAAGCAAGCTAAGAGTTGGTGGGGGAGTGGTGCCAGTTTCCCCCTTGCAGGTAAAATATTTTTCGGCCTTCAGGTTTCAATTTTCTTGCACGTGCAATGTTGCGGAGTATGAATCCCTCATCCATGGTTTGGAGTGGGCGAGGAAAAAGGGAATTAGGGAGCTGCAGGTTTTTGGAGACAACAAGCTGATCGTAAATCAAGTAAGGGGCTAAAATTTGACAAAAAATTCTTTGCTTAAGTCCTACAAACACAGGGTATGGGATTTAGTGGAGAGTTTCCTTGCTTTCTATGTTACTTCCATTCCTAGAGAGCAGAATAAGCTGACAGACTAGCAGCAGTTGATGCTCAGTTTGACGTCCCCAAGGAGATGGGCCGCGACAACACTCCACGCCATTTGAAATTGGTAATCAGACCCTCTGTGCCTAACAGCATCACTAACTGACAGGTGTTTGACAACGATCAGTAGATAACACTCTTCTTGCAAGAGAAAGCTGAGTTTGCTGCTAGAAACCAGGGTAAGCTACAGCAGCAGTATGGTAGCCAAATTGTTCAACTGAAAAACAATAAACTTCCCAAAGGCTTGGTCACTCTCGAAAGTATCTTCAACGAGGATGGCCAATTGAAAAATGATAAAGCAAGCATCACAACGAAGAAGGAGAACTGTGAAAAAGTTGAGATATTCAAAGATAAGTTGCTAGCACTTGGGAAAGTGTGTACAGATCATGAGAGGCAGGCCTTCATCTTGTTGTGCCAGGAATTTGTTGATGTCTTCGCTTGGGAGTATAGCGACTTGAAGGGTTTTGACCCAAGTTTGGCCCAACACACCATCGAGCTGGAGGAAGGCGCCAAGCCGATCAAGCAGAAACAAAGGGATGTCAACCCAAAGATTGAGTCTCATGCATAAAGAACTCACCAAACTCATTGAGTCCAAAATCATATTTCCAATCAAACACTCTTCTTGGCTGGCCAATCTTGTCCCTGTCCGAAAAAAGAATGGAGAGATCAGATTGTGCGTAGATTTCAGAGACTTCAATAGAGTCTCTCTGAAAGACCATTATCCTGTCCCAAGAATGGAGCAAATCCTCCAAATGGTGACAGGTAGCGAGCGTTTCTCCTTCCTGGATGGGTATTTAGGATACAATCAGATTTTGGTGCAAGATTGTGACCAGTACAAGACAGCCTTCACTACCAAAGGGGGAACATTTGCTTATAGAAAAATGCCATTTGGATTGTCCAATGCTGGTGCCACTTTCCAACGAGCCATGGACATGGCCTTTCAAGGCTTGATAAATAACATTGTGCTAGTGTACCTTGATGATGTGACAGTATTCTCTAAGGAGGCGGGCCAACACATGAAACATCTCAGACAAATCTTTGAGACGTGTAGAGAGTTCGGTATCTCCCTCAACCCAAAGAAATGCGTGTTCGCTGTCCATGAGGGCAAACTCCTTGGCCATGTTGTCTCAAAAGAGGGCTTGACCATTGATCCAGAAAGAGTTCGCTCTATTCTAGAGCTGTCTTTGCCTAAACATAAGAAGGGTCTGCAGAGCTTCTTTGGCAAAATAAATTTCATCAGGGGATTTATTCCAAATTTTGCGGAGGTAGTCAAACCATTGACCTCTATGCTGAAGAAAGATGAGAAATTCGCGTGGACAGTGCCAAAGAAGGATAGTTTTGAAGAGATCAAGTAGGCTATCGCCCAGGGTCCTACCTTGATCTTCCTGACTTCACCAAGGATTTCAACCTCTACACCTTCGAAAATGAAGAGGTAATCTTCGCTATGCTTACCCAAGCGAATGGTGAGAACCTTGAACAACTGCTTGCGTTTTTTAGCCAAGGTCTAAAGGGTTTTGAGGTCAGGTATACATATGTGGAAAAATAAGTCTTTGCAGTCATACGGAGCCTGAAGAAATTCAGACATATGCTATCCAACAACAGGATTCGCCTCATGGTTCCACATCCCAGCATCAAAGATTTCTTGACCAACCGTGATCTGAATGAAAAGAGAGCGGGATGGATCACTAAAGTAATGGAATATGATGTGGATATCAAAACCACCAAGCTGGTGAGAGGAAAAGATCTGTGTGAACACCTTGCTGCGGACTTTAAAAGCAGAGAGAAGATAGTTTGCTCATTCATGATGAAGCCACAACAGAAAAACCAACAGTCATGAAGGATTGGACATCAAACATGAGGCATTTCCTTCTCACTGGTGAGTGCCCGCAGGGCCTTGATAGGATCAAGAGGAGAAATTTCAGACTCCAATATCTCCCTTATGTCCTGATCGATGGAGTGTTGTTCCGAAGGGATTTCTCAGGAGTGCTTTTAAGGTGCATAGACCCAGGTTAGGCTGACAGGGTGCTGTCCGAGTTCCACAATGGGCCAGCTGGTGGTCACTTTGCTCCTAAGCCTACAGCTGCAAGAATAATGAGAGCTGGTTACTTATGGCCCACTTTATTCAGAGATAACCATGCCTGGGTACGAAAGTGCCAGAAGTTTGCACTTTTTGATGGGAAACAACGGCCGGCTGCAATGCCTTTACAATCTATTCAGGTGGAGCAACCATTCATGCAATGGGGCTTAGACTTCATAGGGATGATCAATCCTCCATCCAGTGCTGGCCACAAATAGGTTTTGACCACCACAAACTACTTCACAAGATGGGTAGAGGCTGTCGCTTTGAAGGAAGCCAATGAAAGTGTAGTCCTGGACTTTTATGAAGACTTGGTGACAAGGTTTGGAGTCCCAGCGACCATCATATCAGACAATGCATTGGCTTTCTTGGGGACCAGAATGAGTGAATGGGCATTAAGATACGGCATCTATCTCAGCACTTCTTCCAACTACTACCCACAAGGGAAGGCTGGCTAAGTCTACCAATAAGAATCTGATCAGGATTATCAAAAGAACAATGGAAGAGAATCAGAGAACTTGGCATGCCAAGTTGAAAATAGCCCTGTGAGTAGATAGGGTCACTCCAAAGAGGGCAATCGACAATTCACCATAGACGCTCATGTATGGAAGGAAAGCTGGACTTCCTATTTCACTTGAATTGCCAGTCTTGGACCTTGCTCATCGGCTGCAGTTAGAAGAAGGCAATAACATGGAGGTTACGCTGTGTGAATTGATGGAACTTCAAGAAACAAGGGACCAAGCTATGGCTTCTATGACCAACCGCCAACAACAGACGAAGAAACACTTCGACAAGAGATCCTCATCAAAAAGTTTCTCTGAAGGAGATATCGTCTTGAAATGGGATGAGGACCGAGCTAAGCCTGAAAAACACACGAAGTTCGACGCCCTATGGAGCGGTCCATATGTCATCACTTAGTTGAAGCAGCACAATGCGTTCCAACTCACCAGGTTGGATGGTGAAGAACTATGTATCCCAGTTAATGGGATACATCTCAAGCGTTATCACTGAGCCTTCTTCCATCATGTACATATTTTCCTTGTTTTTTCCCTGTTTTTCCTGTGCTTTTGCACATGTTAGTAGTTTTCTTAATCTTGTGTGTGTTTCGTTTCCTTTTGGGGGTAAGATCTTCATGATTGAGTCTTGGATATCTCAAGGCTGTTGCCAACTCTTTCAAAGCTACATCTTGACTCCATGCCCAATGGACTTTGAGGCTACTCGTTTCTTAAGCATAGCAGGCATGCTTCCCCTAGGAATCGCCAATTTGTTGACAATTTTGGTCCTACAGGCCAAAATCGGTCTTCTTCCCCTGCTGTTCTGAGCCAGTTCAAATTTGGTTTGCACAAGTCTTTCGGCAAAAGGATGAACCAGTTCAATGGTTCGACGTCGGGGTTCAACGGCATGATCTTTCCAAGAACTTTGAACTTGAACTTTGAACCATTGTTGGTTCAAATCGGTTGGTTCAATCGGTTTGGTTCAATCAGTTGGTTCAGTGGGTTTGGTTCAAAGTAGTTGGTTCAAGCAATTGGGTCAAATTGAAAGGTTCAAAGGGGGTCTTCCAAAGCCCATAGGACAAGTGCCCTTGCGGAGGGCAGTTAGGCACAAATTGGACCATTCTAGTAGGTTGCGGAGGGCAGTTCCAGACCCAAAAGTGCCCTTGCGGAGGGCAGGGAACCCTTGCGAAGGAATCAAAAGACTAAGGCATTTCTTAAGAAAATTCAAAGGATGAAATCCTTCAGACAAAATGTCCAAAGGAATTCCTTCGAACTTTTTGTCCGAAGGTATTCGTCGGAGGTTTTTTCCGAAAGAAATAAAGAAAGGGGCCAAACAAGGAATTCTTGTAATGTCCCCTTCCAGTTGACATCTCTCATTACTTGAGATTAGCCTATTATGTGGCCCTCGTAGGCTAATATGGAGGATAGAGGGTCTTGTTGAGGCATGGCTTGGCTTCAATTGTCAGAATTTTTCAGTTTGGCTTTCGTTCGGGGTCTTTTGGACGCCATTTGCTTGACTTACTATTTTTAGTAAGTGGAGACACTCAGTGGAGCACCCCTGCTATTTTTAGCAGTAATGTCTGGTCATATACAGATTCAGTCACTTATCATCTGGCTTCAGACGGCTTGTCATTTGGACTTATATTGAGGGAGATATTAATATTTATTTGCCAAAATAAATATTAATTTAATTGAAGCTTATATTATAGAGTTATAATTTAAATTTATGTTATAACTTAAGTGACTTAATGAAGGGGTCGACCATCATGAAGAAGGGGCCATATTTCAATTAATTATTATAATTAAATGGGCACCCAAACTATTGGAAAATTAAAAGTGAAATTCAAAGTTAATTTAAAGGATGCTTTTGAAGGAAATCAACTTGCTTGAGGAGATATAAGGGTTTCTTTTGAAGAAATTCAGATTATGGCATTTTGGAGAACATTTTTGAGGAGTTTTGAACTTGCTTGGAGAACGAGGGTTTCTACCTGCAGCAGCGATTGAAGAACGTAGTTCTTTTGTGAGCAACCATCTGAGCTGGTGAAATACCCAGTGAACTTGGTGATTTTGGGGGGTCTCAATTAGAGGCTCTATTTGAGATTTCAATTGGATGAATTTGGTGAAATTTGGATCAGATTTAAGAGACTGGAGTTGCAAATTATTTTTTTATTGAAAGGAATTATTTTCAGAGGTTTTATTTACTGCTACAGTACTCGTGAATAGTGATGCGCTACAGTACCGTGAATAGTGATGCGCTACAGTACTGTCAATCGTGACGTGCTATAGTACATGTGAATAGAGAGGAATTGCTGGTCATATAAGACAAAGTGTTCGCAGCTTGTTTTAGAGGTAAACATATGATGTTATCTGCAGATCACAATCATATCAGGTTCACTCAATTATCAGAATTTGTTTTTTCATATTGTATTTATTATCAATAAGGCCTTGGACTCTTATTTAGTGAATGGAATAATATATGGCAATAAAAGAAGTCTCAATATTGTTCAAAATTTATTCTCAATAGACTAGTTTTACTTTCAGTATGTGTTTTTTTGGTTCAAACCCCCTGAAAACACACAAAAACTCATAAAACCTTCAAAACAAAACAAAAAAAAGTGAAGTTCAGCAGTAGATCCTGTGAAGGGTTCTTACAAGTCTTTTGGAAGAAAATCTCGCGGCAAAAGGACAAGGCAAATTCTTTCGGACAAAAAGTCCGAAGGGATTCCTTCGGACTTTTTCCCCAAAAGAATTCCCCTGAAACAAGGGCCAAACATTGAAGAGAACATTCCTTCGGACAAATGTCCGAAGGAATTCCTTCAGACATTTTGTCCGAAGGTTTTGTTGACCATTTTTGGTCCAACAGGCCAAAATCGGTCCCCTTCCCTGCTGTCCTGAGCCAGTTTCATTTTTTGATTTTGCACAAGTCTGGGATTTTCTATGGACTCTGCAGGGCCATTTCTACGGACTCTGCAGACTTTTCTATGGACTCTGCAGGTGTTTCTACGGACTCAGCAGGCGAGTCTTTCGGCAGATGAAGAACCATTTCAAAGAGTGCAAGGTTTTACAAAGCTTCTTCAGATTCTTGTCCGAAGAAATTCATAAGGAAAGAGAGCTAAAATGGTTCAAGACACTTTTCCTTAAGGTTGGAAAAGTGGTTCAACGTCGGGGTTCAACGACATGATCTTTCCAAGAGTTAGCATCTTTGAACCGTTGAACCATTGAACCGGTTCAACGCCTTGGTTCAATGCTTTGGTTCATCGTTTTGGTTCAACGACAAAGTTCATTGGCAAGGTTCAACAGCGAGGTTCGATCAAATGGTTCATCGACTTGGTTCAAGGCTTGGTTCAATGCTTTGTTTCAATCCGACGGTTCAATCACTTGGTTCACTCAGTCGGTTCAATGACTTGGTTCAAAGCTTGGTTCAAAGTGTTGGTTCAACGGTTGGTTCAAAGGAGCGGTTCAATCAAAAAGTTCAAGACAGCCTCCCGAAGGACAAGTGCCCTTGCAGAGGGCACTTAGTCGGCAACAACACCCTTCGAAGGGTCGTTTTCAACCTTCCCGAAGGGCACTTTTAAAGGCAGAGAAAAGACAAGGACCAATTCCTTCGGACAAAAAGTCTGAAGGAATTCGGAGGGTCCAAAATAGAAAGCCCGAAGAAAGGCGCAGAAAAGACCAAGGCAAAAGTCCGAAGAAATTCGGAAGGAAAATAGCTGCGGGAAAAGTGGCCGGGAAGAAAACCCGAAGGAATTTTAAAGTGGCAGAGACAATTCTTGCGGACTTTTGTCCGCGGGAAAAAAGTCCACGAAAAAAGTCCGCGGGGGGAAAATGTCCATGGGAATTAGCCGAAGAGAGAAGGCCGCCGAAAAATAACGAAGGGCAGGTGCCCTTGCGGGAGACTCTCGGCTGCCAATAGAACGGCACTCCAAAGCCGAAGGATCACCTTCCCTTCGGGAGGGTTCAAAGCAAAGCTCGAAAGTTGAAAAAGTGACAGACGCTGAAGGAAAGTCCAAGGGGTGACGGGCCCGAAAACGTCAAAATCAAGCACGGTGAACTAGCCGTTGGTTTTCAAACAGTGACGGGCCCGCGAACGTCAATTTTACACCAAGAAAATCTAGAGCGCGGAAGGCGCCAAGTGGCAACCGCGGAAGGCTTTGACATGTTTTCTCTAAAAGAAGTGGAACGCGCCACGTGTCCCCTGCAAAGCTCGGTGGAAGCCGACAAGTGTCAACACCCGCAGTCTCTCCCTTTTGTCCTGCGAGAACTGTGGTGGGCCCCGGACAAACTACTAAAGAGAGCGGAAGCCGCCACATGTCTTCTTCCGCAGGGATCTCAAAAGGTGTTTGAAGCTTCTATAAACTCAACGGATGCTGCGACGTGTCCTACCTGTTTCAACAGCGGAACATGCCATGTGTCACTTATTGAAATCAGCGGAAAACAGCCAAGGCAAGCGGGAAAGACACGAACAAATTGTTAAGGACGACGGACCCGAGGACGTAAAATTTGTGGAAATGAAGTAGCTGTTGATCTTCTCAAACTTAAGCGTGAACTCGAATAAATTCAAAGGCTTAAGCCCAGAAGAAAGACCAAATGCAGAAACGGACAAAGCAGTCCAAGTGGCGAAAGAAGGTGTCGACTCAAGGAGTTACTCCAGCAGGTGATACAGTGTCTGCGAATTGATCATTAAGAGGTGCAAACGGCTAACGATGCGACCCGTTTTCTTCATTTTGCATTAATGAGCAGACAAGCCGCGTATTCGCCTTGAAGGAGCGGTCTTGTTTGCAGACAAACGGCGCGGCCCATAATTTCTCATATGATGTTTAAGCGGCTTGCTCTTCTCAATGATCGGAACGCACATGGGTCATTTGTAAAAAGGGTGCCAAAAGGCCTCTTTTCTTCCTCTATATATTGTAGACTTCTCATTTGGAGAAGCATCTTTCACATTGTAAGGCGAAGCCCTGGCAATTTTCACCTGGAATCAATAAAACACATTTTTACCTCTATTCTGGTTAGATATCTCTAGGTGTGTCTGAGTGTTAGTCTTGTGTTTAGTCATTGCTTCCTAATGCTTTCACAAGGTTGACACCAACGCATCTGGTATCTATAAGGCGCCATTCCTGCAGGTGACAAGAAGCGCTGTACCTAGACCGTAGACACAAAAGGAGGTTACTAGACAGTGTGCTTTTTCTACAGCACCTATGGTGAGTCTCTTTTTCTGTGTTCCATTAAAGCCTCCCTGTTAAGCTTCCTGCAGTCTGGTCCTTTTACCAGTTAGAGTGTATGTATGTGTTCTTATGTTTCAGAGTGAGTGTGAGTAGGTCAAATCATTTGGTGCATCACCCTTTTAGAGTAGGTTTTGTTTTCCTGTAATCTTTCTCCCTTTTCATCCCCCCCATTATATATATATATATATATATATATATATATATATATATATTAGCACTTATTGGAATAACTCAGATGCATCAAAGAGAGCTAGCCCTTATCTAGAGACTCTCCCCTCCAGCTTCGCCGGTCCCACAAGCGAGAGGGGAGTTTCCATTTTGATGTGTGGAAGGCAGGAGCTCAGCCTCCTGCCTAGAGTGCAATCCACTGCGTCAACAGTTTTTGGCATGCCCAGTGGGACTCAGTTTTTACACTCAGTAAAGTTTCATGATTGATGCTGGTCCTGTTACAACAAAATCAACTATTTTCAGCATCTGGCGACTCCACTGGTAAGAGCTTCAGTTTCTAATCAAAGACCAGTCTGACTTCCTTTGCCTAAAATCACCACACGGTCTGCTTCTAAGGGTGTCCCTTTCGAATTCATTCAATTGCCTTTGAACTCAGCAAAGCGACTGAGGTTTGAGAGGACCCATCCTTATTCAACAAACCACTTTCCCAAACTTGCTATAAAGAACACCTATGCGAGAAGGCCGCGGTTACATCTTGTCATAGCTATGGCATTACCCTTTGTGACTTTTCGTGGTCAGAGTCCCTTGAATCTCCCGCGTTATGACCCAATTCCAGGAGCAATCCTCAAAAGTGTGCCTTACTTTGATGGAGAGGGGCCCATTACAGTTATTGAACACATCAGAAATATTGCTAACCTCTGCAATATTCACAATGTTACTAAGGATAATATTGCAACCAGATTGCTGGCTTTGTCTCTCAAAGGCAAAGCTCTAGACTGGTATGGGACTTTAACTATAAATTCAATCGGTTCTGTTGACCATTTTTTGCCCAACAGGCCAAAAATCGGTCCCCTTCTTTTTTCATGTTGTTCTAAGCCAGTACTTTTGATTTTTGCACGAGTCTTGCAATTTCTACGGACTCGCAGGTTTTCTACGGGCTTCACAGGGACTTCTACGAACTCTGCAGGTGTAGTCTTTCGGCAGATGAAGAACCAGTTCAGAGAGTGCAAGGTTTTACAAAGCTTTTTCGAACTCTTGTCTGAAGAAATTCATAAGGAAAGAGAGCTAAAATGGTTCAAAGACACTTTTCCTTAAGGTTGGAAGAGTGGTTCAACGACTTAATCTTTCCAAGAGTTAGCACCTTTGAACCGTTGAACCATTGAACCAGTTCAATGCCTTGGTTCAACGCCTCGGTTCAAAGCCTTGGTTCAATCGGCAAAGTTCATCGCTTGGTTCAATCAAATGGTTCATCGGCGTGGTTCAATGCGTTGGTTCAACGCCTTGGTTCAATGCTTCGGTCCAATTGGATGGTTCAATCACTCGGTTCACTCAGTCGGTTCAACGGCTTAGTTCATCGGCAAAGTTCAAAGGCTTGGCTCATTTCAAATGGTTCAACGAGCTTGGTTCAACTCTCGGTTCAATGCTTGGTTCAACGACCGCTTGAACCATTGAACCGGTTCAATCAATTGGTTTAACGGTTGGTTCAAAGGAGCAGTTCAACCAAAAAAGTTCAAGCCTCCCAAAGGACGAGTGCCTTTGCAGAGGGCAGTTCCAGGTTCAAGAGCCCTTGCGGAGGGCAGGGAGCACTTCAAAGAGGCCATAAAGAAAGCCGCAAAGGTAAATTCTTTCGGAAATTTTTCTAAGGCAGTCGGCAGAGGCAAGGAAGAAATCCTTTGGACAAAAATTCCTTCAGACAAAAAGTCCAAAGGAATTCGGAAAAACTGTAAACAAGAAACCCGAAAGAAAGGGACTTAAGGCAAAAGACAAGGACGATTTCTTTCGAACTTCTTGTCCGAAGAAATTCGGGGAGGCCGCGGGAGAGAAAAGAAGCCGAGAAAATTCCGAAATCAAAGTGGCCGAAGATAAATTCTTGCGGACTTTTGTCCACGGGAAAATTGTCCGCGGAAAAAAGCCTGTAGGAAAAGCCCACGGGGAAAAAGGCCGAAGCAGAAAGCCGAAGGAAAAGGCCCGAAGAAATTTGCCAAGGACGGTGACGTCCCGGAAGTCGTCAACTTTAAGAAGATAGACTAGCCGTTGATTTTCAAACTGTGACGGGCCCGCGAACATTAGATTTTACACCAGGAAATCCAGAGCGCAGAAGGTGCCAAGTGGCAACCGCAGAAGGCTCTAGCATGCTTTTCTAGGAGTAGCGAAACGTGCCACGTGTCCCCTGCAAGGCTCGGTGGAAGCCGACAAGTGTCAGCCTTCGCGGTCTCTCCCTTTTGTCCCACGAGAGCTGTGGTGGGCCCCGTACGAATCGCTAAAGAAAGTGGAAGCCGACACATGTCCTCTTCCGCAGGACCTTCAAAGGGTGCCT
Source organism: Torreya grandis (assembly GCA_037957365.1). Lineage (NCBI taxonomy): Eukaryota > Viridiplantae > Streptophyta > Pinopsida > Cupressales > Taxaceae > Torreya > Torreya grandis. Next base: position 794,000 of record JARHVA010005209.1, read on the forward strand.
AAAGCTTCCATGAGTCAAGCGGATGCTGCCACGTGTCCTGCCCGTTTCACAGCGGAAAGCGCCACGTGTCACTTATTTGAAAATCAGCGGAAGGTGGTCAAGGCAAGCAGAAAAGAGCCCAAGGAACGCAGCGACCCGCCAAAAGAAGCCAGAAAGCGAATGAGCCAAAAAGGGACAAAACCAGGATGAGACAAGTGCAAGAAAAGACAAAGCAGTCCAAGTGGCAAAGGGGAGGCAAGTTATTGCCAGAAGGTCATCAAACGGCGCAAACAGTGAGCGGCACAGCCTGCTTTCTCCATTTGGCATTCATGAGGGGACAAACCGCAGTCTATTTGCAGGAAAAGAGGTGCAGCCCATGCTCTTGAACGCCAAAGTCAAGATCGGCGATTACACAGCATGGTCCAGCAGGCCTCTTCTAGAAGAATGACATCAGCAACAGTGACTTCCTCTTCCCGATGCTCTCGGCGCACATGGGCCAGCTTGTCAAGAGTGCCAAAGTCTTTTCAAAAGAAATGCCAAGTTCCCTTCTCTTTCTATTTATTGTAAGCTTCTCGTTTGAGAAAAGATCCATCTTTCAGCTTTAAGGCAAAACTCTGCCCAAAAATCTCTTAGGCTTGTAAGGCATGTTGGGTGAATATTTTGTCGTCAACTAACTGATGACAAAATGGGTATCTCAACCACAATATAAGGAGATTTATGCCACAAAAAGTGTAGGTTTACCACATCTTAACGAGATAAATCTCTCCTCTCATCAAGGGGATGTTCCCTATGAATCACTTATATGCTATATGTATATATAAGTAAGCAGAAAATAATACTCAGGGTAGTATAACACCATCCATCTCTTTTTTTTCAAAGATGATGTCCAAAGAACAAAAGAGAGAAGTCCCGGTCGATGGCTGCAAGCATTCCTCTTCTTTTAGGAATGGTATCCAGTGCAGAGCAGAAAATCTCCTGAAGTAGTAACAAGGTCCACAAGAAAACCCACTAAAGCACAAAGTCTTCCATTGCCTCCACTGATTCGGAACACACGTAACAGTAGAGTGAAACAAAGCCCAAAGTCTTTGCCTAAAACTACAATGAATAAAAGGGTTACCAAGATAAAAGCAGCTCAAAGTCTTTCTTTTATCCTTTAGAAATGTCTTTAGATAATTTCAATACACACACTTTGCTTATTAAATCGAACAGATGAGAGATTATCAAGAAAGAGATCATAAAAACTATTTCCTATGTAACACAAATTACTCCAACACAAAGTCTGAAATAACCCTGTTTCTCATTCATTCGATAAAATATGATTTATAAATTGAGCACAAAGTCTCAAGAAGTGTCTCAATTTCACAGAGTTTTTGCTCTCAATTATCTAGAGATCGATCCATTACAAAAGAGGTTCCCTTTATATATAGGGAGAAACCTTCAAAATTAGAAAAAGATTAAAATATTGAAAACCTAGTCAAAGATGAGTCAACGTTGACTTTGGGATATTTTTCGAATTTTTTACATGTAATTACATATTACAAAAGTACACGTGAAAATGTCCCAAGTCAATTACAAAGTGCATGAAAAGAATAGTTCAATTTTTGTCGCCAGAGTTCTTCAGATGAGCATCGTACATGGCGATAGATGCTTGAATCCCGATACTGTCGGGTGCAATAGTATTTTTGAAAATCACCTTAGCCCTCACCGTAGCATCTACCACAGTCCTGGTATCTTTGTTGTATAATTGGGTGTACTGGAGGATGAACTCTGTGTGACATGCTGCCACAGGGAAAGAGGAGACTAGATGAATGTTGCTTTCAATTATCCTTTTTATTTCGGAGCTCGGATTCTTTGTCTTAGTTTTCTCTACAAACTCGGCCATATCTACGTGGCCGATCTCTGTGTCCCTAATGTCATCGACATTAGAAGTGATCGAGGTGATTGGGAAAACACTTTGATATTGTTACTTCATCACCTTTGACTTTTTTGAAGAAGCTTCAATCATCGGAACGAGCCTTTGTCGAAAGTACGTTGACGAAGAAGGATCTCGAGGAGGAACTGCGATAAGAGTCATGATCGTGCAATTAAGGAAAAAATGGGCAATCTGGGAAAATTGCATGTTGGGTGATCATGACTAAGGAAACGCGCTTGAAAACGCTGACGCGAGAGCAGGGCGGAAAGCGGAAGAAAAGGGGAGCGGGCACGGAAAATAACAAAAATAAAAATTTTCCAGAGTTGGAAAAAATGGGGAGAAGGTATGTAGGGGCGGCAAAAATTGCCGCCCTTGCATATTGGAGAAGTTCTTGTGCATAGGCGGCAAAAATTGCCGCCAACGCATGTTGAAGAACATGTAAGGGCGGCAAAAATCACTGCCCTTGCACCTGGAGGAGAGGAGGAAACGGGGATGCATGGGCGGCAAAATTTGCCGCTCCTGCATGGAAGAGACCAAAAGATGCAAGGGCGGCAAAATTTGCCGCTCTTGCATGACAGATGCAAGGGCGGCGAAAAATGCCGCTTTGTATGGAGGATGCAAAGCAAATGCAGTGGCGGCAAAAAATGCCGCCCTTGCATGGAAACGCCAGAAAACACTAACTCTGGGAAATGAAAAATTTGTCCTCTGGTCGCATCGAGATTGTAACGATTTTCACGTTTTTGGGAAAACGCAATCAAGGAAATGTCACGAACTTCGAATGAGGCCAGTAAAGCAAACACAAGAACAACAAAAACTTGCCTCAAAAAATGAACTTAGAGAGAAAACACGAAACGGACAAGTTTCGTAGGGGTTGTTCCAAAAACGAGCGTAGATGATTTTGGGAACAAGGCAGAACTCTGCCAAATTTTACCTTGAATCAGGACTTAGCATTTTTACCTCCATCTGGACTTGCACTCAAGCACATGTCTATGTTTTCTTTTTGTGTTAAGTCATTTCTTTTTATGCTTCTCACAGATCGATTCCAGCATGTCTAGCGCAATGTGAGTTTCTTTTCTACAGGTCTGCCAGAAGTGCCTACAGCAAGAATATAGGCGCATGTGAATAGGCTGTCAAAGTGTGTCTCAAAACACCTTTGATAGTTCCTTCCTCCCTGTATCTCCACGGACCCCTGACTCACTGACACAGAACAGTTTTCCCACATCAAATGAAGTGTATGGGCGCTTCTTCTTGGTGAAAAGTGTATGTTTCGAGCTTGAATGGATCAAACCTTTCTGGTGTATCACCTTTTCGTTTTTTTTAGGTTTAGGTTCTGTTTTAGCATCTCTCTCTCCCTTTTCAACCCCCCCTTTTTACATTTTTTTGTTAGCAGTAGGAGAAACCAGGGCCTAAAGGATACATCAGAGGGAGCTAGCCCTTATCTAGAGACTCTCCCCTCCAGCTTCGTTGGTCCCACAGGCGAGAGGGAGTTTCCATTGTCGCGTGTGGAAGGGCGAGAGCTAGGCGTCCTGCCCCGGGTGCAATCCACTGCGTCAATAGGTTCCTGGAATGAATTGGGCACTCGTTTGATGGACCGTTTTGGGGAGAAGAGCGACCACCTCTCACTTGCCAAGCAACTGACTACAATGAAAAGAGCCCCACATGAATACATGTAGGATTTCAACACTCGGTTTCAAAAGACATGGGATAGAATCCCCATTCTGGTAAGACCGACTCCTAGCTATGCTTTCCTGTATTACTTAAGAGCATTGAACAACGATATCGCTGTTATGATACAGTCCATGGGAGGACATGTGCTGCCTGTCGCTTATGACATAGCTATAGCAGCTGAAAATTGCCTAGTGCAAGCTGGAAAAATAGCTCCTAGACCCCATATGCCGTTTTTTCCTGAAATGCTGCCTCCAATTCAGACCGCTGCTCCCACCTTAGCTCTTCTGCCTAGCATAGAAAAGCCAGCTGCTACTCCATCTAATGAACTTCATGAAGTCAAGAGTCTATTGCAAAATATGACAAATGAACTTGTGGCTATTAAAAGGCAACAAGCTCAAAGCAACCCACCAAACCAAGGATACCAACAGTATGGTCAAGCAAATAGACCCCCTTTCCAAAATTACAATCAAGGACAGGGTCGGCTTACATAGACCAGACCCTTTCAAGGCTACAATCTAGGCGCCCCTTCATCATCCAAGGCTATGGTGCCCGTTCAAAACAATCTGGTGCAAGAACAACCACGTTGTTCAACCATGGGATATGGTCAAGAGCAGACTATTTATACAAATGAAATGACGGGTCACTACCCCAATGTACAAGACAATCAGGCAGTTGCCCAATTCCAAGGTTTTGAGGCTTCAATGCAACCCGGCACGAGTAGCAGTCAGACCCAGCCCGATTCTACTCTCATGAACCAGTTGAAAGGTGAGTTCTATGCAGTCAATTACGTGGGTACTGCAGCCAATACAAGATTCAAAAGGAGAGCAATGGAAGAAGCTCAGGTTGCTGCCCAAGCGTCAGCAATACCTTCTTTATCGCATATAAACCAAAAGGTCCCAAACTTCAGACCGTTGGTTGTACCTTTAACTCCTCGACCTGCACCTCAGGTTGTAAATAACTCCAAAGAAAATTTGAGGGAAGGCAATCCTCGAGTCAATGTGGTTGACCAGATGAAGAAGCTGCACATGAACATCTCCTTGTGGGATTCACTGTCAATATCGGGACAAAAGGACATGCTGCAAAAGAAATTGCATGAGCTAGATGAACAAGCTGTCCCAGCAAAAGCCGATAATGTTTTGATGATGAATGGACGGCCTTCCACCTCAGGTCAGGTCAGGAAAGAAGAAAAGGTTCCCCCTTTTTATGTGTCCTTGGTCATAGGAGATTTCTTGGTGCACAATTGCATCATTGATAGTGGAGCAAGCACCTCGGTAATACCCAAATGCATAGCCGACAAGCTAGGTTTGAAATACATAGAAATGACTAAGGGAGTCCTGCAGCTGGATGGAACACCAACAAAGACAGTTGGGGTGGTGAAAGATTTGAGCTTGATGCTACAAGCTTGCCCGACCTCAGTTCCTCATGATGTGGTAGTGGCGGATGTCCCTCCTTAATTTGCCATCTGCTTATCCAAGGATTTTACATCCAAGATAGGCGGCTACTTAGCAGCGAATTGGTCTTATCTGGTTTTTAGAACCAAGTATGGGACTAAAGTTAAGATTGAATCCGAGCCACTCCACAGAGATCATCTAGAACCATACTCGCTCAAGGCGGCAAATGTCAGCTACGCCATCATTGACCAAGAAGAGTTCCAAGTAGACCAATCTCCATCCTTTGCCCTTGAAGGAGTTGCAGACCTGCTCTTAGATGAATGGGGAAGTGACAACTTCGAGCATGATCCTTACAAATTCATAGAGGAGGCAGGCCTTGGAATTTATTGCATGCATGAAGAGGGTACTTTTGTACCAAATCTGATGAAAGCGAGCCAGGAAAGCTAAGGTCTATGGCAGCTATTCTTTGACGGTTCAAGAAGTAAGTTGGGAGCTGGTGGTGGAGCAGTGTTGGTTTCTCCTTCAAAGGAGATTTTTCAGCTTTTCGGTTCCAATTTTCCTGCACATGCAATGTTGCGGAGTATGAATCCCTCATCCACGGTTTGGAGTGGGCGAGAAAAAGAGGAATCAAAGCGCTGCAAGTTTGTGGTGACAGTGAACTGATTGTCAATCAGGTAAGAGGCCAGAATTTGACAAAGAATTCTTTACTAAAGTCCTACAAACATAGGGTATGGGACTTAGTGGAAATTTTTTTTGCTTTCAATATTACCTCCATTCCCAGAGAGCAGAACAAGCAAGCAGATAGGCTGGCAGCAGTTGGTGCCCAGTTTGATATCCCTCAAGAAATAGGCCGAGACCACAGCTCATGCCACTTGAAGGTAGTGATCCGGCCTTTTGTACCTGACAACATCACCAACTGGCAGTTCTTCGACAGCGACCAGCAAATAGTGCTCTTCTAGCAAGAAGAAGTGGAATTCCTTGCTAAAAACTAGGCAAAGCTACAGCAACAATATGGCGGCCGAATTGTTCAGCTGAAGAACAATAAGCTCCCTAAAGGTTTGGTCACTCTAGAGAGTATCTTCAATAGAGGTGACCAATTGAAAAGCGACAAGGCATGCATTGCAACAAAGGAGGAGCATCATGAAAAGGTGGAGATATTCAAGGATAAGCTGCTTGCACTTGGGAAAGTGTGCACAAACCGTGAAAGGCAGGCCTTCATCTTGTTGTGCCAAGAATTTGCCGATATCTTCGCTTAGGAGTATAGTGATTTGAAGGGTTTTGACCCAAATCTGGCCCAGCATACCATTGAGCTGGAAGAAGGCGCTAGGCCAATCAAGCAGAAGTAGAGGCCTGTCAACCCAATGATTGAGCCTCTCATGCGAAAAGAGCTCACCAAATTGATTGAGTCTAGGATAATATTTCCAATCAAACACTCTTCTTGGCTGGCCAATCTTGTTCCTGTCTGGAAAAAGAATGGGGAGATCAGACTATGCATTGATTTCAGAGACCTCAACAGAGTCTCTTTGAAAGACCATTATCCTCTCCCAAGCATGGAGCAGATCTTTCAAATGGTGACAGGCAGCGAGCATTTCTCCCTCCTAGATAGATATTCAGGATACAACCAAATTTTGGTACAAGACTGTGACCAGCACAAGACAGCCTTCACTACCAAATGGGGGATGTTTGCTTACAGGAAAATGCCTTTCGGATTGTCTAATGCTGGTGCCACCTTCCAACAAGCTATGGACATGGCCTTTCAAGGCCTGATAAATAACATTGTGCTGGTATATCTTGATGATGTGACAGTTTTCTCCAAGGAAGCGAGCCAACACATGAAACACCTCAGACAAATCTTTGAGAGGTGTAGCGAGTTCGGTGTCTCTCTCAATCCGAGGAAATGCGTGTTCATTGTCCACGAGGGGAAGCTCTTTGGTCACATTGTTTCTAAGGAAAGCTTGACTATTGATCCAGAGAGAGTTCGCTCCATCCTGGAGTTGTCCTTGCCTAAGCACAAGAAAGGCTTGCAAAGCTTCTCTGGCAAGATAAATTTCATCCAGAGATTTATCCCGAATTTTGCGGAGGTGGTCAAGCCATTGACCTCTATGCTGAGGAAGGGTGAGGAGTTCACATGGACAGCACAAAGAAATGACAGTTTTGAAGAAATCAAGCAGGCCATAGCCCGGGGTCCTACTTTGATCAGCCCTGACTTCACCAAAGTTTTCAACCTCTACACCTTCGGCAATGAAGAGGTAATCTCCGCCATGCTTACCCAAGCAAGTGATGATAACCTTGAGCAACCAATTGTGTTTTTTAGCCAATTGTGTTTTTTAGCCAAGGCCTAGAGGGTTTTGAGGTCAGATACACATATGTGGAAAAGCAAGTCCTGGCGGTCATACGGAGTCTGAAAAAATTCAGGCATATGTTGTCCAATAGCAGCATCTACCTCATAGTTCCACATCTCGGCATCAAGGATTTTTTGATCAACCGAGACCTGAATGAAAAGAGAGCAGGGTGGATCACTAAGGTGATGGAATACGACGTGGATATCAAGATCACCAAACTAGTAAGAGGGAGAGCCCTGTGTGAGCACCTTGCTGCAGACTTTAAGCAGCAAAAAGAGGATAGTCTGCTAATTCATGATGCAGCTACAGCAGAAGAACCAGCTGTCATGAAGGATTGGACATAAGACATGAGGCATTTCCTTCTCATTAGTGAGTGACCGTAGGGCCTTGATAGGACTAAGAGGAGATATTTTAAACTCCAGTGTCTCCCTTATGTCCTAATTGATGGAGTGTTGTTCGAAAGGGATCTCTCAGGAGTCCTTTTAAGATGCTTGGACTCAAGTCAGGCCGACAGGGTGCTGTCTGAGTTCCATGATGGGTCAGTCGGCAGTCATTTTGCTCCTAGGGCTACAGCGGCAAGAATAATGAGCGCTGGTTACTTCTGGCCTACTCTTTTTAGGGACACCCATGCTTGGGTACGAAAGTGTCAGAAATGTGAATTTTTTGATGGAAAACAACGTTTGGCTGCCATGCCTTTACAGCGTATTCAAGTAGAGCAGCCATTCATGAAATGGGGCCTTGACTTCATAGGGATGATTAATCCTCCCTCCAGCGCTGGACACAAGTGGGTCCAGACCGCCACGAATTATTTCACAAGATGGGTAGAGGCTGTTGCTCTGAAGGAAGCCAATGAAAGTGCAGTCCTGGATTTTTATGAGGACCTAGTGGCAAGGTTCGGGGTTCCAACAACCATAATCTCAGATAACGCGTTAGCTTTTCTGGACACTAAAATAAGTGAATGGGCGCTGAGATATGGTATCTATCTTAACACTTCATCCAATTACTACCCATAGGGGAATGGGCTGGCTGAATCTACAAATAAGAATCTGATCAGGATCATCAAGCGAACCATGGAGAATCAGAGGACTTGGCATGCCAAGTTGAAAACAGCCCTGTGGGCAGATAGGGTCACCCCAAAGAGGGCAATTGGTAACTCACTGTACACGCTCGTCTATGGAAGGGAAGCTAGGCTCCCCATTTCACTTGAGTTGCTAGCCTTGGACATCGCTTGCCAGTTGCAATTAGAAGAAGGAAGTAGCATGGAGGTTAGGCTATGCGAGCTGATGGAGCTCCAAGAGACAAGGGACCAGGCTATGGCTTCTATGACTAGCCGCCAACAGCAAACGAAGAGAAACTTCGACAAGAAATCTTCATCAAAAGGTTTCTCTGAAGGAGACATTGTCTTGAAATGGAATGAGGACCGAGCTAAGCCTAGAAAGCACGCGAAGTTTGACGCCTTATGGAGTGGCCCATACGTCATCACTCAGTGCAAGCAACATAATGCATTCCAACTCTCCAGGTTGGATGGTGAAGAAAAGTATATCCCAGTTAATGGGATACATCTTAAGCATTACCACTGAGCCCCTTTTAAACCATGTATATATTTCTCTTGTTTTTCTCTTGCTTTCCCTAAGTGCCTTTTGCACATGTTAGTAGTTTTCTTAGTTTTGTGTGTGTTTCCGTTTTCTTTTGGGGTAAATCTTCGTGATTGATTCTTGAATCTATCGGGGCTGTTGCTGATCTTTTAAGTTACATTCTGACTCCGTGCCCAATGGACTTTAAGGCAACTGGTTTCTAAGCATAGCAAGCATGCTTCCCCTGGGAATCGCCAATTTGTTGACCATTTTTGGTCCAACAGGCCAAAATCGGTCCCCTTCCTTCCCTGCTGTCCTGAGCCAGTTTCATTTTTTGATTTTGCACAAGTCTAGGATTTTCTACGGACTCTGCAGGTCCATTTCTACGGACTCTGCAGACTTTTCTATGGACTCTGCAGGTGTTTCTACAGACTCTGCAAGCGAGTCTTTCGGCAGATGAAGAACCAGTTCAAAGAGTGCAAGGTTTTACAAAGCTTCTTCAGATTCTTGTCCGAAGAAATTCATAAGGAAAGAGAGCTAAAATGGTTCAAGACACTTTTCCTTAAGGTTGGAAAAGTGGTTCAACGTCGGGATTCAATGACATGATCTTTCCAAGAGTTAGCATCTTTGAACCGTTGAACCATTGAACCGGTTCAACACCTTGGTTCAATGCTTTGGTTCATCGTTTTGGTTCAACGACAAAGTTCATCGGCAAGGTTCAACGGCGAGGTTTGATCAAATGGTTCATCGACTTGGTTCAAGGCTTGGTTCAATGCTTTGTTTCAATCGGATGGTTCAATCACTTGGTTCACTCGGTTCAACGACTTGGTTCAATCGGCTTGGTTCAAAGTGTTGGTTCAAAGGAGCGGTTCAATCAAAAAGTTCAAGAGAGCCTCCCGAAGGACAAGTGCCCTTGCGGAGGGCACTTGGTTGGCAACAACACCCTTCGAAGGGTCATTTTTAACCTTCCTGAAGGGCACTTTTAAAGGCAGAGAAAAGACAAGGACCAATTCCTTTGGACTTTTGTCCGAAGGAATTCGGAGGGTCCAAAACAGAAAGCCCGAAGAAAGGCGCAAAAAAGACTTTGGAAGGAAAATAGCCGCGGGAAAAGTGGCCGGGAAGAAAACCCGAAGGAATTTCAAAGTGGCAGAGACAATTCTTGCGGACTTTTGTCTGCAGGAAAAAAGTCCGCGGGGGGAAAATGTCCATGGGAATTAGCCGAAGAGAGAAGGCCGCCGAAGAATCCCGAAGGGCATGTGCCCTTGCGGGAGACTCTCAGCTGCCAAAAATTCCTTCAGACAAAAAGTCCGAAGGAATTCGGAGGGTCCAAAACAGAAAGCCCGAAGAAAGGCGCAGAAAAGACCAAGGCAAAAGTTCGAAGAAATTCGGAAGGAAAATAGCCGTGGGAAAAGTGGCCGGAAAGAAAACCCAAAGGAATTTCAAAGTGGCAGAGACAATTCTTGCGGACTTTTGTCCGCAAGAAAAATTCCGAGAAAAAAGTCCGCGGGGGGAAAATGTCCATGGGAATTAGCCGAAGAGAGAAGGCTGCCGAAGAATCCCGAAGGGCAGGTGCCCTTGCGGGAGACTCTCAGCTGCCAAAAGAAGGGCACTCCTCCAAAGCCGAAGGATCACCTTCCCTTCGGGAGGGTCCAAAGCAAAGCCCGAAAGTTGAAAAAGTGACAGAAGCCGAAGGAAAGTCCAAGGGGTGACGGGCCCGAAAACGTCAAAATCAAGCACGACGAACTAGCCGTTGGTTTTCAAACAGTGACGGGCCCATGAACGTCAATTTTACTCCAGGAAAATCCAGAGCGCAGAAGGCGCCAAGTGGCAACTGCAGAAGGCTTTGACATGTTTTCTCTAAAAGAAGCGGAAGGCGCCATGTGTCCCCTGCAAAGCTCGGCGAAAGCCGACAAGTGTCAACACCCGCAGTCTCTCCCTTTTGTCCCTCGAGAACTGTGGTGGGCCTCAGACGAACTGCTAAAGAGAGCGGAAGCCGCCACGTGTCCTCTTCCGCAGGATTCTCAAAAGGTGTTTGAAGCTTCTATAAACTCAGCGGATGCTGCCACGTGTCCTGCCTGTTTCAGTAGCGGAACACGCCATGTGTCACTTATTGAAATCAGTGGAAAACAGCCAAGGCAAGCGAGAAAGACACGAACAAATTGTTAAGAAGGACGATGGACCCGAGGACGTAAAATTTGTGGAAATGAAGTAGCTGTTGATCTTCGCAAACTTAAGTGCGAAACCCGAAGAAATTCAAAGGCTTAAGGCCAGAAGAAAGACCAAGTGCAGAAACGGACAAAGCAGTCCAAGTGGCGAAAGGTGTCGACTCAAGGAGTTACTCCAGCAGGTGATACAGTGTCTACGAATTGATCATTAAGAGGCGCAAACGGCTAACGGCGCGACCCATTTTCTTCATTTTGCATTAATGAGTAGACAAGCCGCGTAATCGCCTTGAAGGAGCGGCTTGTTTGCAGACAAACGGCGCGGCCCATAATTTCTCATATGATGTTTAAGCGGCTTGCTCTTCCCAATGATCGGAACGCACATGGGTCATTTGTAAAAAGGGTGCCAAAAGGCCTCTTTTCTTCCTCTATATATTGTAGACTTCTCATTTGGAGAAGCATCTTTCACATTGTAAGGCGAAGCCCTGGCAATTTTCACCTGGAATCAATAAAACGCATTTTTACCTCTATTCTGGTTAGATATTTCTAGGTGTGTCTGAGTGTTAGTCTTGTGTTTAGTCATTGCTTCCTAATGCTTTCACAGGGTTGGCACCAACGCATCTGGTATCTATAAGGCGCCATTCCTACAGGTGACAAGAAGAGCTGTACTTGGACCGCAGAGACAGAAGGAGATTACTAGACAGTGTGCTTTTTTACAGCACCTATGGTGAGTCCCTTTTTTTGTGTGTTCCATTAAAGCCTCCCTGTTAAGCTTCCTGCAGTCTGGTCCTTTTACCAGTTAGAGTGTATGTATGTGTTCTTATGTTTCAGAGTGTGAGTGTGAGTAGGTCAAATCATTTGGTGCATCACTCTTTTAGAGTAGGTTTTGTTTTCTTGTAATCCTTCTCCCTTTTCATCCCCCCCATTATATATATATATATATATATATATATATATATGTATTAGCACTTATTGGAATAACTCAGATGCATCAAAGGGAGCTAGCCCTTATCTAGAGACTCTCCCCTCCAGCTTCGCCGGTCCCACAGGCGAGAGGGGAGTTTCCATTTTGACGTGTGGAAGGTAGGAGCTCGTCTTCTTGCTCAGGGTGCAATCCACTGCGTCAACAGGATTTAAAGACCAAGGCCGTCTGAATACCCCGAAGGGCAGGTGCCCTTGCGGGGGGCTCTCGGCGACTGAGAAAGGGACCTTTCTCCAAGCCCCGAAGGGACACCTTCCCTTCGGGAAGGTTAAAAGACAGGCCCGAGCAGAGAAAGAAAGTCCGAAGGAAGGAAAACCGAAGGAATTGACCAAGGGGTGACGGGCCCGAAGATGTCAAAATCCAGCAAAGCGAACTAGCCGTTTAGGTTCAAACATCTAGTGACGTCTCCGCAGACGTCAAATTCAGGACAAGGGAATAGCTGTTGGCTTTCAAATGGCGACGGGCGCGCAAATATCAACTTTACGGCAATGAAATAGCCGTTGATCTTTAAATGCTTGAGCGCAAACCCGAAGGAATTAAAAGGCCTTAGGGCCAAAAGGAAGAGTCCGCTGAGAAAAGAGCCTAAGGAACCAACCAAGGATTGGTAGAAGATAGCCTTGTGGGGCTCAGATTGCCAGAAAGACCCAAGAGATGACAAAAGACAACCAGGAAAAGACAAAGATGGAAAAAGACAAGAATCAAGAATGAACTCAGCGACCCGTCGAGAAAGGAGCCCACAGAGCCAAGCGCAGAAACAGACAAAACAATCCAAGTGGCAAAAGAAGGTGTCGGCACAAGGAGTTATTCTAGCGGTTGAAACAGTCTCTGCCAAGTGGTCATCAAGGAGCACAAACAATGAACGGCGCGGCCTGTTTTTCCTCATTTTGCATTAATGGTCAGACAACCGCGTGAATGTCTTGAAGAAGGGGTCTTGTTTGTAGATAAACGGCGTGGCCCATGTTTTCACACATGACGTTTAATAGATTTTAAACACCTAAATTCAAAACTAGAGCTGACACAGCATTCTCTTTCAAGCGGCTTCCTCTTCTCAATGCTCTCAACGCAGCATGGGTCATTTATTTTTCAAAAAGCGCCAAAGTCTTTTAAAAAAGGCTATATATTTGTAACTTCTCATTTGAGAAAGGATCTCTCAGTTTTGTATGGCGCAACCCTACCAAAATTTTCACCTTGAATCAATAAAAAGTGTTTTACCTCTATCTGGTTGGGTATATCTCTAAGTGTGCCTGAGTATTAACCTTGTGTCCAGTCATTGTTCCATGATGTTTTTCACAAGCTTGATACTAGCACACCTGGTATAGACAAAGCGCCATTCCTGTAGGTAGCAAAAAGAGCTGTATCTAGAGCGTAGAGATAGGAGAGAGTTATCAGACAGTGTGTCTTTCTACAACACTTGTGGTAAGTTCATCTTATGTGTGTCTTCATTAAGCCTTTCTGTTAAGTTCTCTGCAGTTTGATCATTTGACTAGATAAAGTGTATGTATGTGCTCTTATGGTTTGAAGTGTGAGCAAATGAGTAAATCAAAATTTTTTGGTGCATACCGTCTTAGCTTAGGTTCTTCAGTGATCTTTCTCTCTTTTCAACCCCCCATTATATATATATTATCAAATGTTATTGTAATAACTCAGAGATGCATCAAAGGGAGCTAGCCCTTATCTAGAGATTCTCCATTTAGTTTTGTCAAACCCACAGGCAAGAAAGGAGTCTCCATTGTGCCGCGTGGAAGAGAGAAGCCCAACCTTCTCTCAATGGTGCAATCCACAGCGTCAACAGCAACCAAGTAGGATTGGAATTTGTCCAAGGCATGCATGATGGCCAACATCTCTCGATCATAAATAGAATAGCTCCTCTCCACCCCTTGGAGCTTCCTACTCTCAAAAGCAATGGGATGCTTCTCCTGCATCAATACTGCTCCAATCCCATCACCCGATGCATCACAATGAAGCTCAAAAGGCTTCGTGAAGTTGGGTAGAGCTAGAATTGGATATGAAGACATCACTTGCTTGAAATGTTTAAAACACTGCTGTGCTACCTTTGTCCATACAAAAGCACCCTTCTTGGTGAGATCTGTTAATGGTGCTGCAGTCTGTGAAAAACCCTTCACAAATCTCCTATAGAATCCACATAATCCAAAAAACCCTTTGAGTTGTGTAAGGCTTGTTGGAGTAGGCCAATCAACAATCGCCTTAATATTTCCTGGATCCACCCTAACTCCATCAGCACTAATAATATGGCCAAGGTAGAGCAACTTTGTCATGCCAAACTCACACTTCGATTCCTTGGCATACAGTGACTCCTTCTCCAAAATAACCAGCACCTCCACTAATTGTTGTAGGTGCTCCTCCCAAGTCCTACTGAATACCAGGATATCATCAAAGAATATCAATACAAATCTCTGAAGCTGCCCTCTGAAAACCTGATTCATACAACTTTGGAAGGTCGCTGGAGCATTGGTTAGCCCAAATGGCATAACCAAAAACTCAAAGTGCCCGTAGTGACACCTGAAGGCAGTTTTTTTTGTCTTCCGTTAGCATTCTGATCTGATGGTATCCTGAACGTAAGTCTATCTTAGAGAAATAGCGTGCTCCATGCAGCTCATCAATCAACTCATCAATCCTAGGGATGGAGTACATGTTCTTAATTGTCTTCTTATTGAGAGCTCTATAATCAATGCACATACGCATTGTCCCATCCTTCTTTACCAAAACAACCGTTGAAGCAAAGGGGCTTTTGCTTGGCCTAATATGCCCCATCTCCAATAGCTCCTTTATTGACTTCTCTATCTCATCCTTATGCTTTTTAGAATGGCGGTAGGGGGTGATGATGATTGGTTTAGCCCCCTCCTCTAGCTCGACAACATGCTCTATACCCCTCTCAGGAAGAACCCCATGTGGAATGCTACCAAACACCTTATCATGCCTAGAAATGATCTCCTGTATATCTAGAGGCTGGCTTTTAAGCTGTTGCTCTGGAGGTGTAGGCATGATCAAACATTCAACTGCCCACTCTACATCATCATGTCTAAATAACCGTTTCATCCTCTTCAATGATACCACCCTAAGCCCCCCATCTAGTAAACCTCGAAGCACCACCGTCCTGCCCTGATGCTGAAACCTCATCTCCAACTTAGCCAAGTTGAAGGTAAACTCTACCAGAGAAGCCATCCATGTCATTCCCAAGATGACATCATAATCACCCATGTCAACTACATAGAAATCATCCTCCAACTCATAACCTCCTCCCAATTTGATGCAAAGATTTGAAATCTTCTGGGTGCATAATAACTTGTGGCCATTAGCCACCATGACTTTGAACCCTGCATGCTCTTTTGTCTAAAGGCCTCTCTTGGCCACCATTTGTGCATCAATAAAGTTATGCGTTGCCCCTGTGTCAATCAATGAAACCATACGCTGCCCCTGAATCATCCCTCTTACCTTAAAGGTAATGGCCTTCTAGACCCCTGTCAACCGAGCAAGAGACTTCTCATCATCCGAACTCTCCTCAGCAATGCTATCACCCTGACTAGACTCCGAATCTGAATGTTGCTCCTTGTCCTCGGAAGGTGATTCATCTACTGAAAAATACTTCATTGGTTTAGCCTTTGCCTTAAGCGGACATTTATGGGAAAGATCCCATGGCTCCCTACAATGAAAACATAGTTTTTTCTTCCTGTGCTCGTTGAGGGTGTCATTGTCCAACCCTTTAGTTTCCCCCTTAGGCTGTTGAGGGTCCTTCTGAAATGTCTTTCTTTCCTTATCCTTCTTAAAATGAGAGTCCTTAGAGTGAAATTTACTCCTGTAGGAAGAAGATGCTAGGTCTCTCGCTTTCTTAATAGCCTCCTGTAGTGAAGAAGGGTTGTGTCCCTTTAACCATCCTCGCAAGGGATCGGAAAGCCCATCCATGAAAAGAACGAGTCTCCTCTCAGATATATCTGTCACCAATACTGCCATCTTTTGGAACTCGGTGATATAGGCCTCCACAGAACCCCACTGTCTAAGTTGTGTTAGCTCCTTGAAATGCAATTCCGGGTCCTTAGTGTCAAACCACTCGATCAACCTCTCGGTGAACTCTGCATATGTATCAATCTAGTTATGTCCAAGTGTCACCATCCCATGGTGCCACCACTCATGGGCACTGCGATCTAGATGTATAGCTGCGTACTTGATGGCATTATCCTCAAGCATCAGGCTGAGCTGGAAGTATGTATCGAGCTTTTGCACCCAAGCCTTGGCTGTAGTCTTGCTTGTGCCATCAAAATATGGAATTGAGAGCTTACCCACTTTCTTCTTAAGCTCATAATGTTGCTGCCTGTTGCCTCTCTGAGGTAAATGTTTCAGCCTAACATCCATGTACTCCCTAAAAGATATCTCACCCTGAAAATCCGGTCCAGAATTTCTTCAATACTCCAGTATTTGGTCCTGTATCTCCTGCTATGTAGGACCAGCATTATTCTGGTCATTCTGTTTCGGAGGAAAACGTGGCATGAGTGGTCTTGTAGTAGAAGAACCTGCTCTAGCATATGTCTTGGTTCCTCTATTAATCGATGCATCTCCATTACCTCCATTACCCTGTCCACCTATTTGGTTAACACTATTACCTTGATTGGCATTATTACCTTGGTTGGCATTATTGCCTTGATCTGCCCTAGTCAAATGTTGTCTAATGGCTATAGCTAAATGCTGCAATGTAGCCTGTAGCTCCCTCTAACCTCTAGCAAGATCACTAAGCATCTCCCTAGTGCTAGGTTCTCCCCTTTCCCCATCTCTGTCACCCATGGCTAGTGCTGAAAAAGGGTCACCCTCTTCAATCTCTGGGAAACTACGTAAGTCTGGTGTTGACGCTTCGAGACCCTCAACCCCTGCTTTTGGGCTCCCCTAGAATCTATAACCTCTCCGGCCCCACCCTCACTAACAGTTCGAGCTTTTGGTGTAGCGGCAACCGGTTAGTGTTAACAAACTGGTGACTCCGCTGGGGAGGGGTTCGATTCTCGCCCTCAGCAATCTCCCTTGCCTCATGGTCGGATAGTGTCCATCGGACCTCTCGGCCAGGGGGGGAAACTGTTGATGCTCTGAGACCCTCAACCCCTGCTTTCGGGCTCCCCCATAATCTATAACCTCTCCGGCCTCACCCTCACTAACAGTTCGAGCTTTTGGTGTAGCGGCAACCAGTTAGTGTTAACAAACTGGCGACTCCGCTAGGGAGGGGTTCGATTCTCGCCCTCAGCAGTCTCCCTTACCTCATGGTCGGATAGTGTCCACCGGACCTCTCGGCCAGGGGGGGAAACTGTTGATGCTCCAAGACCCTCAACCCCTGCTTTCGGGCTCCCCCATAATCTATAACCTCTCCAACGTCACCCTCACTAACAGTTCGAGCTTTTGGTGTAGCGGCAACCAGTTAGTGTTAACAAACTGGCGACTCCGCTGGGGAGGGGTTCAATTCTCGCCCTCAGCAGTCTCCCTTGCCTCATGGTCAGATAGTGTCCACCAGACCTCTCGGCCAGGGGGGAAACTGTTGACGCTCCAAGACCCTCAACCCCTGCTTTCGGGCTCCCCCAGAATCTATAACCTCTCCGGCCTCACCCTCACTAACAGTTCGAGCTTTTGGTGTAGCGGCAACCGGTTAGTGTTAACATCTGGGTTTGTCCGGTTTCTCCTCAAGTAATACTGATGTGTTGGATGCATGAAACCTCAATACCACTGTAATGGGCACCTCTGTTACGCCCAAAACTAACCCAGCTGAAACCCCTTATGACTCCGGAACGATTTGCTGGTATTGTTTTTTTTTGTGTTTTGAAAAGTCTTATGCATGCAACATAAATATAGAATTGAAAGCATAGACACACATAGATGAAATAAGCAACACACTGTATTTATATTGATTACAAAATGAATAAGCAAGTGCCATGTCGGCCATGCGATAACTCACTAAATACTCCAGCAATGGAATGAACATTGTTTCAAATGAATATCCTCAGTGAATACCGAAGGTACGATCATTTTGTTCTCCGTCCAGCAAAACTACGGACTCTGTAGGCTTGTTTCTATGGACTCTGCAGGGTTGTTTTTACGGACTCCGCAGGGTTGTTTCTACGGACTCCGCAGGGTTGTTTCTACGGACTCTGCAGGGTTGTCTCTATGGACTCTACAGATAGCTTTGGACACCAGCCCAGGTCGATAAAACATCAATTGAATATTGATTGAATGAGGAGATGGACGACACTCGTCAGCTGCTACAAGATGCTACACTGACGTTGCTGCTACAATGACATCGATGCTACAGTGATCGACTGCTACAATGATGTGACTGCTACAGTGTCGCAGCTGCTCTAGTGGCGCAGCTGCATGAGGCTGAATGCATAGACTCCAAAGACCAATCCCAAGGATTGATGTCTAGAGTGCTACAGATGGGAAGGACGTTCTCAAATGCCCAAAATAACCTGCAAACTGCAAGTGCATCAATTCTTCTTCTTATCCAACATGTTGAATGAAGCCACAAACACTTCCTTGTATTCTTTCTCCAAGGGGCGACTCAACTCTCATGAGCAATGTGGGATAAAAGATGTGCAACATTTTATATATTAGAATATTACTTATGTCTCCCTTAGGTACCATCCCCATAAAGTAAATATTAAAGTAACACTTTAATATTTTGCAATTAAGTTAAATGTTACTTTTATAACACTTCAGGCATTAAAATATAATAGCAATTGGACTCCGAATAGCGCAAGTGATAGTTCGCCGGAAAGCTCTCGTCAAGGAGTATCAAATCCAATCACCAAAACTGGCCTCCGTTGTGTCCTACTAACTTACTACAAATAGTAAGTATGCCTGAAACTGAGTAAAACAACTTTGTTTTGGCCCAAACTGAAAATGACTAGGCCAAAACACTTTAGGATCCTTTTAAACTCTTCGTTAGCCCTTGGACCATGTAAAACTAGGCTAGCACACACACACTTGGTCATCTGCTAAAGTGGGGACATTACACATTAAGAGAAAGACTATTGGTCCCTCAAAGAACAGGGGGCCCATACTGTATTAAACACCTAGGAAAGATGAATCCGCTCATGCTGGTATCATCCTTCCATAAATGGCCTGAACGAACCATGTTGTAGATGTCACAGATATTGACTTTGCAGCTCAAACTGTCTTAAATGTTCCTTCTAAAGCATGGGTCGCTTTGTTTTCTGAATGACAAGGCCGCCTCTCTATGAAACTTACGCAACTGTCTGCTCATTAATGCTAAATGAAGAAAAACGGGTCACTCTATTGAATGCTTATGTTCCCTTTGATGACTGCTTGGTGGAGACTATTTCATCTGCAGCAATAACTTTTCTTGCCGATGCCTCATGTGCCACCTAGACTGTTCTATTCGTTCCTGTGCTACTTTTTGTCTTTTCCTGGCAACTTGGCTCTCAGGGATATCTTTTGTCTCCTCTTGGCTCCTTTCCTAGCGGGTCATTGAGTCTATCCTTTTGGCCTTATGCCTTTGAATTCCTTCGGACCTGCGCTTATGAGTTCTTTTGGGCAAAATGTCCGAAAGAAATCTTTCGGCCACTTGTCCGAAAGAACTTGTTCTTTGACTTCTCTTCAACGGCTAACACATCCCATCAAAATTGACGTTTGCGGCCCTGTCACCATTTGAAAACCAATGGCTATTTCACTATCTTGAATTTGATGTTCACGGGCACGTCACCAGACATTGTAACCTCCAACGGCTAGTTCGCCATGCTGAAGTTGACGTTCACAGGTACGTCCCCATTTTTTGTAATTCCTTTGGCTTTTTGCAAAATAAACCTTTCCGAATGGAAGGTGACCCTTCGGAAAAGAGGAGAAGGTCCTTTCGATAGCCGAGAGCCCTCCGCAATGGGCACCTGCCATTTCGGGTTCCTTCGGCTTTTTGCAAAATAAACCTTTCCAAAGGGAAGGTGACCCTTCTGAAAAGAGGAGGTCCTTTCGATAGCCGAGAGCCCTCCGCAAGGGCACCTGCCATTTCGGGTTCCTTTGAAGGAATTCCTTCAGACATTTTGCCCGAAGGAAATGTGCCTTCAATTCTTGGCCTTCTATTTGTAAATTTTTTTGGACAAAAGTCCGAAGGAATTCCTTCGAGCATTTTGTCTGAAGGAATTTACCTTTGGTTTTTTACCTTTGTCTTCTACATGGATTTTCTTCGGACAAAAAGTCCAAAGAAATCCTTGGTTTTGCCTTGTCACTTTTCCGAAGGAACTTCCCTTTTGGCTTTCGGCCTTGATCTCTTTCAAATGTGTTCTCTGCCCTCCACAAGGTCATCTTGGGTCCAAAGTTGTCCTTCAGAGCTTGCTTGAATGGTCCCATTTGTCACCTTCCTGCCCTCCGCAAGGGCACTTGAGCTTCGGAGTTTTTGTAGAAGACTTGCATTCCTTTGAAACTGGCCCATTCCTTTGCCAAAAAAGGCTTGTCCAGGGTAATTTGTTGAAGCGAAATAAGCCCCAGATCAAACCGAAAACCTACAGGACTCAAATCACTCGACTCTTTCATAGAACAGGCCTATTATAAAGGGGAAAAACGACAATTGCAGTAAGGTGAAGACATTAGAGACTGACTAATCAGGACAAGGAAAGAAAAGGAAGACCAATTTTTGGCCTGCAGGACCAAAATTTGGTCAACAGCCATGTCTAAAATTAGAAACTTCACTAGCTCTTTGGCGTTTGAGAATGGATGGTGGGTCTGTTGAAATTCAAACCTCTCTTTGCATGAAAGATTACGCCAAGTTTCCAAAATAGACTCCCCTTGAGCTGCTCTTGTTTGCATGAAAACGATGTCAAACTTGGATAGAGAACTCAGTTTGAAGCTGAGTTGGACCTTCGAATACATGAAAATGACTAGTCAAACCACAAATAAAACAAATAGTCAACTGAAACTTAGCAATTTGCCAAAAATAGCCCTTGTTCGCATGTATTTTCTCTTATTTTGGTCTGCATGTGTCTTGTCTATTTCTGGCGGGATTCTATTTTTAAATTATCTTATCTATATTTGGTCTATATTTTCTCAGATATTATGTTTTCAACTTCCCATCGGATTATCTATTTTCTATCCTTTTTGCACAGTCAAACCTCCATTTCTTTCAGATTTCTTGTTATCTTCTTGGCTTAATTCTTTCGGATTTCTGGCTGTAGACTTTTTTGTCTGCGGATTTATTCCCTTAGGCTTTTCTTTTGCCCTTGGCTTATTTCCTTTGGTTTCATTTCCTACAGACTTTTCTGTTGACTTCTCCTTTGGATTAGCATTTCCTGCGGACTTTATTTCCTGGCTTTACCTTTCAAAAAAAATGTCCGAGTCTTGTTTTTTGCAGACTTTTCTCTCTTCGGATTTCTCCCTGGTCTTATCTTTTTTGGATCTTTTATTTTACCCGTATTTGGATTTCCTTCGGCTATCCTTCTTTCGGATTTCTTGTTTGCCAACTTTTCCGAAGGGTATCCCTCAAATTTTCTTCCTTTGCTTTGTTTATATTCCTTCAGGGTTTTTGGTTTCAACTTCCCGCAGACAAAATGTCTACGGGATTTGTCCCTTGCCTTCTAAAAAAAACAGCCCTACGGGCTTTTTGTCATGATCCTTTCCCAAAGGGCAGGTGCCCTTCGAGCTTGTTGTAAAGCCCTTTGAAAACCACGAGACAGACCTTCCCGAAGGGCACATGCCCTTCGGGTTTTTTGCAAACATCTTTCCCGAAGTTGAAGTGAACCTTCTCGAAGGTTACCCTACCCTTCGGGTTTTTGTCAATGACGCTTCCAAAGGGTACCCTACCCTTCGGGTTTCTTGTTTTGTCCTTTTCCGAATTTTGCAACAGTCCGAAGCTATGTAAAATCAAGCCTTTTCCTGAAGGGTATATGTCCTTTGGATTTCTTGTCTTGGACTCTCCCGAAGGGTATGTGCCCTTCAAGTATTTTGTGAAAGACCCTTTTCTGCCTTATGTAATGTCTCTTTTGAAGGGCAAGTGCCCTTCAGGCTTCCTACAAAGACCTTCAACAATTTTGAAGATGCCCTTTGGGCTTTCCAAACAATCCCTTAAACAACTAACCCGGGTTTTTTGTAGGATACCTGGATTTTTTGTAAGGGACACCCGAACTTTTTGTAAGGGACCTTTTCTTCGCCAAAGAACTGCCCCTTGAATTCTTTCGGACTTTTATAAAGTCCTTGAAATCTTATTTCACTTGGACTTTTTCCCTCGAACAAAAAGTCCGAGTGAAATTGTTCCCATAGCCCCAAAAGAAATTATGAGAAAGACAATGCCTAGGAGATAAAACACTTGGGGAAAGAGTCCACTTGGGAAAAAATCCGAGAGAATAACCCTGCATGATGCTGCCTTTGATCCCGTGCTTTCATTGAAAGTGAACCTTAAGGGCTGTAGGTTAACTTCAAGGATGGTTGTAGCTATTAATTCTTCATTGGCTCCTATACACCTTACAAAGTCATTCCTTCTATAGGCCTAGAGCTTTAAGACTGTATGTGATATTTTGAACAAGAGATATGGCCTTTGAACTTGTTGTAGGTGTCTTTCCTTGGCTTATACCTGGCTGTAGATGGCTCCTTGGGTGGCTGTAGGTATGCATTTACAGACCCCAAGGCTCACTGAACTTCGCAAAACCCTTTTTCTCTTCATTATTCCGGACCTAAAATGGATTTACAAGAAAAACTGGCACCATATGTAGAGTTCTGAATATTAGGGGTGACAATTTGGCCTGTGGGGCAAAATTGTCAACATTTTTGGCAACTCAACTAGGAAGCATGCCTGCTATGCTTGAGAACCTGGCCATATATGTGATATAGAACTCACAAAAAACAATTGTAAACCTGACTCATGACTGCAAGTAAACCTCACCCATGACTGCAAATCTCCTTTAATCATGGCTGAAGTAACCTTCTTCCTTCAAAATAAGAAGGGAAACACACGAAAGCGGAAAAACTAAGAAGCAAATGTGCAAACAAGCACTTATTTGAACAAGACTGAATGAAACTACTGTGCCTGAACAACACTTGGAGGAAAACAAATAAATAAAGAACCTAGCTAACCATGACAAAGCATGATCCACCTGGATCAAATGGGAAATTCATGAACTCACTCCTTCCAAGAGATGGTACAAGTTGCAAAGCAGGATGTGTATTGAACATGACCTCTGATGAGGCACTCTCCTTGTCCACCAACTGTATTAGCATCTTCTCAAATGAGTCATCAACAGCAAACCAGTCACCAACAAAGACAAACTCATCAAGTACATCTTGATATTTTTCGTACCGCTTGTCATTTATCACCTTGTCAAGTGATATCTCATCTACGCATTGTTCTTGAGTGGCCACACCCTTTGTATCGACTGCTGCAAGTTCGTCTAGCTTTTCAAGGAGCTTTGAATAGGCAACCCAATCTGTATTATGATCTTGAATAGGTGATTCTTGATCAGATTTCTCATAAACATGCTCTTCAATAGACAACATATCCAGAGTTCTTCAATTTCATGCAGAGATTCAAGGTACAACGGCCAATCATCATTTTGTTTCTTATGTTGATCTATTTGAACTGAATCAGCTTGAAAGCTATCTGGATCCTTCTCAATAGGAGATATCTGTAACTCATTTATGACTTCAATTTGCACCAACTCCTCTTGGAGTATCTCCACATCAAGATCAGCCTTCTCATTCTTAAATATAATTGGATTCTCAGCAAGTAACTTAAGTTAAGTATCAACGTGAAACTCTTCCTCAAACATACCTGAAGCATCCTCTTCACATTCTGCAAGAACTTAGCCTGTAGTTGAAACCTCCTTTTCAATCTTCCAAAGAATAGGCTCCACCTGAGGAAGGGAGATGGTGGGAGGGTGATAAAATTCATTCGTTTGAGAGGGAGAATGAAGCATGGGAGGTTGATCATGCTCAGATTTTGGGATTTGGAGAGCAATGGAATCATTTAGGGAGTTTTGGAAAGGAGGGAAAGAGAAAATCTTAAAGACCTCTATATTTTGTTCCTTCCACTTGGCCATCTCCTCTTCAAAGTCTGAAATCTCCTTATCCTCATGGACAACTTGTGCTTGAGAGATGAATGGTGAAGAAATGGGACTATAAGAAGGCTTAGTCTCATGAATAATCACTTGAATAGGCTCCTGAATAGACTCTTGAATAGGCTCTTGACTCCAACTAGGAAGCTCCCTCGGCACACATTGGGCATGGTTAAGAACCTCACGAGAATAAGGAGTACAAGAACCCTTTGTAGACAAGTGACTCAACTCAATTTTTTGCCTATCCCAAGCCTCCATCTTCTCTAATACAAAAATACACAGCCCATTTATCTCTTCTGGATCATTAGACACGTTTTGAAATAGACCATTCACTTCCTCATCCTGAGAGTTAGATCAAACCTTTCTTGCATATGCTAGTATTTTGAGCTCTATTTCATTCATTCTTTCTTGAAGGCAAGGCTGCTCATATGCAACATCGTAGCCATATGGGAAAGATGAAATCTGGTCCTGAGACTGATACAGCTCACAAGGAAGGTAAGACTCATGCTCTTACTAATAAGGATCATGAGAAACTTGATAAGGCTCAACATAGCTATGATAATATTCTTGATAAGGCCAATTAGGCTCACAAAAAGGCTCATAGGTATCATGAAAAGGCTGGTATGATCCATCATTGGGCTGATAAAAAAACATAGCATAGGAATTCTCTTCATACACAGCCATCAAAATTCATTCATGATAATGTAATAAAAATAGACTTACATGGAAACTGTGCCTGAACTATTAGAAGCAATTGCTTGAGCTTGGAATCACCAAATACGTCTTGAAGAACACTGCTACAACTGCAATTTCATTAAGCCCAACTCTAATGGGTCCCACCAAGCGTGCCAAAAAATGTTAACCTGGGGTTGCACCCTGATCGAAGATGTGCTAAAATGACTGATCCTCGCTTTAGTTGAAACAATGAGATCTTCTCACGAGGGTGGGTGCCTCAATGATGAGAAGAACCTCCAGAGAAGGTTGGTTCCTGTAAGATGTATCTATGAGGATCTCAACTTCTACACTACAAACTGCTTGGGAAGGGAAAAAAAAACTTGAAAGGAAATGCTAGCTAAAATGGTGATACACCTAATTTGCTTGATCCACTCAAAACGGGCTTCTAAGAACACTAATTCATGCAAGGAAGAGGCAGAACTTCAACTCCAATTGATCAATACACAAGTATTTCACGAAAAGGTTTAATCTAATGATCTAAGCTTGAGGGAAATGGAAAAATAGGCCTGATGAAAGGCACTAAACAGCCATTAATATCCACTATAAACTCAGCAAAAGACAATCAAACACAGAATGTGACCTGCATAAATGACCAGCTAGTAACTGGGTACGAACCCAGATTTGATAAGGAAGAAAGAAAATCTATCACTTAGGCAAATCAATAACAAAAGTACACTATACCAGCTGCTGGAAATTGAAAAAACAGTCCTCTTCTTATTATTCTGAAAAATGTTACATCACAATCTTTGGCAGAAGTTTTGTCTTGCCAAAAGAGGGATAAAAAATCTAAGGCTGAAAAGCCATTAATATAGAAAATTACAAAAACCAAAAGATTGGCATTGAAAAATAGGAGAGAGGCTAAATCAGTCTAACTCAGCGTTTACAATGAGTCTATTTTGTTTTCTTCCTCTTTGCATAAAAGCTCTTTGGTGCTAGAATTAGATGGTGAATTCATACATTTGACTTTGCTTGTGCATGTGCAGCTGAGCCATGTCTAAAATTAGAAACTTCACTAGCTTTTTGGCATTTGAGAATGGACGGTGGGTCTGTTGAAAGTCAAACCTCTCTTTGCATGGAAGATTACGCCAAGTTTCCAAAATAGACTCCCCTTGAGCTGCTCTCATTTGCATGAAAATGACGCCAAACTTGGACTAAGAACTCAGTTTAAAGCTGAGTTGGACCTTCGAATGCATGAGAATGACTAGTCAAACCACAAATAAAACAAATAGTCAACTGAAATTTAGCAATCTGCCAAAAATAGCCCTTGTTCGCATGTATTTTCTCTTATTTTAGTTTGCCTGTGTTTTGTCTAGTTCTGGCGGGATTCTATTTTTGAATTATCTTATCTATATTTGGTCTATATTTCCTCGGATATTTTGTTTTCAACTTCCCGTCGGATTATCTATTTTCTATCCTTTTTGCACAGTCAAACCTCCATTTCTTTCAAATTTCTTGTTTTCTTCTTGGCTTAATTCTTTCGGATTTCTGGCTACAGACTTTTCTATCTGAAAATTTATTTCCTTTGGCTTTTCTTTTGCCCTTGGCTTATTTCCTTTGGTTTCATTTTCTGCGGATTTTTCTGTTGACTTCTTTGGTTTATCATTTCTTGCAAACTTTATTTCCTGGGTTTACCTTTTGAAAAAAATGGCTAAGTCTTGTTTTTTGCGGACTTTTCTCTCTCTTCGGATTTCTCCCTAGTCTTATCTTCTTTGGATCTTTTATTTTACCCTTCTTTGGATTTCCTTCTTTTGGATTTCTTGTTTGCCAACTTTTTCGAAGAAATCCTTCAGACAAAAAGTCCGAAGGAATTCTCTTAAATTTTCTTCCTTTGCTTTGTTTATATTCCTTCGGGTTTTTTGGTTTCAACTTCCTGTGGACAAAAAGTCCATGGGATTTGTCCCTTGCCTTCCAAAAAAAACAGTCCTTCGGGCTTTTTGTCATGATCCTTTCCCGAAGGGCAGGCGCCCTTCGGGGTTTTTGTAAAGCCCTTTGAAAACCACCAAACAGACCTTCCCGAAGGGCACATGCCCTTTGGGTTTTTTGCAAACGTCTTTTCCAAAATTTAAGTGAACCTTCTCGAAGGGTACCCTACCCTTCGGGTTTTTGCCAACGACGCTTTTGAAGGGTACCCTGCCCTTCGGATTTCTTGTTTTGTCCTTTTTCGAATTTTGCAACGGTCCTTTGAAATTTTCCGAAGCTATTTAAAATCAAGCCTTTTCCCGAAGGGTATATGTCCTTCGGATTTCTTGTCTTGGACTCTCCTGAAGGGTATGTGCCCTTCGGGAATTTTGTGAAAGACCCTTTTCCGCCTTATGTAATGTCTCTTCTAAAGGGCAAGTGCCCTTTGGCCTTCGTGCAAAGACCTTCGACAATTTTGAAGATGCCCTTCGGGCTTTCCAAACAGTCCCTCAAACAATTAACCTGGGTTTTTTGCAGGACACCCGGATTTTTTGTAAGGGACACCCGAACTTTTTGCAAGGGACCTTTTCTTCGCCAAAGAACTGCCCCTTGAATTCTTTTGGACTTTTATAAAGTCCTTGAAATCTTATATCACTCGAACTTTTTCCCTTGGACAAAAAGTCTGAGTGAAATTGTTCCCATAACCCCAAAAGAAATTATGAGAAAGACAATGCCTCTGAGATAAAACACTTAGGGAAAGAGTCTACCTGGGAAAAAATCCGAGAAAATAAACCTTCATGATGCTGCCTCTGATCCTGTGCTTTCATTGAAAGTGAACCTACAGGCCTGTAGGTTAACTTCAAGGATGGTTGTAGCTATTAATTCTTCATTGGCTCCTATACACCTTACAAAGTCATTCCTTCTACAGGCCTGGAGCTTTAAGACTGTATGTGACATTTTGAACAGGAGATATGGCCTTTGAACTTGTTGTAGGTGTCTTTCCTTGGCTTATACCTAGTTGTAGATGGCTTCTTGGGTGGCTGTAGGTATGCATTTAAAGACCCCAGGCCTCACTGAACTTCGCAAAACCCTTTTTCTCTTCATTATTCCGGACCCAAAACGGATTTACAAGACAAACTGACACCATATGCAAAGTTCCGAATAGTAGGGGTGACAATATGGCCTGTGGGGCAAAATTGTCAACAGGAACTATTTTCCCCAAATCATCTTGCGTATCCATATATCCATAGTGTCTCCTACCATACCTCAAGCCTAGCAAAGCTTCGAAGCTCCTTCCCCTGTGGTATATAGGTGCAAGAGCCAAGTACTTGTTGACAATTCTTCCAGAGGACAGATTGTCTCTTGCCATTCAGAAAATTCACATCTCCATCCAAGGAAAGAAAGAATTCATTAGGAAGAATACATTGTTTTTCTTTGGTAAGGGCCTTTGCTACAACAGGAAAATTCCAAAGGAATGGTTCATCAAAAAGGCTTTTGCTAAGGACAGATCTTCGAAGAAGTGCTGACATAAGTCCGGAGGAAATAACAAAGGAAAGAGCCTATAAGACGAAGGAATACTGCGGAGAATCCAAAAGTCCACAAAAAGGCAAGGAAAAGCCAAGGATTAATTCGGAAGGGTTATTTTCAAGAAACCCGAAGGTCAGGGTACCCTTCGGAAAGGTCATTTTCAATCCCGAAGGGCACCTACCCTTCGAGAGGTACAGGAACAAATTTGGGACCCCTGCAAAAAACCCAGGTGCCCTACAATTTTTTCGACAAAGGCGCAGATGAGGGACAGATGCCCTTGTGGAGGGCACTTGGTCGATAACAGGGCCACTGCAACTTTCCCGAAGGACATTTCGAAGGTAGTCAGAGTTCAAAAAGAGAAGGATTAATTCCTTCAGGCTTTTTGTCCGAAAAAATCCAAAGATTACAAGGAAGCAAAGCCAACAGCAAAGACCAAGGAATATCTTCAGACTTTTTGACCGAAGGAATTCCTTCGGACAAAAAAGTCCGAAGAAATTCGGAAAGGTACACACCAAAGGCCCGTGCAAAAAGAAAAGCCGATAGGGCAAATTCCATTCTCAACAAAGAGCGAAGGCAAAGGAAAAAGGATTAATTCCTTCGGGATTTTTGTCCGAAGGAATTCCTTCGAACAAAAAGTCCGAAGAAATTCGGATTTCTGAACCAAAGATAAAACCCGCAGAATAAAAGCCCAAGCCAAAGGAAATGACAAAAGTTTTCCTTCGGACTTTTTGTCCGAAGGAATTCTTTGGAAGATAAAGCCGAGAGAGATGAAACCATAGGGCAAAACAAAAGTCCGCAGGAATAGATTCGGCAAAATTGGCAAGCATAAAGCCGAAGGAAATCAAAGATAAAGTCAACAAGAATTCTGAAAGAAATAAGAAGACTAAGGGACCTGACAGGAAATAAGCCCGAGAAAATGCCAAAGGGTGACGTCTCGCAAGACGTCAATTTTTGACCGCAAGAAGTAACCATTGAAACGAAGGTAAAACCAGAATTTCGAAAGAATTAAACCACGGGAAGTTGACCTCAGATTAAGCGACGGAAAGTTGAAAAAAGGGCAAACGGAGGAAATATAGACCAAATATAGACAAAAGATAGAATCTCGCCAGAAATAGACATGAACAGGGAGACCAGAATAGGATAAAATACATGCAAGCAAGGGCTATTTTCGATCAACGGTTCAAAGTCTCAGTTGACTGGTTGTCGAAGTCCTGCTCATCTCTGGATCAACTCATCCAAAGGTCCAACTCAGCTTCAACCGGAGTTCTAAATTCGAATGTCGAGTTGAGTATTTGAGATTTAGAGTTGACTAATTGTTAAACGCCACATCTACCAGGAGTTTCCCATGCAAAGGAGAGTGATCTCTTCGTCCAACTCAGCTTACCAAACAGTCAACTCAGCCGATCTCTTCGTCTAACTCAGCTTACCAAATGGTTAACTCAGCTTTCAAACGTTCCAACTCGGCATCAAGTAGCTCACGTAGAGTTCTAAAATTGACATTGGCGTGGATTTCCATGCAAAGAGAGGTGGGCGGTTCAGAACAAAGACAATTTCACTTCCTCAAGTGCAAGAAGCTTCATGCAAAGACAAAAAGGAAAACATATTTTATTGAAAGGCCAAGTCAGCTTTGAGTTAACCTAAATAAATCCTTATCTTCAATTTTTCAATGCCAATCTTTGGCTTTTGTAATTCTCTATAAAAGGGCTTTCAGCTTTGATTAAAAATTATCCATCCCTCTCTTGGCTAGACCAGAGTCTGCCATTGGTGAGTTGTGTAAGCTCTTCAATCAATAGGACTGTACTTTCAGATTTCAAGTGTTGGCATAGTGTATATTTCTTCAGCAATTTGCATGTGGTAGATTTTTCTCCCTTCCCAAATTCTGATTCATACCTAGTTGCTAGATTATCCTTATGCAGGTCATGTTAAGTGTTCTTTATGTCTTTTGCTGAAGCTGTAAGTGGATGTTAGGTGGCTGCAAAGTGTCTTGTATTTGAGCTCTTTCCATCGCTTTCCTTCATGTTTTGGTCATTGAGTCGAACCTCTTTATGAAATATTTATGCATAAGTGATTGATTGAAATCAAAGGTCTTCCTTTTCCCTTGTTTGTTCAGTGTTCAAGGTTCGAAGTTGAGTGGATCAATCTTCTGGTGTATCACCCTTTTTAGGTAGGATTTCCCCTTAAAGTTTCCTTCTCCCTTTTCCATGGTAGTTCGCAGCATAGAGTAGAGATCCTTATTGATACATCTTACAGGAACCAGCCTTCTCTGGAGGTTCTTCTCACCATTGAGGCACCCACCCTCATGAGAATATCCCATTGTTTCAACCGGATAGAGGACTGGCCACTTCATGCACGTCTTCGATTCAAGGCGCAACTCCAGGTTCACAACAGTTTTTGGCATGCCCGGTGTGACCTATTTTAGCTGGTCTTAATTAAATTGCAGTTGTAGCAGTGTCCTTCAAAAAGTATTTGCTGATTCCAAGCTCAAGCAATTGCTTCTAACAGTTCAGGGATAGCTTCCATGTAAGTCTATTTCTATTGCATTATCGTGAATGAATTTTGATGGCTGTGTATGAAGAGAATTCATATGCTATATTTCCTTAACAGCCCAATGATGGATCATCCCAGCCTGGTCATGATACCTATGAGCCTCTTTATGAGCCTAATCAGCCTTATCAAGAGTATTATGAAAGCTATGTTGAGCCTTATCAAGTTTCTCACAATCAGCCTTATCAAGAGCATGAATCTTACCTTCCTTATAAGCCATATCAGTCTCAGGACCGGATTTCATCTTTCCCATATGGCTATGATGTTGCATATGAGCAGTATTGCCTTAAAAAAAAATGAATGAAATAGAGCTCAGAATACTAGCATATGCAAGAAAGGTTTGTTCTAACTCTCAGTATGAGGAAGTGAATGGTCTATTTCAAAATGTGTCCAATGATCCAGAAGAGATAAATGGACTATGTATTCTTGTGTTGGAAAAGATGGAGGCTTGGGAAAGGCAAAAAATCGAGTTAAACAAATTGTCGACAAAGGGCTATTGTGCTTCTTATTCTCATGAAATTCTTAACCATGCCCAGTGTGTGCCAAGGGAGCTTCTAGTTGGAGTCAAGAGCCTATTCAAGAGCCTATTCAAGTGACTATTCACAAGACTAAACCTTCCTATAGTCCCCTTTCCTCACCAATCATCTCTCAAGCTTAGGGTGTCCAGGAAGACAAGCAAGGTCCAGACTTTGATGAGGTAATGGCCAAGTGGAAGGAACAGAATACAGAGGTCTTTAAGAGTTTCTCTTTCCTTCCCCTCCAAAACTCCCTAGATAATTCCTTTTCCCTCAAGATTCCAAAATCTGATCATGATCGACCTCCCATGCTTCATTTTCCCTCTCAAACAAATGAATTTTATCACCCTCTTGCCATCCCCCTTTCTCAAGGGGATCCTATTCTTTGGAGGATTGAGAAAGAGGTTGCAGCTACAGGACAAGTTCTTGCAGAGTGTGTAGAGGATGCTTCAGGGGTGTTTGAGGAAGAATTTCCTATTGATACTTCACTTGAGGTTGTAATTAAGCATCCAATTATAGCTGAGAGTGGGAAGACTGACCTTGATGTAGAGGAAATTCAAGATGAGCTGATACAGATTACAGTTATAAATGAGTTACAGGTATCTCCTATTGAGAAGGATCCAGATAGCGTTACAACTGATTCAGTTCAAATAGATCAAAATGAGGAACAAAAATATGATTGGCAGTTGTACCTTGAATCTCTACAAGAGATTGAAGAGCTTTGTATGGATATGATGGCTATTAAAGAGCATGTTTATGATAAATTTGATCAAGAATCCCCTATTCAAGGTCACAGTAAAGATTGGGTTGCCTACTCAAAGCTCCTTGCAAAGCTGGATGAACTTGCAGCAGTCGATAAGAAGGATGTGGTCACCAAAAAAGCATGCATAGATGAGGTATCACTTGACAAGGTGGTAGATGATAAGCAATATAAAAAAGATCAAGAGGTAGTTGATGAGTTTGTCCTTGTTACTGTTGATGACTCACTTGAGAAGATGCTAATACAGTTGGTGGACAAGGCAAATGCCTCATCAAAGGTTATGACTAATAAACATCCTGCTTTGCAACTTGTACCATCTCTTAGAAGGAGTGAGTTCAAGAATTTCCCATTTGATCCAGGCGGATCATGCTTTATCATGGTTAGCTAGGTTCTTTAGTTGTTTTTGCTTTCCTCCAAGTGCTGTTCAAGCACAGTAGTTTGCTTCAGTTTTGTCCAATAAGTGCTTGCTTGCACATTTGCTTCTTAGTTAGTTTTCTGCTTTCGTGTGTTTCCCTTCTTATTTTGAAGAAGAAGGTTGCTTCAGCCATGATTAGAGGAGATTTTCATTCAGAAATCAGGTTCACCATTGGGGAATTCAAATAGCATCTATATATGGTCTGAGTTCTCAAGCATAGCAGGCATGCTGAGCCAACTGAGTCGCCATAAATGTTGACAATTCTTCTACAGGACAGATTGTCTCTTGCCATTCGGAAAATTCACATCTCCATCCAAGGAAAGAAAGAATTCATTAGTAAGAATACATTGTTTTTCTTTGGTAAGGGCCTTTGCTACAACAGGAAAATTCCGAAGGAATGGTTCATCAAAAAGGCTTTTGCTAAGGACAGATCTTCGAAGAAGTGCATCTCCATCCAAGGAAAGAAAGAATTCATTAGGAAGAATACATTGTTTTTCTTTGGTAAGGGCCTT
Organism: Torreya grandis; assembly: GCA_037957365.1. Taxonomy (NCBI): domain Eukaryota; kingdom Viridiplantae; phylum Streptophyta; class Pinopsida; order Cupressales; family Taxaceae; genus Torreya; species Torreya grandis. The sequence goes on from JARHVA010005209.1 coordinate 826,955, forward strand.
TGCTACAACAGGAAAATTCCGAGGAATGGTTCATCAAAAAGGCTTTTGCTAAGGACAGATCTTCGGAGAAGTGCTAAGGACATAAGTCCGAAGGAAATAACAAAGGAAAGAGCCTATAAGACGAAGGAATACTTCAGAGAATCCAAAAGTCCACAAAAAAAAGCAAGGAAAAGCCAAGGATTAATTCGGAAGGGTCATTTTCAAGAAACCCGAAGGGCAGGGTACCCTTCGGAAAGGTCATTTACAATCCCGAAGGGCACCTACCCTTCGGGAAGGTACAGGAACAAATTCGGGACCCCTGCGAAAAACCTGGGTGCCCTACAATTTTTTCGACAAAGGCGCAGATGAGGGACAAAAGCCCTTGCGGAGGGCACTTGGTCGGTGACAGGACCACTGCAACTTTCCCGAAGGACATTTTGAAGGCAGTCAGAGTTCAAAAAGAGAAGGATTAATTCCTTTGGGCTTTTTGTCTGAAGGAATTCCTTCGGACAAAAAAGTCCGAAGAAATTCGGAAAGGTACACACCGGAGGCCCGTGCAAAAAAAAAAAGTCGACAGGGCAAAGTCCATTCTCAACAAAGAGCGAAGGCAAAGGAAAAAGGATTAATTCCTTCGGGATTTTTGTCCAAAGGAATTCCTTTGAACAAAAAGTTCGAAGAAATTCGGATTTCTGAACCAAAGATAAAACCCGCAGAATAAAACCCCGAGCCAAAGGAAATGACAAGTATTCCTTTGGAAAAAAGTCTGAAGGAATTCCTTCGGACTTTTTGTCCGAAGGAATTCTTCGGAAGATAAAGCCGAGAAAGATGAAGCCATAGGGCAAAACAAAAGTCCGCAAGAATAGATTCGGAAAAATTGGCAAGCATAAAGCCGTAGGAATTCAAAGGTAAAGTCAACAAGAATTCTGAAAGAAATAAGAAGACTAAGGGGCCTGACAGGAAATAAGCCCGAGAAAATGCCAAAGGGTGACGTCCCGCAAGACGTCAAATTTTGACCGCGGGAAGTTGACCTCAGATTAAATGATGGGAAGTTGAAAAAAGGGCAAAAGGAGGAAATATAGACCAAATATAGACAAAATACAGAATCCCGCCAGAAATAGACATGAACAGGGAGACCAGAATAGGATAAAATAAATGCAAGCAAGGGCTTTTTTTGATCAACCGTTCAAAGTCTTAGTTGACTGGTTGTCGAAGTCCTGCTCATCTCCGGATTAACTCATCCGAAGGTCCAAATCAGCTTCAACTGGAGTTCTAAATTCGAACGTCGAGTTGACTGTTCGAGATTTAGAGTTGACTAATTTTTAAACGCCACATCTACCAGGAGTTTCCCATGCAAAGGAGAGTGAACTCTTCATCCAACTAAGCTTACCAAATAGTCAACTCAGCCGATCTCTTCATCCAACTCAGCTTCCCAAACAGTTAACTCAGCTTTCAAATGTTCTAACTCGGCATCAAGCAACTCACGTAGAGTTCTAAAATTGACATTGGCATGGATTTCCATGCAAAGAGAGGTGGGCGGTTCAGAACAAAGACAAGTTCATTTCCTCAAGCGCAAGTAGCTTCATGCAAAGATGAAAAAGAAAACATATTTTATTGAAAGGCCAAGTCAGCCTTGAGTTAACCTAAGTAAATCCTTCTCTTCAATTTTTCAACGCCAATCTTTGGCTTTTGTAATTCTTTATAAAATGGCTTTTAGCCTTGATAAAAAATTATCCATCCTTCTCTTGGCTAGACCAGAGTCTGCCATTGGTGAGTTGTGTAACCACTTCAATCAATAGAAGGATTGTACTTTCAGATTTCAAGTGCTGGCATAGTGTATATTTCTTCAGCAATTTGCATATGTGGTAGATTTCTTTCCCTCCCCAAATTCTGATTCATACCTAGTTGCTAGATTATCCTTATGCAGGTCATGTTAAGTGTTCTTTATGTCTTTTACTGAAGCTGTAAGTGGATGTTAGGTGGCTGCAAAATGTCTTGTATCAGACCTCTCTCCATCGCTTTCCTTCATGTTTTGGTCATTGAGTCGAACTTCTTCATGAAATATTTATGCATAAGTGATTGATTGAAATCAAAGGTCTTCTTTTTCTCTTGTTTGTTCAGTGTTCAATGTTCGAAATTGAGTGGATCAATCTTCTGGCGTATCACCTTTTTTAGGTAGGATTTCTTCTCCCTTTTCCATGGTAGTCTGTAGCATAGAGTAGAGATCCTCATTGATACATCATACAGGAACTAGCCTTCTCTAGAGGTTCTTCTCACCATTGAGGCACCCACCCTCGTGAGAAGATCTCATTGTTTCAATCGGATAGAGGACTGGCCACTTCATGCACATCTTCGATTCAGGGCGCAGCTCCAGGTTGACAACAGTACTCATCATAATCCTCCATGAGATCCCAATGAATCAAACGTTGGTCCTCATGATCTTGGGCCTGTATATTACCTTTCATCCTTCCCTATTTCTGTTATGAATCCCACAAATGGCCAAGATATGGTTCTGATACCACTATAACGTCCCCAAATTGGGATGACAACCAGAAAAGAGGGTTTTTCAACAAACCCTAGCCAAACCAAGAACCAAACTGAAATTTGAAAATCTATAACCAGCCAAACCCTAGCTGAAAAATTGTATGATATTCAAGCTAAAAAGAATCCAAATAAATCCACAAGAAGCTGAAACTTATTTAGAGAATTGAGTATTTTTTTGGGGGTGAAATAATATGACGAATAGCTGAAAATACCTCACAAAAATATTCTAAATTTTCCTTGAAGGTACAATTGTACTTTCCAAACCTTAAACGCCTTCAAATTCTCTCCAAATGGTTTGCCACACCTCAATCAAATTGAAGAAACAAATTTGGAAATTATCCCTTGGTTTTCTCTCAATAAATCACCTTCTGGAGTTTGCCAAACAAGTCGTCCAAGTGCCAAAATTGCAGAATTAATTTCTGGAATATTCTAGGACCTAGAATGTCCTCTCACGAATGCCAATTGTTCCAAACAATTCACCAAAAGAATGAAATAACTTATGAAAATTACCTTAACCCCCAAATAGGGCTCCGAAAACCAAATTTCCAACTTATGAGGGGTCACCACCCTCCCAAAGGGGGTCGCCACACCTTAGAAGGCTTCAATTTGTTCTAGAGCTTCTCCACGGAGATTGCCCACCTTCCTTTTACTTGCAAATTGAAGATTTCCAGCTTTCCAAAGGATAGAACCAATTCCTTGATGAAGGTGGCGTCAGAAGACACCTTTGTAGAATTTCTTGCAAATACTTATGCACAATTATGGTGCAAATACAGCCTATAATATCCCCAAACTCAGTCTCAATTAAATAGTTGAAGGGTATTCAAACATTGACCATCCAATCGCTAAACACCAACAGTAAATCAACTCTCAGCAAATCACAACCCATCAAGCAACCCAATGCCAACAACAAATCGCTAATATGCAGTAAAGTTATTACATTGCAGTCAGTAAGGGAAATCACAGCATTTGAAAAGGAGCGCTACAATTAACAAAGAAACCACAGGTCTGTAATCTACAATTTACAAGGAGAAATTGCCATAGCCAAGGAAGTCGCAGGTCTATAATGAGCACTAAATACAACAATAACTGATTAAGTGGATAACCAACCTTACTCTTTAATTAATAAATTGTTAACCAACATTCATTAAGAGAAAGGACGCCACCCTTGGGAATATACCTCTTGGGGCAAGACATTTGGAAAAGTCATGTCTCTTCGATGGAAGGATTTGAAGATATAAAAAATCCATTATGGGAATGGAAGAAGGCATTCAATTATGTATTCAATCATCTAACTTCATATAAACATCATGCTATACAACCACTCTCAAGGATTAAAACCCTTGTGATTATAATATCCCAAGGATGAAACCCCTTGTGGACTTATATTTTATTTAATTTATTATTTTAAATGCAATATTTATATTGATAAAAAATATTATTTAAAGGAATTCCGTACAATCCAAATTAATGTAAATATTCTGATTTGGAATATCAAAGTGGTATTAGAGCTGTTTTTTTCTTGCCATCTTGTGAACCATGGGGTCACTACATAAGGAAATTATAGACAGTTACAAGTCATACAACGTCCTTTCAGCAGAGATTTGGAAATAAATCTCTTTTTCCGACTTTTTGGATTTAAAAGAGTCGTGGAATGGAGACAGGAACTATAAGGAAGACAAGTTTGTGAATCATCGTTGTAGCAGTGCTGAATATTAAGAGAAATTCAATTTTCAAGAGGTCCCAGAAGAAAAGAAGATGACAAATGCCAAGACTGACTTCCCTATCTAGGAGCAAACGAATGAAGCATCCAACATTGAACTAAAAGAATGTTCGAACATGCTTATCCAAGAAGAAGTTGATATTTATGGAGACTCGTCTATTGGGAAGAATGACATAAAAACTCTAGATATTAGAGATGAACACGAGCTATTTATTGAAATCACTAATGATTATGATGATATGCGGTGTCTACATCAGAGTGAAGATAAACTTCAGTGTGTGCAAGAGAGAGGTCTTGAGGATTGTTCCCCGAACACAAATTCTAAGTTTGATAAACCAGTTCATTGTCTAATTAATGCTCACTGTCAACAAGATATCATGGGCTATAGTCTTAAAAATAAACAAGATGGTGAGCCAACCAAAATGATTGATAGAATATGGGAAAATCAGGAGTCAGAGTCACAGAATACCGGAGCAGAAAAGTTTATGGAAGAGGTTAATAAGAAGCTTAATTTTAGCCACGATTCTCAGCTATCCAGAGCAAAAGATGAACGAGAAGTTGATTCGATGCCTACTTCAGTAGGAGGAGCTCAAGTGGTATTGAAAGAGATAAAACATGATGATGGGCTATTAAAGGATGTTGATGAATGGCATGCCAAGGTGGTTGTGAACCTAACAACCAGACTAAAAAGTCCAAATTTGTTCATATTAAATATAAAGGTTGTGTATCCATACATCAAGCTATTAGAGGATGTAGGTCCTCAAGCGTGGACTTTTAAGGAGCTTGAAGTCATAAATAATTCAAACTTCATATTTCCTGAGTTACAATATCGTGAGTCTCAACAGTTTGAACTGGGCTTTGCATCTAAAATGGTTAAACCTTTGTTAGTGTATAGGGAAGAAGACATTCTTCATGGGAAGTGTTGTCAACCTGGAGCTGCGCCCTGATTCGAGGACATGCGCGAAACTGCCAGTCCTCTATCCGGCTGAAACAATGGGATCTTCTCACGATGGTGGGTGCCTCAATAGTGAGAAGAACCTCCAGAGAAGGCTGGTTCCTGTATGATGTATCAATGAAGATCCCTACTCTACGCTGCTGACTACCGTGGAAAAGGGAGAAAGAAAACTTAAAGGGGAAATCCTACCTAAAAGGGGTGATACACCACGATTTTGATCCACTCAATTTGGAACCTTGAACACTGAACGAACAAGGGAGAAGGAAGACCTTAGACTTCAGATTAATCACTTATGCATAAGTATTTCATGCAGAGGTTCAATCCAATAACTAAAACCTGAGGGAAAATGATGGAGAGAGGTCCGATACAAGACACTTTGCAACCACCTAACATCCACTTACAATTTCAGCAAAAGACAATAAAGAACACTTTAACATGACCTGCACAAGGATAATATAGCAACTAGGTATGAAACAGAATTTGGGAAGGGAGAGAACTCTACCACTTATGCAAATTGCTGAAGAAATATACACTATGCCGACTCTTGAAATTTGAAAGTACAGTCCTTCTATTGATCGAAGAGGTTACACAACTCACCAATGGCAGAGTCTGGTCTAACCAAGAGAGATTGGATGATTTTTAATCAAGGCTGAAAGTCTTTATATAGAAAATTACAAGAGGCAAAAGATTGGCATAGAAACTTGAAGAGAAAGATTCACTTCGGTTAACTCAAGGCTTTACTTGGCCTTTCAATAAAATATATTTTTCCTTTTGTCCTTGCATGAAGCTTCTTCACTTGATGAAGCGCACTTATCTTTGTTATGAACTGCCCACCTCTTTTTGCATGGAAATCTACGCAAATGTTAAATTTAGAACTCCATGTGAGTTGCTTGATGCCGAGTTGTAGCGTTTGAAAGCTGAGTTAAATGTTATTTAAGCTGAGTTGGACGAAGAGATCATTCTCTTTCGCATGGAAAGCTTCTAGTGGACGTGGCGTTTAATCAATTAGTCAACTCTAAATCTGGATCAGTCAACTTGTCATTCGAATTTGGAACACCTGCTGAAGCTGAGTTAGACTTTCGGATGCATGAGCTGGCCGGAGATGAACAAGACTTTAATAATCAGTCAACTGAAGCTTTGACCGATGTTGGAAAATAGCTCCGATGTTCAAAAATAGCTCCAATGTTTGCATGTATTTTGTTCTATTCTGGTCTGGTGTTCGTATCTATTTCTGGTGGGATTCTATATTCGGATATATTTGTCTATATTTTTACCCGTTTGGCCTTATCTTTCAAAATTTTGGCTTTATCTCTATTCCAACGGTTACTTCCCACGGTCAAAATTTGACGGCCTGCGGCATGTCACCCTTAGTTTTCTTATTTCGGACTTCTCTGTATATATTCCCTGCTTCCTTAGGACTTTATTTCCCGCGTCTCTCTTCGGACTTCTGTCTCGCCTTAGTCTTATTTTTTCGCTTTTCTTCGGACTTTGCTTTGTGGCCTTCAGAATTTCCTCGGACTATTTGTCCGAAGGAATTCCTTAGGACAAAAAGTCCGAAGGATATCTCTTCTTCCTTCGCCCTTTAACTTTTTCGAAGCCCTTTTGATTTCTTCCATCGGCTTTGTCTTTGCTATTTTTTTGAATTTCCTCGGGATTTCTTTCGTCGCATATATTTTATGCGCCTTTGTCCGAATTTCTTCGGACTTGTGTATTCTCTGAATTTCTTCGGATTTTTTGTCCGAATGAATTCCTTCAGACAAAATTCCGAAAGAATTCATTTTCTTGTTTTGCTTTGGCCTTTATTTCCAATTTTTTCTTTGTTTTCTCGGACTGTCTTTTTGCAAGCCTCCAGAATTTCTTCGGACTTTTTGTCCGAAGGAATTCCTTCGGACAAAAAGTCCGAAGGATTCCTTCCCTTGACTTTTCTTCCAAAATGTGCCCTTCGGGATTCCAAACATGCCCTTCTGCCGACCAAGTGCCCTTCGGCACTGACCAAGTGTCCTCCGCCAGTGCCCTTCGGAAAAATTGGAGGGCACCCGGGCTTTTTGCCAAAAGTCTCCGAATTTGATCTTCCTCCTGCCCGAAGGGTAGGTGCCCTTCGGGAATATTGAAAGTGTCCCTTCCGAAGGGTACCCTGCCCTTCGAAACTTTTGAAAATGCCCCTTTTCCGAATTACTCTTTGGCTTGCCTTTTGTGCGGGACTTCCTTTGTCTCTGTGGCCTCTGAATTTCTTCGGACTTTTGTCATCTTCGCCTTTGTCTTTCTTCCCCCTAAGTGCTTTCATGCCCTCCGCAAGGGCTGCTTGGCTTCTGAAATTGCCATTCGGAAAAGTTGTAAAGGCCCTTTTGTCGCTTAAGTGTCGAGAACTTGTAAATTTCCTTCAGACAATCCGTAGAAATCCTGCAGAGTCCGTAGAAATGACCTATTTTGGTCAAGGAAAACCATGTATTCTTCCTTCCTTGGCTAGAGACGAGAATTTTCCAAGTGGCAAGAGAAAATCTGATTTGTGGAAGATTTGTCAACAAGAAGTTTGTTTTCAAAACATGGGACCCAAACTTGATATTAAAAAGTTTAATTATCTCAAAGCCACATGAACCATGGTTCAGTGCCCTTTACCTTGCTGAAGACATTCCATTTCCTATTTTAGAGCAAAGAAAAAGGCCTTTATTGAGAGACTTCACTCTACATCTGCCACTTAAACATAATTATATTCCAGAGCACTATTGTATAACAAACTTAATTGGCTTGAAGAATTTCGAACAGAACCTGGAAATTCCCAAATGTGTAGTAGATGATCATTTGATCAAAGTATGGCTTGAACAACAAGAGATTGCAGTTTCATCAAGTGATTGTTTGGATACAAATGTGAACAAAATAGATGAACATAATGGAAATCATACTATTGTTAAAGATGAAGATAGTTATTCAACTTGTTCGTAACATTTTCTGAAATGGCGGGATTGGAACTGATGGATTTTTACATACAATTGCGCCTTTTGATGAGACCACAAACATTTTTGTTGGCCCTTTGATTTCCTTGGAAAATTGGATGAAGGGTTTCAAGAACTGGTTTAGAAAGATGGGTATTGGATTAATTGTGAAGTTGGGTATACCATGGTTGCGGAAGGATTGTCGATCTGCTAGTATCAATGAAGTTGAGTTATCTATAGAAGACACTACGGATATAATATTACTGTTGACCATTTTTGGTCCAGCAGGCCAAAATCGGTCCCCTTCTTCCCTTGTTGTTCTGAGCCAGTTGAATTCGGGTTGCACAAGTCTTTCGGCAGAAGATGAACCAATTCAAAGAATGAAAGGGCTTTTTCAAAGCTTCTTCGGACAGTTTGTTCGAAGAAATTCACAAGGAAAGAGAGCGAAAAAATGATTCAAGACATTTTTCCTTAAGGTTGGAAAAGTGGTTCAACGTCGAGGTTCAACGACATATCTTTCCAATAGTTAAGAATTTTGAACTTTGAACCATTGAACCGTTCAATCAGGTTGTTCAATTAGTTGGTTCAATCAGATGGTTCAATCATTGGTTCAATCAGTTGGTTCAAAGGTTTGGTTCAACGACTTGGTTCAAAGGATTGGTTCAATCAAAGGGTTCAATTAAATGGTTTGAAGCGGGTGGTTCAAACGGTCAATTGAATGAGCAGGACGCACCATTGAACCATTGAACCGTTGAACTGTTGAACCATTGTTTGGTCAACCGGTTGGTTCAATCAACGGTTCAATCAGCGGTCCAATCAGAAGGTTCAAGAGAGTCTCCCGAAGGACAAGTGCCCTTGCGAAGGGCAGTCGATCATAAAAGGGACCATTCCAGTGCCCTTGCGAGGGCAGTTCCGGACCCAAGTGCCCTTGCGGAGGGCAGGGAACACTTGTAAAGAGATCAAAGAGAAGGCCGAAAGGGTAAGATTTTCTTTGAAAAAGTGAGCAAGGTAAGTTGGAATTCCTTCGGATTTGTTCAAGGCAAAGGACAAGAGAATTTCTTCGGACAAAATCCCTGAAGGAATTCCTTCGGACATTTTGTCCGAAGAAATCCTTCGGAAGAAAATCCCGCGGAAATAAAAGACAAGGCTCCTTCAATAAAATGAATTTCTTCGGACTTTTGTCCAAAGGAATTCCTTCAGACAAAAAGTCCGAAGAAATTCGGAGAAAGAGCCATGGGAAAAAACCCGAAGAAGAATTCCGAAAGTCAAAGTAAGTGATCAAAATAATTCTTGCGGACATTTTGTCTGAGGGAAAAATGGCCGACGGAAAAGCTTGACAGAAAAGGGGTAAGCGAAAAGCATAAATGAAACATTTCCTTCGGACATTTTGTCCGAAGGATGTGACTATCAAAAGGAGCCCGAAGGACTCCGAAGGGCAAGTACCCTTGCGGGGGACTCTCGACCAAAAATGAAGGGACACTTCTCCAAAGCCGAAGGGACACTTCCCCTTTGGGAAGGATCAAACAAGAAAGCCGAAGGAATTGCCAAGGAGGGTGACGAGCCCGAAGATGTCAAAATCGAGCACGGCGAACTAGCCGTTGGAAGTTCAAATGCCCAGTGACGGGTGCACAGACGTCAAATTTAAGGTTGTGAAATAGCCGTTGATTTTGAAAAGCTTAAGGACAGGCCGCGAGTGAACTCAGCGACCCGCCGAGAAGATAGGCCTCGAAGGCCGAAGGAGACAGAAAAGACAAAGCCAGGAAGAGACAAAAGAGCCAAGCGCAGAAATGGACAAAACGGCCCAGGTGGCAAAGGGGAGGTGAGTTATTCCAGCGGTTGACACAGTGTCCGCCAAGTGGTCATCAAGGAGCGCAAACAGTGAACGGCATGACTTATTTTCTCCACTTTGCATTTATGAGCAGACAAACTGCGTGAATATCTTGAAGGAGCAGTCTTGTTTGCAGAAAAAGAGGCGCGGCCCATGCTTTCACATTAATGTTTGAACGCCAAAGTCAAGACTGGCGATTACACAACATGGTTCTAGCAGGCCTCTCTAGAATGATGATATCAGCAATAGCGACTTCCGCTTCCCGATGCTCTCAACGCACATGGGCCAACTTGTAAAAAGGCGCCAAAGTCTTTTCCAAAGGGGCGCCTTTACTTCTCTCTCTATATATTGAAAACTTCTCATTTGAGAAAACATCTCTTAGCCTGTAAGGCAAAGCTCTACCCAAAAAAATCTCGTGGTTTTGTAAGGCGGAGCTCTGTCGGATTTTACCTTGAATCAAGACATAGCATTTTACCTCTATTTGAGCTTGCACTTTCGTATGTCTATGTTTTTGTTTTGTGTTAAGTCATTTTCCTTATGCTTTCACAGAACGATTCCAGCATGTCTAGTGTATTGTGAAGTTCTTTTGTAGGTCTGTCAGAAGTGTCTGCAACAGAGTATAGGTGTATGTGAACAGGCTGCCATAGTGTGTCTTAGAACACCTCTGGTAGTTTTTCCTCCCTGTATCTCTACGGACCCCTGACTCACTGATACAAAAGAATTTCTCGTATCAAATGAAGTGTATGTTAGCTTGTTCTTGGTGAAAAGTGTATGCTCAAGCTAGGTAGATCAACTTTTTTGGTGTATCACCCTCTTAGGTTAGGTTCTGTTTTTCAGTAATCCTTCTCCATTTTCCTCCGCCCCATTGTTAGCAGTAGGAAATCCAGGACCTCATAGATACATCAAAGGGAGCTAGCCCTTATCTAGAGACTCTCCCTCCAGTTTTGCCAGGCCCACAAGCAAGAGGGGAGTTTCCATTGTTGCACGTGGAAGGCAGGAGCTCAGCCTCCTGCCAAGGGTGCAATCCATCTGCGTCAATAGTTTTTGGCACGCCCAGTGCGACATTTTGTCTAAAGAGTTGAAGAATTTTGGTGTGTCTTCAACCAACCAGCCTTTGAAGGCTTTTTTTTTATCAACACCAATGGCAATTCCGAGTTGAATCAGCTGGTTAAGCAGTTCTGGTGCCATCAAGAAATCACATTTTTGTATGTATAATCCCATTTCTCAGCATAATGGGCCTTTTATTCCTTCGTATTACTTTGATCAAGCTCAGGTTTTTTATGGAATCACCTCAAGCAGCTCTCCTAGCTGCCCTTCAACAATAAGGGAAGTAGCACTGGAGTTTGAGAAGCAGGTGATGGAGGTAGACAGATTGGATGAACAGTATAGATATCAGCAAGAGCTTATGTACAAAGAGGAGTGTTTGTTCAGGCAAGCTCAGGCCTTGCAATCCATGGAGAAGGAGGTAGCAAAATGGAAGAGTCCTTTCATCCAAGGCAGTCAGCTTTGTGTGTCCCCTCCTATTCTAAAGAAAGCCCCCTCTTTTGCACCAAATCCTTTCTACCAGATAGCACTTGCTCACTCTAGCTCATCTGATGCAGTCACCACTCTTGCTCTTAACCCCTTGCGCCTAGCTTTCAAACATGAAAGGGCATTAGAGCAACCTCTCATGGAAATAAACCTTCTCAATTCCTTGGAATGTGAATCCTCCTTTGAAGGGAATACCATGAACCAACACATCTCTCTTGAAGCAGCTCTTCCTGTGCATGAGCAGACCCTTCCTAGTCTTCCTCAACTTCCTCAGGTCTTTCAGCATGATGTCAAGATCCCAAGTTGGAAGAGGGAATATCATGAACCAGCTCAAGAACTTGAAGAGGATAAAGTTACTCCCTGTTCACAAGGGGAAGGTTCCAATCCCAAGGTCATGAGTTGGAAGCAAACAATGGAATCATGGGGCAGGAAGGAGAAGGAGAAAGGTTTTGCTCAAAACCTTGAAGAAGACGAACCTACTCCTACTCATCATGATGATGCTTGTGACCTCCAAGAAAGGCTTTTTCAAGAAGATCTAGCCAGGAGAATTGTAGATTTGGAGTCCAGAGCGAGATTCCTCAACCAACTTGTGAGGGATGGTTCAGACCAAACAGCAAATTCCATGTCTGAACACACCCCATCTACACACCTCCAAGAGAGATATCAGACCACATCTAATATAGATGAAGTGCTAGCCAAATGGAAAGAGGATAATCATTCGATTCTAGCTCAAGGACTGCCTCCTCTTCCACATGGTTTTAATCATCAGCGTTCCACTTCATCCCTTCTCAAGGAGGACCCTGTTTTGCAGGAGGCTATCATGAGCGACAATGAAGAGGAAATCATCATGGATGATCCTTCTGAAGACATCATCAGCAATGGAGAAGACGCAGGTCATGCATACATGCGGATGTTCCAGCAATATGAAGAGGAACGTAAGCATGGTGAGCTCTCTCCCCCCTTATTTGATGAACTTCCTTGTTGCTTTGATGAGGAGGATGACTATGCCGAGGATCCTAAGTTGGAGGAGGATCATATGGATGTCTTTGAACAACTAGAGACTCTGATCCTTGAGCAGGAAAAGGAGAGGCTGGTCCATCTTGAGGCAAGCTTTGAAGAAGAGAGCTTTGAACAAAAAGGTGATGTTCTGTGGGATGAGCAATCAATTTGTGATTCCATTTTAGACATCACAACAATCACCTTTCTTCAAGAAAGCCATAAGGGAGCAGAAGATGAATTTGACAGGATCTTCAATGAAGCAAAAGGGAACGGGTCAAACCATGATGCATTGCAAAGGGACCGTGCATATCAGAGGGCTTATGGTGATGAGCCAACAGCCTTTGATTTCTTGATAAAATACGTCAGCATGAAGGACCAGCATTCGACAAGCTTCCAAGAACAAGAAGAGTACATATATGTTGGGAGCATGTTTGACTCTAATCCACTCGGATGCAAGCCAATTGAGGTGGCAGGCAAGAGAAGCAGATCACTAAGTCTCCATTCCATTTAGCCACTTGTCTGGCACCATAAGTTTCCTTGCCATGAAGGAGACTTAAGTAGTTTTCTCTTTGATCCAGGAGGGAGGCAAATATACCTGGTTAGTTGTATATAGTAGTTTGCTTTCAATTTTCTTTCCCTGTTTTCCCTAAGTGCTGTTTGCACAAGTAGTGTTTTTAGCCTTGTGTGTGTTTTCCTTTGTGTTTGGGGTAAAACCTGCATGATTGATTATGGATTTATCGGGGCTGTTGTTAACTCTTTTCAAGTTGCATTCTGATTCTATGCCCAATGGACTTTAAGGCAACTAGTTTCTAAGCATAGCAGGCATGCTTCCCCTGGGAGTCGCCAATTTGTTGACGATTTTTGGTCCAGCAGGCCAAAATCGGTCCCCTTCTTCCCTTGTTGTTCTGAGCTAGTTGAATTCGGGTTGCACAAGTCTTTCAGCAGAAGATGAACCAGTTCAAAGAATGAAAGGGCTTTTACAAAGCTTCTTCGGACAGTTTGTCCGAAGAAATTCACAAGGAAAGAGAGCGAAAAAATGATTCAAGACACTTTTCCTTAAGGTTGGAAAAGTGGTTCAACGTTGAGGTTCAACGACATGATCTTTCCAATAGTTAAGAATTTTGAACTTTGAACCATTGAACCGTTCAATTAGATGGTTCAATCATTTGGTTCAATCAGTCAGTTCAAAGGTTTGGTTCAACGACTTGGTTCAGTCGGCTTGGTTCAAAGGTTTGGTTCAACGACTTGGTTCAAAGGATTGGTTCAATCAAAGGGTTCAATCAAATGGTTCGAAGCGGGTGGTTCAAACGGTCAATTGAATGAGCAGGACGCACCATTGAACCATTGAACCGTTGAACCGTTGAACCATTGTTGGTTCAACCGATTGGTTCAATCAGCGGTCCAATCAGAAGGTTCAAGAGAGTCTCCCGAAGGACAAGTGCCCTTGCGGAGGGCAGTCGAGCATAAAAGGGACCATTCCAGTGCCCTTGCAGAGGGCAGTTCTGGACCCAAGTGCCCTTGCGGAGGGCAGGAAACACTTGTAAAGAGATCAAAGAGAAGGCCGAAAGGGTAAGATTTTCTTCAGAAAAGTGAGCAAGGTAAGTTGGAATTCCTTCGGATTTGTTCAAGGCAAAGGACAAGAGAATTTCTTCGGACAAAATGCCCGAAGGAATTCCTTCGGACATTTTGTCCAAAGAAATCCTTCGGAAGAAAATCCCGCGGAAATAAAAGACAAGGCCCCTTCAATAAAATGAATTTCTTCGGACTTTTTGTCCGAAGGATTTGTTCAAGGCAAAGGACAAGAGAATTTCTTCGGACAAAATGCCCAAAGGAATTCCTTCGGACATTTTGTCCGAAGAAATCCTTTGGAAGAAAATCCCGCGGAAATAAAAGACAAGGCCCCTTCAATAAAATGAATTTCTTCGGACTTTTGTCTGAAGGAATTCCTTCAGACAAAAAGTCCGAAGAAATTCAAAGAAAGAGCCACGGGAAAAAACCCGAAGAAGAATTCTGAAAGTCAAAATAAGTGATCGAAATAGATCTTGCGGACATTTTGTCTGCGGGAAAAATGGCCTAAGGAAAAGCCTGACAGAAAAGGGTAAGCGAAAAGCATAAAGGAAACATTTCCTTCGGATAAAATGTCTGAAGGAATTCCTTCGGACATTTTGTCCGAAGGATGTGACTATCAAAAGGAGCTCGAAGGACCCCGAAGGGCAGGTACCCTTGCGGGGGACTCTCAACCAAAAATGAAGGGACACTTCTCCAAAGCCGAAGGGACACTTCCCCTTCGGGAAGGATCAAACAAGAAAGCCAAAGGAATTGCCAAGGAAGATGACGGGCCCGAAGACGTCAAAATTGAGCACGGCGAACTAGGCATTGGAAGTTCAAACGCCCAGTGATGGGTGCCTAGACGTTAAATTTGAGGCGGTGAAATAGCCGTTGATTTTGAAAAGCTTAAGGACAGGCCGCGAGTGAACTCAGCGACCCGCTGAGAAGATAGCCCTCGAGGGCCGAAGGAGACATAAAAGACAAAGCCAGGAAGAGACAAAAGAGCCAAGCGCAGAAATGGACAAAACGACCTAGGTGGCAAAAGGGAGGTGAGTTATTCCAGCAGTTGACACAGTGTCCGCCAAGTGGTCATCAAGGAGCGCAAATAGTGAACGATGCGACCTATTTTCTCCACTTTGCATTTATGAGCAGACAAACCGTGTGAATATCTTGAAGGCGCAGTCTTGTTTGCAAAAAAAGAGGCACGGCCCATGCTTTCACATTAATGTTTGAATGCCAAAGTCAAGACCGGCGATTACACAGCATGGTTCTAGCAGGCCTCTTCTAGAAGGATGATATCAGCAACAGCGACTTCCTCTTCCCGATGCTCTCAACGCACATGGGCCAACTTGTAAAAAGGCGCCAAAGTCTTTTCCAAAGGGGCGCCTTTACTTCTTGTCTCTCTATATATTGAAAACTTTTCATTTGAGAAAACATCTCTTAGCCTGTAAGGCAAAGCTCTACCCAAAAAATCTCTTGGTTTGTAAGGCGGAACTCTGCCAGATTTTACCTTGAATCAAGACATAGCATTTTACTTCTATTTGAGCTTGCACTTTCGTATATGTCTATGTTTTTGTTTTATGTTAAGTCATTTTCCTTATGCTTTCATAGAACAATTCCAGCATGTCTAGTGTATTGTGAATTTCTTCTTTTGCAGGTTTGCCAGAAGTGTTTGCAGCAGAGTATAGGTGTATGTGAACAGGCTGCCATAGTGTGTCTTAGAATGTAATGTCCCCTTCCAGTTGACATCTCTCAATACTTGAGATTAGCCTATTATGTGGCCCTCGTAGGCTAATATGGAGGATAGAGGGTCTTGTTGAGGCATGGCTTGGCTTCAATTGTCAGAATTTTTCAGTTTGGCTTTCATTCGGGGTCTTTTGGACGCCATTTGCTTGACTTACTATTTTTAGTAAGTGGAGACACTCAGTGGAGCACCCATGCTATTTTTAGCAGTATGGTCTGCTCATATGCAGATTCAGTCACTTATCATCCGGCTTCAGAGGGCTTGTCATTTGGACTTATATTGAGGGAGATATTAATATTTATTTGCCAAAATAAATATTAATTTAATTGAAACTTATATTATAGAGTTATAATTTAAATTTATGTTATAACTTAAGTGACTTAATGAAGGGGTCGACCATCATGAAGAAGGGGCCATATTTCAATTAATTATTATAATTAAATGGGCGCCCAAACTATTGGAAAATAAAAAGTGAAATTCAAAGTTAATTTTAAGGGATTTTGAAGGAAATCAGCTTGCTTGAGGAGATATAAGGTTTTCTTTTGAAGAAATTCAGGGTTATTGCATTTTGGAGAATATTTTTGAGGAGTTTTGAACTTGCTTGGAGAACGAGGGTTTTTACCTACAGCAGCGATTGAAGAACATAGTTCTTCTATGAGCAACCATCTGAGCTAGTGAAATACCCAGTGAACTTGGTGATTTTGGGGGGGTCTCAATCAAAGGCTCTATTTGGGATTTCAATTGGATGAATTTGGTGAAGTTTGGATCAGATTTAAGAGACTGGAGTTGCAGATTATTTTCTGATTGAAAGGGATTATTTTCAAAGGTTTTATTTGCTGCTACAGTACTGTGAATAGTGATGTGCTACAGTACCCATGAATAGTGACATGCTACAGTATCCGTGAATAGTGATGCGCTACAGTACTGTGAATAGTGACGCATACAGTACATGTGAATAGAGAGGAATTGCTGGTCATAGAAGACAAAGTGTTCGCAGCTTCTTTTGGAGGTAAACATATGATGGTGTCTGCAGATCACAATCATATCAGGTTCATTCAATTATCGGAATTCATTTTTTTTCATATTGTATTTATTATCAATAAGGCCTTGGACTCTTATTCAGTGAATGGAATGATATATGGCAATAAAAGAAGTCTCAATATTGTTCAAAATTTATTCTCAATAGATTAGTTTTACTTTCAGTATGTGTTTTTTTGTTCAAACCCCCTAAAAACACAAAAAAAATCATAAAACCTTCAAAACAAAACAAAAAAAAAGTGAAGTTCAGCAGTAGAACCTGTGAAGGGTTCTTACATAGAACACCTCTGGTAGTTCTTCCTCCCTGTATCTCTACGGATCCCTGACTCACTGATACAGAAGAATTTTTCGTATCAAATGAAGTGTATGTTAGCTTGTTCTTGGTGAAAAGTGTATGCTCAAGCTAGGTAGATCAACTTTTTTGGTGTATCACCCTCTTAGGTTAGGTTCTATTTTTCAGTAATCCTTCTCCTTTCCCCCCCCCCATTGTTAGAAGTAGGAAACCCAGGACCTCATAGATACATCAAAGGGAGCTAGCCCTTATCTAGAGACTCTCCCCCCAGTTTTGCCAGGCCCACAGGCAAGAGGGGAGTTTCCATTGTTGTGCGTGGAAGGTAGGAGCTCAGCATCTTGCCAAGGGTGCAATCCATCTGCATCAACAATTACTTCCACACCAAATCATCATCTATGTGTTGTTTATAAATAGATCCTCATTTTGTATACTAAAGTACACTAATAAGTTGAATGTGTAGGGAGCGTCTTTATGCACTTGTAATTTTCAATTACTCAGAATGAGAGAACAACTTGGATCAACACAGGGCCACTGAAGAATCTATGTTTGCATTCCATGGAAATTCTACATGTACTTGGTACTCTATCATAAGGAATGGCTTAAAGGGTTTGCGTAAGATAAATTACATGTCTACTAGAAATGTTTGCATCCACCTCTCGATTGACAAGAGCTATTCATATTTTTTCTGCTATCCTTCGCTGTTGAGTGAAAAAAAGAAACCTAAAGATTATAGAGTGTTGGTTATTTGTAAGATCTTCTCATAGAAAAAGTATGCAAAACCTCCTGACATTTTGGTGGTTCCCACTTAGACTGTTGTCTTACCGTATTTGATCGCATTTGTGAGATTACCAATCAAAGATACAATGAGAGAAGGAGCATTAATTCTTGAACACTTCAATTTACAATTTCTTGAGGACAAGCAATTTGAGGAAGGGAGGTCTATAATATCCCCAAACTCAGCCTCAATTAAATTGTTGATGGGTATTCAATCATTGACCATCCAATTGCTAAGCACCAGCAGTAACTCAGCTATCAACAAATCATTACCCATCAAGCAACCCAATGCCAACAACAAATCGCTAATATGCAGTAAAGTCATTACATTGCAATCAGTAAGGGAATCGCAGCATTTGGAAATGGAGCGCTACACTTAACCAAAAAACTGTTGATGCAGTGGATTGCACCCTCGACAGGAGGCCGAACTCCTGCCTTCCACACGTAACAATGGAAACTCCCCTCCTACCTACGGGCCTGGCAAAACTGGGGGGAGAGTCTCTAGATAAGGGCTAGCTCCCTTTGATGTATCTTTTAGGTCCTGGATTTCCTACTGCTAACAAATAAATGAAAAAAGGGGGGGGGGGTTGGAAAGGGAGAAGGATGCTAAAAACAGAACCTAAACCTAAACTAAAAGGTGATACACCAAAAAAGTTAATCCACTCAGCCCGAACATACACTCTTCACCAAGAACAAGCTCCCATACACTTCATTTGACATGAGAAATCCTTCTGCATCAGTGAGCTAGGGGTCCGAGGATATACAGGGAGGAAGAACTATCAAAGGTGTTCTGAGACACACTATGGCAGCCTGTTCACATGCGCCTATATTCCTGCTGTAGACACTTCTGGCAGACCTGCAAAAGAAAAACTCACAATGCAGAAAGTGCAAACTCAAAATGGAGGTAAAAATGCTATGTCTTGATTCAAGATAAAATCCGGCAGAGTTCTGCCTTACAAACCCAGAGATTTTTGGGCAGAGCTTTGCCTTACAGGCTAAGAAGATCCTCTCTCAAAATGAGAAGTTTACAATATATAGAAAGAGGAGAAGAAGTAAAGGCTCCCCTTTGGAAAAGACTTTTGGCACCCTTTGACAAGCTGGCCCATGTGCATTGAGAGCATCGGGAAGAGTAAGCCGCTTGATAGATAATGTTGTGTCGGCTCCTGCTTTGACTTTGGCGTTCAAACATTAATGTGAAAGCATGGGCCGCGCCTCTTTTCTGCAAACAGACTGCTTCCTTTAGATATTCACGCGGTTTGTCTGCTTATAAATGCAAAGTGGAGAAAACAGGGCGCGTTGTTCACTATTCACGCCCCTTGATGACCACTTGGTAGGCACTGTCCCAACTGCTGGAATAACTCCTTCCCCTTTGCCACCTAGGCTGTTTTGTCCGTTTCTGCACTGTCTCTTCCTGGTTTTGTCTCTTTCTGGCTCCTTCGGCCCTTGGGGCTATCTTCTTGGCGGGTCGCTGAGTTCACTCGCGGCCTGTCCTTAAGCTTCTTCAAAATCAACGGCTATTTCACCGCCTTAAACTTGACATCTGCGCACCTATCACTGGGCATTTGAACTTCTAACGGCTAGTTCGCCGTGCTTGATTTTGACGTCTTCGGGCCCGTCACCCCTTGGAATTTCTTCGATCTTTTCCCTTTCCTTCGGGCTTTTGCTTTGGACCCTCCCGAAGGGAAGGTGTCCCTTCGGCTTTGGAGAAGTGCCTTTTTTTCGGCAGCCGAGAGTCCCCTGCAAGGGCACCTGCCTTTCGGGGTCCTTCGGCGGCCTTTTCTCTTCGATCAGGGTTTTTGTCTCGGCCATTCTTCCCGCGGCTTCTCCCGAATTTCTTCGGACTTTTTGTCCGAAGGAATTCCTTCGGGCAAAAGTCTGAAAGAAATCATTCTATGCCTTAGTAAAAGACTTACTTTTCTTCGGGCTTTCTTGTTCGTAGCCCTTCAAAATTTCTTCGGACTTTTTGTTCGAAGGAATTCCTTCGGACAAAAGACCGAACGAATTATGTCCTTGTCTTTTCTCTCGACTGCCTTCAAAAAGTGCCCTTTGGGAAAATTGGAAACGACCCTTTCGAAGGGTACTTCCTTTGCCTTAAACAAATTTCCGAAGGAAACTTTCCTTTCAGCCTTCTCTTTGGCCTCTTTGCAAATGTTCCTTGCCCTCAGCAAGGGCACTTGAGTCCGGAACTGCCCTCCGCAAGGGCACTTGAATGGTGTCTTTTGCGCCTAAGTGTTGGGAACTCGTCTCTTCCTGCAGAGTCCATAGAAAACTTCCTTGCGGAGTCTATAGAAAACTTCCTACAGAGTCCGTAGAATGCCTGCAGAGTCCGTAAAAATACCTGCGGAGTCCGTAGAAATGCCTGTAGAGTCCGTAGAATGCCTATAGAGTCCATAGAAATCCCTGCAGAGTCCGTAGAAATACCTGCAGAGTCTGTAGAAATTTCCAAGACTTGTGCAAAATCAAAAAATGTACTGGCTCAAAACAGCAGGGGAAAAGGAGGGACCGATTTTGGTCTGTAGGACCAAAATGGTCAACAGAAACCACATGTCTGTAATTTACAATTTACAAAGAGAAATTACAACCAAGGAAGTCGCAGGTCTATAATGAGCACTAAATACAACAATAATTAATTAAGTGGATAACCAACCTTTTTAATTAATAAATTGTTAACCAGCATTCATTAAGACAAAGGACACCACCCTTGGGAATATACCTCTTGGAACAAGACATTTGGAAAAGTAATGTCTCTTCGATGGAAGGATTTGAAAATACAAATAATCCATTATGGGAATGGAAGAAGGCATTCAATTATGTATTCAATCATCTAACTTTGTATAAGTATCATACTATACAACCACTCTCAAGTATGAAACCCCTTGTGGACTTATATTTTATTTAATTTATTATTTTAAATGCAATATTTATATTTATAAAAAATATTATATAAAAGACTTCCGTAAAATTTAAATTAATGTAAAATATTTTGATTTGGAATATTACACAACCTTTGAATAGAGCTGCCCTAGTAGAGAATGGAGGTTTTCGTTCCCAAACCTTTGGTGCACTTGAAGGGCTTCATCCTAAAGTCACTTATTCAAGCTTGACATACTTGGCCAAGAATTTCAATATCCAAATTGCATAACCCTTCCAAAAGAATCCTCCCTCACCTTATATATGCCACCTCCAATAGTGGCACCCAAAATCAGGAAGGGAGAGTTACTTTTTTCCTTTTATAAAAAGATATATCGCAAGCTTCCTTATAATAGCACTTAAAAATTAACCTTTTAAGAAAGGTCCCAAAAGAAACAATAAAGTGCTTTGATGAAAAGTGACCTTAAAGCTTACCAATGTTCCCTTTTTTCTTAGAATACCTTAGCCCTTGGGAACGCACAAGCTAAGGATCTCATCCCCATGATTAACTCGAAAAAGGGGACATTACAATGCCCTTCTTCTCTTCCCTCTCACTTGTGTTATATATTGAGCTAATTTTTGCTTTGTAAAGGATCCTCCACCTGAGAATGGCAAAGCCCTGTTCATTTGTAGTCTTTGAGCAATAAAGAACAATTTGGTTTGCCTTCTCCATGGATTGTTTCAATATGTATGTTAGACTAGTTGATCTTGCTAAGTGATAGATTAACTTCGTTGGCATGTTGTCCTTGTTTGCATTCATAGTCAGTTTTGAAAGTCTTTTGCATGTCTCTTGAAGTGTTCTAATAAAGTGTTCATGAGTTTAGTGAGTTGTCTCTCCACTAGTGTCATGTTATGACCATTTGTTTAGTCCTTCTAGCTTAAGCTTGCTTCACAAACCTCCTTGAGAAATATTCATGTGCAAGGCAAATTTGGATTAGTGTCATGTGCAGGTTAGGCTTTTGTTTGAAGTGTAATTGCAATTGGATGGTAGTGATCAGTTTACATTTGGTGCATCACCTCATTAAGATAGGTTTTATTTCATGTTTCTCTCTTGCTTTTCATCCAAATGAGTTAGTAGTATAGGTGATAAGAAATCAAGACAAATCTAGGGAGCTAGCCCTTCAATCTAGAGGTTTACCCCTACTATAGGTGACCCACAGGTCTAGGGGTAATCCCATGTTCCACTCAATTTGGAGTAGGCTTGAACTACCTCTCCAAGGTTGCAAAATTGAGTGACAACAGGTACATTGTCCAAGGAGAGAATGAGCAAAAAAGAGGTATAAACCCTTCAAATATGTCCATTGGGTCATTCATCATCAACATTTCATTGGTTTTTTATTTTTCCATTTTTTAACTACTAGTACTTATACTGACATACATTTATGTGGGGACTGATTTCCATTTTTTGGCATGAGCAATATGCATGTCTTCTAAGGCTGGTTGTGGAAGACAATGAATAACAAAACAAGCAATTATTAATGCAATGGGTTCAAATGTGGAGGAAAGAAGCCCCTCTATTATTGAAGGGGTTGATACATGGGAGAAGAGAACCCAATCTATTGGAAACTTTCATGGGAAAATTAACTAAAAAATTTACCTAGATTTTGGGCTACTTTTATGGGATGCTTTAGATATTTTGACTTATACTTCAAATCAAGGGATGCGTAGGTGGAGAAAAATTGCTTTGGCATTATTTTCTTTAAATGACTTGTTGATCAAATTTGACTTTTAGGTCAAAATGGGGCACCTATAGGTAAAAACTTGACTTTTAGGTGTTTTAGGGTCTAATACATATGCCACAAGGTGTTTTATAGGTTAATTGATGTCATTTAATGTTATACTAGCATTGATCCGTGTTCTTTTAGTCATTTTGGGTTATTTTGAGGTCAAAAAATGTGCATTTAATGACTTGTACGGATTTTTTGGGAAGTGTAAAGATTCAAAAAGATGATTTCACATGACATGTGTCCTAAAAGGTCTTAATCAACTATCAAAACTGAAAAGTGGCAGGTTCTTCAGAGGAAAAGGGCAGTTTTTTTGTAAAAAAAGGTGAGTTTGGCACTTGTACGGGCCATGGGGAAGTGTGTCACATGGGAGAAGATAATGGTATGTCTCTTCAGCTTTCCCAAGCTCAAATCCATGTTTGAAATGCTCTGGAAGTGCCATTTTAGGTCCAAAATCATGTTGCTCTCTTTTCACCCTTCTTGGCAAGCAAAAATAGTCTTTAAGTTTGTACTTGGTACGGACACCTGTAGAGATTTCAGGACAAATGCTTATGGGAGGTGGTATTATACTTAGAGATCTTCATTTTAATTACAAGAGTTTGAATAATGGTGGCCTGTGCTTTATGAACCATCTTCATGAAGTTGACTGTGCTTTTCTCTTTGCTAATCTGTGCATCCTGCAGGTTTTTCTCTTGTTTGGGCAAATCCATACAATTCACTTTCTGAGATTGGTTCCAGAGGATGTTGACTCCCTTCTCTCATGTTATCCATGATTTGTTTCACATTTGGAGTTGATTTGATGAGCCAACCAACTCAGTTTGCAAGGAGTGAAGGAGTGGAGTTGCAGTTTTTTCTTCCAATTGCTGGAGTTTTCTTCTATGATATGGTTCCAAAATGAATTGAAGTGATGTACTCTTTCCCATATATGCATTTTTTTCATCTTCAATGCCAAATCCAACTCCAAGAGCCACTTCAAGAGCCAAGAGGGCAAGTAAATGCACAAAATGGTCATCTATAGTAGTTGTATGGCCTGCCATTTTTTTGGAGGAGCATGAAACGTCTGTTTGAGCATTCTCTGATGTTTGGAGTATCTTAACATGCTTAGTCATCACTTTGAATAAGGTTGAAGTAGGTTGGAGCAACTAGATAAGTAAAAATGGTCTTGGAGCAAACTTGTGACATTTTGGGACAATTTTCCAAAACTGTTAAACTAGAGGTCCAGGCCCTTTTTTGGGTGTCCTTATATAGTGTTGCATTGATCTCTAGAGCCTCCAAGTACATTTGTTTTCAAGCTCCCACATAGGCCTATCATTTGCAAAAGAAGAAAGATCTAGAAGTTGAGGAAGATGGTTTTCAAAAGCCTTCAAATTGCTCTTTAGGACACTGTAATTACTTAGTGCTATCTATAGCCAATAGAGGATTTGTCAAATTTTGAAAGCACAGGGAAGGTTTTGAGGTCCTTATGAAGTCTCAATTGGTTTAGGTAAGCCATCCACTCCATAATTAGCTCAGAGGCCATCAAGGACAAACAAGACCTTGTAATCCTAAAGTGAGACCAAGAAATAGCATCTACAACGAATATACATAGTTGTAGGAACTGAGGAGGTACTTTGAGTAACCAAAATAAGGTTCAAGGTCTTGTTGATGCACTTCTTTTTTTAGTTCAAGGAGAAGTGAGTCTCAAATGGTTTGAAAAGCTTAAAGATCTAAGAAGATAAAGGTAAAGTCAAATTACATCATAAGCCTTCTACATACACCTACAGCCAAGCCTAAAAGAGGAAAACACAGTCTTGTAAGTCACAAGGAAAGAAGGCCTAAAGCATGTTTTGAGGAATTGTAAGTATGAAACATGATTATAGGAATGGAATAGGCATCATGGAGCTACTGATGACACTTCAAGACCCTACTTGCACATAAGGAGGTGGAGACAGTCCGTACAAACAACCTCAATGTCCATCTACAGCTGACAATGAGCTAGCATTGGTGTTTTGGTAGTGTTTTAGGGCATCCAAGGTGAGTGAAGGTATAAACAAATGTTTTGTGACTTCAAGGTTTCAGGGAGAGTCTCCAAACATCATAACCAAGTCCAAGTAGATAGAAAAACACCTACAGGCAGGGTTCTAAAGAGCAAGTCATAGTCTAGACCAGGCAGGGAGCAAAAGGAGTGTTTTGATAAAGGTCTATGCCTATACAAGATGAGATAAATGAATCCAAACAACACCAAGTGATTCTCAAAGGTTTCTAAAGGGAAGGATATCACAATTTTTAGAAGAAATGTGTACTAGCAAACCCTTTTTTCTCCAATACATAGTTGATTGTGTTGGCCGTCACAAACAGTGAGCAAAGAGGTAGTGTTTTTGGTGTGAATAAGACATGAACATGAAGCAAGTGGACTAAGGTCATTTCCAAAAGGTCTTGAGAGGTCTCAAATAAGTTTGGAACATCATATCAAGGTCCAAATACTACAAAATGCACCTATAGGGGTCTTTCCAAACAAGAAACACAGTCAAACACTTTCACATGGTCTTGACTGGTTAGGGTATTGGAAGAAGTATGGAAAGAGCTTAAGTGTTAAAGGGACCTATAACACACTCATCATGATCATGAAGGTCTCTATAATCTATTCATGATGAGATACAAGTAGAGAGAAGGCCTTTCAAATGCAAAACATAGTCCATGTAGTAGAAACCATGCATACAGTCCTTTTTCTAGGAACCTGTTTTGGTTTTGCAAGTTTTGAGGGGTCAAATGATATGACCAAGGGATGAATTTTGGTGTGGGAGGTCCTCAACACTTTAAGAATGCCTTACAATACTCATCTTTCCTGAGAAAACAAGGGAAGTACCCCCTGTTTTGTTTCAAACAGGGGGTACTTCCCCTCATGCATAAACTGGTAGGTTTGGGGAAAAAGTGATGAATGATGGACCAGGTGATGCTTGAACCTCTCAAAGAGTTGTGTGGAGTTGGATAGTACCCAGGACAATGTGGAGAACACCTCATAGGAGTATATAACTAAACAGGGAGGTCTAAAATGCTAGAGTTGCAGTCAAGCTTAAGGGCAGGGTTTTGGCCTAGAGGCCAAATGGAAGGTCACTCTCACTTGCAACCTTGGCAGAGCATTATAATTCATTTGGCTATGGTCATAGGGTCATAACAGAGGTGATAAAGCTGATATAATGCAAGGAAACTCAGTTGGATGGTCTATACCACAAGAGTGCAGGTAGGCCTACTAGACAAGTATTAGGCCTAATGTCCAAATGGGGGGTCATTCACACTTATAGCATGAGGTGAGAATTCTAACCTATCAGAGCATGTTTGGGGACATTTTAGATGTGTTTCAACTTTTGGTTTTCAGAGAAAGCATAAAGAATCCAATTTTGAGCTCAAAGACAACACTAGACTTGCAAGAAAAGGAAGAAAGGGCTCGATAGGACAAGTTTGAATACTCATAACTCTCTTGATGCTTTTCATGGGGCCCAAATAGGTTTAGAGGAGTTAGAATAGGTCTTGAACAATCATTTTGTTGAATTAGTTTGAGATTCCAACGTGAAACCTGCATGAACAAAGCTTAAGAGGTCAAACAAGCCTAAAACCCTTGTTAAACCCTTGCAAAGACCAGTTTGAGGAAATGAGAGAGATAATGCATCAAAATGGACTAGAATGGCATGAATGATGATTGGATGTTAAATAGGACTTAGTCAGGCTCTCTACCATAAAAATTAGTTGTACGGACTTGTATGGATAGGGTGCAAAACAGGGTATTTTTTACCATTTTTTGTGTTTTGCAGGTTCTAGAAAGACTCTGAGGATGAAATCAAGTTTGGGAGGAAGATATAGACTTGTTATAACTCCCTATGGCCATTTCATGCTTTGAAAAGACTCTTAAGTATGCAAACAAACAGTTTTATTGCAACCAGTCAAAACTGGCATATTGGACAAGCTAGTGAGAAGGGTGGAAAAACTTCAAGTGGGGTGATTTTAAGGTGTGCCTGATGCTTATAAGGCCATGGAGGGTCTTAACACTTGTCATCCACTCCCTCCCATGGATTTGCATGGAAAACTGAAGCCAATTTTGAGGGCAATTGTGCAAGGTGCATGGAGGAGTTTCTTAGAGTGCAGGCAATGATAGCTCCTTTCCAGATGACTAGACCTGAAACCAATGCATGGAGAGGCATGTCTAAAATCCTTCCCCTTCATCCCAATCATCAGACCTATCCCTAATTAGTTCTGGGACGTTCAAACAAGTCCAAATCATGAAGGCAGTTTTTTGAGTCAAAATGAGGAGTTTCATGCCACTTTTCATGAGTTCTATGACTTGGATGGACACTTGTGCTCCCTGAACTTGCATGGTTAGTTCCATATCCTCTTCCCATGCACAAGTAATCGATTCTCTCAGCTTGACTAGTGTCTTTGTGACCCTTGGACTTCTTTCTTCTCCTCTCTCTCTCAAGTTCTATAAAAAATAGCCATTTTGGCCATTGTAAGTTATGCTCCACCTGAGTATGGCGAAGCCTTGCTCATTTGCATACCATTTGATCAATAAGACTACTGATTTTTACCTCTTCATGACTATTATAGTGTGTTTTACTTGGATGATGGAACTTGCTTAGTGAAGACTATGGATTTCTTAGCATGTTGTCTCATTCTTTCACCTTATTTGCAATTGGAAAGCTTCTTCTTGCAGGTCATGTGAAGTGTTTAAGGAAGTGTCAAGGTTGAGTGAGTTAGTTTATTCACTAGTATCATTCAACGCCTCTTGTTTAGTCCTCCTAGCTTAGGCATTCATCCATAACTTCATAATGTAACATTGATGTGAGAAAATGCAGATTGAAGAAGTGTATGTTTGTTTTGTCCTTTGTTCTCATATGTAACATGCAGCTAGTTGGAAGTCATCAACAAATTTGGTGTATCGCCTCCGTTAGAATAGTTTGCTTCCAGTTTTCTCTCTCCGTTTTCAACCCCAAAATTTAGGTGTAGTAGTAATCCAAAGTACATCAAGGGAGCTAGCCCTATATAGAGATTCATCTCATCCTTAGGCTACCCACAAGCCTAGAGGTATTTCAATTGTGCCACTTGGATGAGGAGGGCTTAGGCATCTCCTCAAAGGGTGCAAATCCAAGTGACAACATGACCTAAAATGATAGATTGAATGATATTTAGTTTAACACAGAAGGAAAAAAACACAACTTTTGAAAATTGAGATGAGTTGAGGAAAGCTTGAACAAATTCTCTTATATATATATATATCTTATGTTGCTTATAATGCATGTAAGACGTTGTGATAGGCTGATTTGATCTGAGATTACACTAACAGAATGGAAGAGTTGACTGCATGTATGCCTAATATGCAAGAAGAATGTTGGGTCATATAAAGAATTTGAACTGTAGTTGATGCCAAGTCATATATTATGGACAATGTTGTTTCTATCTCAGTAAACGTTAAGGCTGCCAAGGGGAAATAGGACCATGTTTAAATAATTCCTCCAATGAAGTAGAAGGATTTTAAAATTTGAAAAATGTAGTTTCATTTATACATAAGCAACCACCTTTTCATAAGAGTCTTGCACCAAGACATAAAAAAAATTGGGATAGAAATGAAACGATTTAATGATGGTGTAAAATTCTATATGTGGACAAAGTTAAAAAGTAGATTAAAGTGGTGTTTGTTAAAAGTTTAATTTGTCCTTTAGAATTTCATTATTGCACCCATATAGCATTGGTTAAGAAAAGGACGGGTCTATGAGAATATGTGTGAATTTTCGTGCTTTGAATTAAATTCCTACTGAAATGCTTTGAATGAGATTGCTATCAAACCTAATTATCCTCACCCTTGTATATATGTCATGTATCCTTCGCTTTTCCCACAAAATGCTTTAGTTGGAATCCACTCTTAAAAAGACATACTCATTATCATCTAAAAAGAAATAATGGAGAATAATATGTATAATACACGAGTGAAGAAACTACATTTTGTTGAATAAAATGATAGAGTTGGCAAGAGTATGGGAAGCAATGCATGGGCAAAATTCACTGTTACCTTCTATGGCACTCTGATCAGACTGCAAATATCCAATAGGACTGCCTTCTCTCATGAAATGTGTGCCCCTTTTAAGCCCTTGGTAGGCCTTGAGTTGGCTAGCAGCTGATTGGATTATTTCAACCATCATAACTAAGTTTTAAGTCCATTACTTTGTAGTATTATTATCTATCATTACTTGTAAGACAGTTTGTCCACAAAAAGTAAATGAAAACTGGTTGATGTATAATAACTTGGTACATGTCTGATTTTAATGTTTATGGTGGTCACTTCATGAGGTCACTTGATGGTAAGTCATACTTAGGCATAATCCAATGGTGCCATTTCACCAGTCAATATCTCCATCCAAATTTACCTTTCCAAAAGTCCTTGCATGGCTCAATCTTACAAAAATTTAATGCATATTCTCATTTCTATACTGCTATAAGGAGAGGGTGTCATTTTTATAGAACTTGTATATGAGAGATTGTCCATGTATGTCACCATCCCGATAGGATTATTTGAAGGTTGATACTCTCTAACAAGTGTCATAGTCATCAGCTCCAACAAACACATCAACTCATTTGTCTAGGGGAATGACTGCTGCAAATGACAATTACCATTCTTCAATATGTTTTGCTTCTCCTTAGGAGTCAAATTTAGTATGCGATAGCTATTGATGGCAGTTTCTTTCATGTCAAGCAAGGGTTTTGTGTATTATAACAAGTCATCTAGCATTGACACTCCAAGTCCTTTGTAAAAAATATGAGACCTCAAAGGATAACACTAAAGTGATGTGGGACACCACAACGATCGATTGCCTGGTGTCCTGATTAAAACTCTCCACTAATTTCTCAAAAAAGTCCCAAGGAATAACCCCTCTCAATTATAGGCATCTAATGAATAGAATCCACCTTGGATTGTCTGAATGCTCTCTTCAATGGATGGTATGTTAGGATGTTGAGACCACCAATGTTGATAGACTAACTTACTCGGCATGTACTAGTAAAAGGTATCAATATTATCACTCTATTCATCACCTTTGGCACTCTTCTTTTTAGGACCCTAGGCATCTATGGCATATGCATTAATTTTAGAAATTTTAATAAAGTAGAATTTTTGTTATGTATGTTCTTGGCAGACTTGAATTAATAAATTATATTGGCATGTTGTGTTACCGACCAATTATACTTTTAAGTACAAATGTTATTTAATTTTTGGATTAGTCATGGTTGCTACTAGTGTTCAATAGGAGTGGTTATCAGATGGTTGAACTTGAATTGACAACCGTCATATCCCTTTGTGTTCATGACCGAACACATTTTGGGGGGGAGGTCTCTTGGTTACCATGCCTAGATTATTGTACATGCACATTTATATTGTTATATGAATATATGATGCTAAGTCTTCATTCTATTTTATGAATTGTTCGTTCAATGTATACTTTATGGTTTGGTGCAATTGGTTTCTATTCACTATACCATACTTTTGATGTCCTTGTCTATATGCATTTGGGCTAGAATAGATGTCAATTTCCTTGATGACTTGATTTTGTTGAACATGATGTTGGTAGAGATGGATTTGGAAGTGTCAGTTCAAGTGGTTTCATGGAAAGAGAAATGAATGCACTAGCTACCAATCAAGAAAGAGAAGAATTATTGGCCAAATATTTCGGTTCCATCTAGGACATTGCAATTTGAGAGCACATCTTGATGACCGGAAGTTTTTTGAACATGATGACATAAGTAGAAATGAAGTCATAAGTGTCAGTTCGAGAGGTTTCATGGAAATAGAATTCAAAACACTAGAGACCAATCAAGCAAGAAAAAATTATTGGCCAAAGATTTGAGTTTCTTCTAGGACATTGTAATTTGAGACCACATTCAAGAGGAAGCTTAGGTTATGCCTAGGACAACATGGTGTGCAATGAACATGTTGACCAATTGGTGGAAAACTTAAGTAAACAATTGGATTGTAACTACCTTTTAATGCAATAGTTGCATGAATAAAGAGAGTATGACTTACAATGCAAGGTAATTCGAAAAATCTTTAGAGAGATGTTGATAGGGTCAAGTTTTATGACCGTCAATGCAAACAAACCAAAATGTGCAAAGAGACAAGAATGATTCTAGGGAGCGTTGGAAGTTACATCTTCACAGTTGGCATAAAAAAGAGCCAAAACTTAAGGCTCTCGTTGGCAGCTACGAAATTGCCCCTTCTAGACGAAGGAAGTGCATACCCTTTCCAATTTATTGAGTTTGGAGAAGTTTTTGAAATTCTAAGATGATTGTTGAGCCCCCTTTGGAGGGGGTAATTGCTTATTCAAGAAGCAAGTCAGGGTTTTTAGATGAAGGGAACTATTATCAAGAGAATATAGAAGAGTTGATGAGGATGAGAAATAGTGACTCCTATAAGAACTCATTTAGAAGTGTGGGTGGCAGTGATCAACTACAGCCAAGGAGGTTGACGATGTAGAAGATTGGGTTGTGAGGATTTCTTATGAGTTGATAGGGGAGCAATGTTGACAAGTTTCTAGTAGTGTAGGAGAAGGTGCACTAACACAAGAGCATGAGATGTTAGTCTATTGATAAAGGAGAATCTCGTAGGCAAAATAATTTTGAAGCCAACGAATCTGGGAGTGGTTGATTCACAACCAAATAAGTGTTCAGACAAAAGTAGAAAGAGTAAATAGACAATGACGATTCCACCTCCTAACAAAGAAAGAGTTACTGAAAGTCTACGGTGACAAAAAGGAAGATATAACTTTCAACATTGTAGAACCTATTAAAAAATATGAATGGCCAATGACTAGAAGATGAAGCATATTGGATGTGTGTGTTTTTGGATACTCTCAGAGGGATAGCCACTGATTGGTACCAAAAACCCATATTGACTGAAGAAGTAAATTTAGGCGAATTTTAAACTATTGTATGATGACAATGAGATAGCCACAGAAATTTTAACACCAAGCAAGGCAAGAGTGAATCAAATTGCTCATATAGAGTTACTTAGATGGTTGGATAAGTTAATTGATGGTTTGAAAAGCGTTGGTTAATTGAAGAACTTCTAAAATTGAGAAAGAAGTAAAAATTTGTGCCACTCACAGTGTACTGGGAAGCTATTGAGTGGACAATGAACTTTGAAAGAGAATACGAGTCCAACACTTGAGGTTGGGTAGCAAGTGATTTGGATGATGATGACAAAAAAACATGTGAGTAGAGATTTGACATGATGGTGAGAGATTTGACAGTAAAAGAGATAGGACACCAAGTGGCAACTTCAGGATGGAGGCTACACCTTTTTGCCTTGGATTGGTGGTGCTAACTGGGAACCAAAATGGATAAGAATATTCAATAATTTGATATTATAAGAGGAGGAATGATTTTCAAGCTAGAAAACAACGAGAGGCTAGGAAGGACCTGTTGAATAAGAGAAGGGGGATACCATTGAGATCGCCACTACCACCATGATTGGATCCCAATAACATGGAAATTCCTACACCAATGGTGGGCGGACAAAATTGACTCAAGTTCACAAGAGAAAGTGGTCAAGACTCTGTTTGTCACTATAATGTGTAACAATTTGGACAACAAATAGACAAAACTATCAAAATTATTGCTTTTGCAACAACCTTGATAGTAGTTGTGAATGACTAGTAAATGGAGAACAAGATAGAGTTGGTCAATTGGGACAAATCTAGGAAAGATTTTGAAAAGGAGCTCAAGGTTCTCCGAGATGATAATGAGATAGTCACGGATATCTACAACAAAAAGCTAGGGAAAGGTGACTTTGTTTGCATGTATAATAGGAGGTTGAAGGAATTGATCTCCAACTTGGTGCATCCATCCGTGGATGGGTTGAAGAAGAGATGATGTATTGAAGGCCTTAGACCAAACTATAAGACAAAGACAAAGATTGTGCTGCCAACAACATATAGCGATGCATATGATAGGTCAATCAACTTGGAAAGTGAAAAGAAGGTAAATGCATGAGCTAAGATGGCAAGTCAATCTTAGGTTGACAAGGAATCCTAAGAATCCAACATGATAATGACCCTAAGGATAGGATGAGGATGTTTGAGGAATTAAAGGGCGACATGAGGATAGATAAGAAAGGGTGGTACACACCAAGCTACATGAAAGGTAATTGTTGACGCAGTGGATTGCACCCTGGCAGGACGCCTAGCTCCTGCCTTCCACGCGTCAAAATGGAAACTCCCCTCTCGCATGTGGGACCGACGAAGCTGGAGGGGAGAGTCTCTAGATAAGGGCTAGCTCCCTTTGATGCATCTGAGTTATTCCAATAAGTGCTAATACATATATATATATATATATATATATATATATATATCCATTTTTATATATATATATATAGATATATAATGGGGGGGGATGAAAAGGGAGAAGGATTACAGGAAAACAAAACCTACTCTAAAAGGGTGATGCACCAAGTGATTCGACCTACTCACACTCACACTTTGAACCATAAAAACACATACGTACACTTTAACTGGTAACAGGACTAGGCTGCAGGAAGGTTAACAGGGAGGCTTTAATGGAACACAGATAAAGGGACTCACCATAGGTGTTGTAGAAAAAGCACACTGTCTAGTAACCTCCTTCCATCTCTGCGCTCCAGGTACAGCTCTTCTTGTCACTTGCAGGAATGGCGCCTTATAGATACCAGATGCGTTGGTGTCAACCCTGTGAAAGCATTAGAAAGCAATGACTAAACACAAGACTAACACTCAGACACACTCAAAGATATCTACCCAGACTAGAGGTAAAAATGCGTTTTATTGATTCCAGTTACAATGTGAAAAGATGTCCTCTCCAAATGAGAAGTCTACAATATATAGAGAAAGAAAAGAGGCCTTTTGGCGCCCTTTTTACAAATGACCCATGTGCGTTCCGATCATTGGGAAGAGCAAACCGCTTAAACATCATATGAGAAATTATGGGCCGCATTGTTTGTCTGCAAACAAGACCGCTCCTTCAAGGCGATTACGCAGCTTGTCTGCTCATTAATGCAAAATGAAAAAAATGGGTCGCGCCGTTAGCCGTTTGCACCTCTTTAATGATCAATTCGCAGACACTGTATCACCTATTGGAGTAACTGCTTGAGTCGACACCTTTCGCCACTTGGACTGCTTTGTCCGTTTCTGCACTTGGTCCTTCTTCTGTCTTTAAGCCTTTGAATTCCTTCGGGTTCACGCTTAAGTTTGCGAAGATCAACAACTACTTCATTTCCACAAATTTTACGTCCTCGAGTCCATCGTCCTTCTTGACAATTTGTTCGTGTCTTTCCCGCTTGCCTTGGCTGTTTTCCGCTGATTCCAATAAGTGACACGTGGCGTGTTCCACTGCTGAAATAGGCAGGACACGTGGCAACGTCCGCTGAGTTTACAGAAGCTTCAAACACCTTTTGAGAGTCCTGCGGAAGAGGACGCATGGAGGCTTCCGCTCTCTTTAGCAGTTCGTCCGAGGCCCACCACAATGCTCGCAGGACAAAAGGGAGAGACGGCGGGTGTTGACACTTGTCGACTTCCGCCGATCTCTATAGGGGACACGTGACACGTTCCGCTTCTTTTAGAGAAAACATGTCAAAGCCTTCCGCGGTTGCCACTTGGCGCTTTCTGTGCTCTAGCTTTCCTGGTGTAAAAATGACGTTCGCGGGCTCGTCGCTGTTTAAGAAAACAACGGCTAGTCTATTTTCTTGAAGTTGACGGCTTCAGAGACGTCACCGTCCTTGGCAAATTCCTTCGGGCCTTTCCCTCTGATTCGGCCTTTTGTTTCGGACCCTCCCGAAGGGGAAGTATCCCTTCGGCTTTGGAGAAATGCCCTTTGCTTGGCAGGCGAGAGTCCCCCGCAAGGGCACCTGCCCTTCGGGGTCCTTCGGCGGCCTTTGTCTCCTCGGCTTTTCTCTGCGGACCTTTTCCGCGGACATTTTCCCGCAAACAAAAAGTCCGCAAGAATTGCCTTGTCCGCTTTGCCTTCGGAAATTCTCTTTCTGGCTTTCTGCTGTAGCTTCCCGAATTTCTTCGGACTTTTTCTCCGAAGGAATTCCTTCAGACAAAAAGTCCGAAGAAAATATTCTATTGCTTTTGCTTCGCGTCTTTCGAATTCCTTCGAACTTTTTGTCCGAAGGAATTCCTTTGGACAAAAAGTCCGAAAGAATTCGTTCTATGCCTTAGTCTTTATTTTGTTTTTTTTAAACTGCCCTTTGAAAAGTGCCCTTCGGGATTCTTGAAATCGACCCTTCCGCAGGGTGCTGTTGCCGACTAAGTGCCCTCCGC
Source organism: Torreya grandis (assembly GCA_037957365.1). Lineage (NCBI taxonomy): Eukaryota > Viridiplantae > Streptophyta > Pinopsida > Cupressales > Taxaceae > Torreya > Torreya grandis. The sequence goes on from JARHVA010005209.1 coordinate 861,778, forward strand.
AAGGGCACTTATCCTTCGGGAGGCTCTCTTGAACTCTTTGATCCGCTCCTTTGAACCAACCGTTGAACCATTTGATTGAACCGGTTCAATGGTTCAAACGGTTGTTGAACCAAGGCATCGAACCGAATGTTTGAACCAAAATAGTTGAACCAAGTTGATGAACCATTTGATTGAACCTTGCCGTTGAACTTTGCCGATGAACTTTGCAGTTGAACCAAGCTGACTGAACCAAGTCGTTGAACCGACTGAGTGAATCGAGTGATTGAACCATCTGATTGAACCAAAGCATTGAACCAACACGTTGAATCGGTTCAATGGTTCAACGGTTCAAAGGTGCTAACTCTTGGAAAGATCATGTCGTTGAACCATTTTTCCAACCTTAAGGAAGAGTGTCTTTGAACCATTTTAGCTCTCTTTCCTTATGAATTTCTTCAGACAAGAGTCTGAAGAAGCTTTGTAACACCTTGCACTCTTTGAATTGGTTCTTCATGTGCCGAAAGACTCGCCTGCAGAGTCCGTAGAAATCCTCTTTGCAGAGTTCGTAGAAACTTCACCTGCAGAGTCCGTAGAAATGGACCTGCAGAGTCCGTAGAAAACCTGCAGAGTCCATAGAAATGGACCTGTAGAGTCCGTAGAAATTTCCAGACTTGTGCAAAATCAAAAAATGTACTGGCTCAGAACAACAAGAAAAAAAAGGGGGCCGATTTTGGCCTGCAAGACCAAAACGGTCAACAGTAATTCCTGTGCGATGTGTCGAAGCAACCAATTTCGTTTAATCTATTGAGTAATGGTAAACTTAGTGAAGGATTTCCTATTCAACATAAAGAACAAGAACAATCAACAAGTTTTCATTGTAGAAGAATTAATCTCTAAGGAAGTATTGAATGGTGGATATAGGAACCCCTATCAAGGTTGACATAATCAAAACCGAGGGGTTGATGCATAGAATGGGATGCCAATTGTTGTCCGACACTCCAATCTCAAGAATTTAATGAATGGAGACACTTTACACTTTGTTTTCCAAAAAAACCTAAAGGGAACTCATCATTGATGTGATAATTGTGTGGAACAAGAGACCAAAATGATAATTTTTTTCTCAAACATCAAGCATGACCAATATGAACATGATAGAACAAAAATATTATGTGCCGACAAAGTCACAAGCAAGGAAGATGGAATACCTAGACTCTATGGTCCAAAAGGAGACAATGGTTGATGTGATAAATCAGATCTAACAAGCTATGGTGTTAGAGCCTCAAGCAGTGAAAAATCATGAAAGATAGGACATCCATCCATGTTTATAGGTGCAAGAAAAATAGCTTGAACACCTATATTGATAAATGTGAAGACCTTATTAAGCACAAACACGACATTATATATGGCATTTGGAATGACACTAGATGAAACGGAGATGGATGTGCATTAGGAAGAAGATTGTGCCCTAAACCCTATGGCATTGATGATAAAGACGATCCCATGTTTGTGCACATGGACATATGGGATTAGATGTTGACTAATGTTATCTTTGATATTGACTGAAGAGTGAACCTCGAATCTGAATTGACTTTGAGGAAGTTTGAAAATCCGAACTTGTTGCCATTGACATTTTGTCAATAAAGAATAAATTCAGGATAGAACCTATGGGGATCCTTTCTGCCCAATACATACAATTAGGTAGATGTGTGTTCATCGTGGACCTTTTGGTCATTTCAGTTTCAAATTTGGCATATGAAGCTCTCTATGGATGTGTGTGGATGAAGGCGGCGAAAGTAGACTTTAGTATGAAGGCATCCTATCATTGGAGTAGAGAGGACAAATAATAAACATAGGCTTAATGATTGGGACCATAAGTTAGAAAGCCTCCTCATTTGTCTTAGAAGATGATGATCCGTATGATGACTGGGCAATTAACCTTACATAAAATGTGGCACCTTGGTTTGGGTCATTATTCTGAAAAAGAAGAGCACTTGAAGAGCAAGTCGCTTTACTAGAAAATGGGAGACTATCATTGTTGAGCATTTTGGTCCTGCAGGCCAAAATCAGTCCTTTTCCTTCCCTACCACTCTGAACCTCAGTCTAGTCATGCACCCACCTTCTGCAAAATCTCCTTTTCTTTGCAATAAGCCCTGCTCTTATAGAACATTGAAAAATCTAAGGCCCTGCAGGGTTCGGTTCAGTATGGAGCTTTTCACTTTGAGCAAATGCCTTAGACAAATAAGAGTCTCTTACAAAGCTCCAAAGGTTAAACAGCCCTTGCGGAGGGCAGATGATGAGCAAGATGGGCCATTGCAAAAGATCCGAAGGGTAACTTTGGACTCGATTTACCCTTGCGGAGGGTAGTTGGTCAAAAGGCCGAAAGGTGAGTTCCTTTGAGAAGAAAGACCAAGGCAAAGAATTCCTTCGGACTTTCTGTCCGAAGGAAATTCGTAAGGAAATAGCAAAGGATTTCTTCGAACAAAATGTCCAAAGAAAATCCATGAAGTGAACAAGGCAAAAGGAAGATAGCCAAAGACAAAAGTTGATTTTCTTCGGGCAAAATGCCCGAAGGAATTCCTTCGGACATTTTGTTCAAAGAAATTCACAAGGCATAGACTATCCTTTCGGAAGGAGAATTCCGCAGAAAAGTTCACAAGGCAAATCTTTTGCCCAAAGGAAAAAGTTGAAGGAAAGGGTAAGCCGAAGGAATTCAAAGGGGTGACGGGCCCGCAGACGTCAAATTGGGCATCATGAACTAGCCATTGGAATCCAGACGTCAAATGACGTCCCCGAAGACGTCAAATTAAGGACAAGGGAATAGCCGTTGATTTTGAAAAGCTTAAGGACAGGCCGCAAGTGAACTCAGCAACCCACCGAGAAGATAGCCCCGAGTGCTCACAAGGCCAGGAAAAGACAAAGCCAAGAAAAGACAAAGCCAAGAAGGGACAAAAAATAGCAAGGAAAGACGGAACAAAGCAGAGAATCCAGAACATGGCCACGCACACATACGACAACATCTGGAATGTTCCAAAAGATGCACCCAACTAAGCACAGATATGGACAAAATAGTCCAAGTGGCAAAATAAGGTGTCGGCACAAGGTGTTATTCCATCGGTTGATACAGTCTTTGCCAAGTGGTCATCAAAGAGAGCGAACAGTGGAGACGCGACCTGTTTTTCCACACTTTGCATTGATGAGCAGACAAACCGCGTGAATATCTTGAAGGAGCGGTCTTGTTTGTAGAAAAATAGGCACGGCTCATGCTTTCACATTAATGTTTGAACACCAAAGTCAAGATTGACAGCCGACACAACGTCTTTTTTCAGCGGCTTCCTCTTCCCAACGCTCTCAAGGCACATGGGCCAACTTGTAAAAAGGCGCCAAAGTCTTTTCCAAAGGGGCGCCTTTGCTTCCTCTTTCTCTATATATATTGTAATCTCTCATTTTGAGAAGCATCTCTCATTGTTGTAAGGCGAAGCCCTGCCAATTTTCACCTGGAATCAATAGAATACGCATTTTTACCTCTATTTTGGTTGGATATATCTCTGAGTGTGTCTGAGTGCTAACCTTGTGTTTAGTCATTTCTTTCTTGATGCTCTCACAAGCTTGATACCAACACGCCTGGTATAGACAAAGCGCCATTCTTGCAGATAGCAAAAGAGCTGTATCTGGAGCGCAGAGATAGGAGAGGGTTATCAGACAGTGTGCCTTCCTACAGCACCTGTGGTAAGTTCATCTTCTGTGTGTCTTCATTAAGCCTTTTTGTTAAGTTCTCTGCAGTCTGGTCCTTTTACCAGATAAAGTGTATGTGTTCTTATGGTTCAAAGTGTGAGTATGAGTAGATCAAACTTGTTTGGTGCATCACCAACGTAGGTTAGGTTCTGTTTTTCATTAATCTTTCTCTCTTTTCAACCCCCTCATTATATATATATATATATATATATAAGCAAATGTACTGGAATAAATCAGAGATGCATCAAAGGGAGCTAGCCCTTATCTAGAGATTCTCCCCTCAGTTTTGCCAAACCCATAGGTAAGAGAGGAGTTTCCATTGTGCCGCATGGAAGAGAGGAGCCCAGCCTTCTCTCAAGGGTGCAATCCACAGCGTCAACAATCATATTTTATCGCTATGTTCTTGTTGTGTTGATATAGAACTTCAAATGGAAGAGGTCCACCTATATTTTTGGTGCCATTGAAAAAAGAAAGAGTTATTGGAAGAGAGCCATTTTCCGATGGAAAAAGCTATTGTGAAGTCCTCTAACAAACATAAGGAGTTTATGCCATAGTTCAAGATGTTTGATTTTGGAGGGCTAAAAGTGAAGAACATACCAGCTCATTCCTTTATGGCTAAAGAAAATATTAAGTATATTGGTCTGAAGATTATGAAGGTGCGGTTATTCCATCAACATGTTCTAATCCTTTGAACTACTCCAAGTGGATTCCTTCTCTATTACATGCTATTATTTTAATTACCAATGCCTCTTGAAATGCATTCATTGAAGCTTGGGAGGAACATGACCTGATTAATTGGTAAAATGGCAATGATTTTATCATCTATCTATAACTCTAATTTAAGGAAATTTTAAACACGATACATCTAACTATGAAGTCTGCTAATGATGTATCATAAATATTTAAGTATGTTGCTTTTGTCTCTTATCAGATGTATGTTTTTAAGATTAATGGGTAAAATGGTTACTGGCAATGATTTTATCATCTATCTATAACTCTAATTTAAGGAGATTGTAAGCACGATACATCTAACTATGAAGGCTGCTAACGGTGTATCATAAATATTTAAGTATGTTGCTTTTGTCTCTTATCAGATGTATGTTTTTAAAGTCACTTGACATTGATTTCCTGGCCACAAGAAGTCCTGAACTAGACAATATATTACTTACAGGATATTAGTTATTAAAGCATTTAAGGGGTGCAAAAGACATGTAATTTGGTTATAATGCATGCTATTATATTATCCAAATAGAATTGGGTGTTCTTTTGGATGTTGCGTCCTGTGTAGGTTCTAAGTTACTTTGTGATGAAATTATATGAAATATAACTGTAATTGTTCAATTATAATAAATAATTACTTTTTTTCTTCAGGAAACCAAGTCATTCAACTTCGAGGTAGAGGCGTTTTTCTTATCTGAAAAAAATAAAGAAATTCGTATGTGTTTTCTAAGTTCTCAGACACCAAGGTTAGAGCGTCTTATGTGTCTGGTTACAATTTACAAGTAAACAATGATCACTATATGAAGTATAATTTCCCCATGATTCATTACAATTTACTTCTTTACCTTTCATGCACGACTTAACTCCCCATGTCCGATCTCTTATATTAATCAAACCCTTTTGACTATTCCTAGAAAATAGATAATAAAAATAGGAAGAATTTAACTTGTTAAGAGACATGGTTTTTAGCTAAGTTACCTGTTTGTTTTGGGCATGGGTTTGGGTATGGCGAATTGGTTTCTGTAGTTTTTTTCCCTGGGCACGGCTTCGATATGACTACACAAAAAAAAAAGAGAGAAAAAGAAAAAGATATTAAAAATATAAATATTTTAGCCTAATAATTTAGAATTAACCACATAATATACATAGAATAAAAAAACAATCACAAAATACTATTGATAATGATAGCTGAAAGCCAAATGTCATAATAAATATTAATTGTGAAAATGAACCGTGATTGTATTTTACGCTATTATGGTTAAAAAGGAACTATATGTGGGGGTCCCTGGATCAAATAGACAGAATTATGCTTATATATTACAGTTAAAAGAGCATAAATAGGGTCTTACTGTCATCAAATTTAATCCCTAGAGGCCATCACTAATTGCAAATCAAAAGAAGATTCAATTCAAGGCTTTATTTCGGTAAGTCATGAGACCTTCTACACTAAAGTGACACTAGATAAGAAAATGCTATACATAACGTGGAACCTATAGGTGTAAAAATATGTCAATCTATATAGTTTACAAATGTTCAAATCAATTTATATAGTATTTACTATTTTTGAATGGTTTTAAAATCGCTCCTCTAGGTAAAAGGTTATGTCGAGATGGTACTAGAAAATTGTTTGACTTTGAATGACTTAGTGAATGGTTGTATAAGTATTATGTAAAGGCTATTCTAGTTTGTATCTAGAAAATTGTTTGAATGACTTAGTGAATGGTTGTATAAGTATTATGTAAAGGTTATTCTAGCCTGTATCTAGCTGCATTTGGAAAGTGAGTGGTTGTATGCAAGCGAGGAAGACTAGGCACAAGAAGTCATTTGATGTTGTTGCTCATGGTTCCCTTTGACAAGCCTATGAGAAATCACCTTGTGTCTGCAATATTTGGCCTTAAAGGCCCTTTGTTTTGGATGGTCCATGGGCTGTTTCAAGCATTGCCGACAATAGTTTATTTTTTTCTCCAATAGAAATGTGGGTTTGCCAAGATGGCCCAGTTACACCCAAATCCTTTAGTAGAAGGATCTAGGTGTACCTAGGGCGTATCCTTGGGTGAACCGGACCTGAATCCAGACCAGTACTCAGGGTCAAGGGGGAGCTGAATCTGGCAACTTAGGTTTTAAGTTATGTTTATGGCTACAAATGATATTAAAGAGTCATTGAACTGATTATGTTGAATAATTTTTACGACTAAAAAACTTAGTAATGGCCCATCTTTCTTGACTATTGGTTCACAAGAACCCATCTCTCATGAGCTTGAATGTCCACTTGGCACTCATTGCATTTAGGTGGTGCTCACAAGAACAAAGCACAAGGACATCCTAGGAGGTCTCCCATCCCAATATTATTCTGGCTCAAGCATGCTTAGCCATAGAATTTATCCCAGAATCCATCCCACTTAGCTTGTGACCTCATTTGCAAAACCTTTAACAAGTATTATTCCTTATCAACCATTCCTTGTGGAGATTCCTAGCTTTTTCATTTTAATGCAATTGATGTTTCCACGATGCATTATTATGTAATGTCATTATTTTCATAAGTCCTGGTGCTTCATCCAAGCTTTGAGCATCACCTAGATGCAATGAGTGGAATTGGGTCATTCAAGCTTACGAGAGATGGGTTGTAACACAGCTGATGCTGGAAAAAATGATATTGCATAATGATGCACTGTGGAAACACCAACCGCATAAAAATGAAAGAGTTGGGGATCTCTACATTGAATGGTTCACAAGGCATAATACTTGTTGAAGGTTTTGCAACTGGGGTAGCAAGCTAATCAGGCTTGATTGTGGGGGAAAATCGATGGTTAAGTGCGCTTGAACCCGAACATTTCTGGTATGGGTGACCTTTTGGGAAGCTCTCATCCTTCACCCCTCTAAGTGTCATCTAGTTGCAATGAGTGCTAAGTGGACATTCAAGCTCATAAGAGATGGGTTGTGAACCACTACCCATGAATGATGGGTCATGAAGATTGACTCAAATTAACACGCAGCTGATTCCGGAAAAATGATATTACATAATGATACTTTGCAGAAACACCAGTTGCATAAAAAACATAGCAATGTATTTTGAGTAAATCCATCAAATTTTTAGCGATAATATTTGCAAAAATTTAAGGAAAAAATTTTAGTGTTACTAAAGTTTAACTGGACTCAAACTTGTAACAAAATGACAGCCATTTTTTACAGCTTATTTAATGGTTTGGTGTAGTATGACCCGTGCATATTCAAGAAAAGTCTATGGTGTTTGGTGATGCTCATTTCTATTGTTTTGTTTTACTGAAAACCCGTAATTCATTCTTAACAGAACATAACAAATGCTTGCTTGCTATATCGATAATACAGGCAGTGCTAGCACATGAATTAGGACACCTCAAGTGTGACCATGGCATCTGGCTCACTTTAGCAAACATTCTTACACTGGGTGCCTACTCTGTACCTGGTAGGTTTATGAGTACTAGGAATTACACAATTTTTGTTGGCATAGGTTTGATCAAACTTTAATTGTTAGTGAAAACTAAACAATGGATTTGGTGATCTTCAGGACTAGGTTCTTTTATTGAAGAGCAATTATTCCGGTGGTTGCGAGCAGCAGAGTTGACATGTGACAGAGCTGCCCTGCTTGTAGCTCAGGATCCAAAAGTAGGAATTACTCTTGAAATGTGGGGATGTTAACCATATATTTTTAATTCATTTTGTTGTTTCTACTGTTGTGAAAATTGTGTTTGTATTCTAAGCTATAAATATGTGCATTCATCAACAGACAAAAAAATTTAGCAATACATCTTATACTTGAGATAACAAAGATTTCATCAATGTATCAATAGGGTTACATGGAAAGTGTCTTCCTAAATAAATCTAGAAAAGCTAAAATTTGAGCCTATGCCCCAAGAGGCGATGACAAACTCTTTACAAAAACAATTTTAGTTTTAATTTTGACCAAGAGAGGAGCCTTATACCTAGATTTTCATTGGAATTCAACAACAAACAGAATTATGTGCCATAACAACTTGCAGCTGTCCTTGATCATCAAAGTGTTCCCAAGGAGAGTTCCTGTCCAAGAAGGAATAGTGTGGGGGGATGGGGGGCATTGAATATGGCTTGAAACCATGTCCAAAAAGTCTTGGCAGACAGACATCTCCAAAAGACATGATCAATTGTTTCATCTCTGCCCCACATACTGCAAGAAGAATCTATAAAGGCAACTTTCTAAATACTTGTCTTGACTGCCAACCCCTAGTGGAGCATGAAACCACCCCAGAAAAATTATACTTGGAAGAATATTTCCATTTCCTTCTCTTTGCCAGTGCACTTTAGGATCATTCACTCCCAACCTTCATTCAAGGTTGGAGCAAGAGTGACTTTATACCCTCACTCAGTGGAAAGCACTTTTGTCACATATTTGTAAAATACCTTACCACTGTCCATTTGCGAATCTCTCCAAATAAGAGGTGCATTTTAAAAAGACAAATTTTAGGGAATGATCTACAAAGGTCTTGATAGGCTGGCTTGTCTGCTCCATTCAACTATTGGGCTCAATTTAAATGTTTCTTAGTGTGCCATTACCGATCCTCATGATTCCACAGATCCTAATGAAAAATCCCTTTTTTGGCCAATCTTTTTACTTGCAAATGTTTGCAAAGACCAAGCTGACCGCTTGAAGAATGAATTGTCGAAATAGATCTTGCCACTAGATCCCAAGCATCCCATTACTCCTCAACTTTCCATTGTAGAAAGTAAGATTCCTCCTGCAAAACATCCTGCACTCTTTTAAACAGGACTGAACATGCAAGTAAGAATGCCTTTACTTTACCAATAATGTCACAAAGCATAAAGAGGCCCTAAATATTCTTAGCAGCTTGGCAGAATAAAAGTTTCCCTGTAGCTTTCCTCTCCATTTACCTTTCTGCCCACTTTCTTGCAAGGACAGCTCCTTAAATGTTTATGCTGGGAGTCATGGGTGAAGAAAGCAAGGAAATCTATTTACTTGTTACATCATTTTGTGAGCCCCAGGTTTAGGCCTTATGGTGAAAGCTTGTGTACTCTATAGTGGAGGTCACGAGTTTGAATCCAGATGGGGGTAGGGTTATACATCTTATTGCACAACATATAAGGTAAATGGAAAACAAATCTTCTTGTGGGCTTCCACAAGGGGGGTCTCATACACCAAATTGGTGTCTTGCTTGGAGGTAACTTAAAAAACTACCTTTTTCTTTACTTGAATACATGGGAACATACCAGGGCATGGTCGAAACTTATTGCTTTAGTTAATTGCTCATTTTATATATGCAATGTTAGTGATTACAAGTGTCGGTTCATTTTTTTTGCTGATGAATATATCTTATTATCCTATTAAATAAGATTAGTGAAGTGCATAGTAATTTATCTATGACGTACTAATACTACTTCCAATTTTCTTGCACTCAAAATGGTAGGCTTAATTGAGATTTTTGGTCTCCTCCAAGGATCTTTTAGACATGAATAACATTTTTACCTAGATAGGGGTCTACAATTTTATTTTTCTTTGTTTTGAAAGGATTTGTAAAATTTGATTGTTTTGCAAATGTAGTTGTACCTGTCGACACAAATGAGTTGAGTGTGATGACCATAACCTAAGACGTTAGACAGTTGCTGAAAGTATACACTTTCTGAACATGTCACGACTCTTGAATGGGCCAAAAACTAGACTACCCTGCAAGAGAGGTTTCGTGCCAAGTCTTAAGAAACATTTCTCACTGGTCATAAAATATCCTATCTAATAAAAGAATCACCATGGTCCGATACCTGGAAGCATTTGAAACCCTGCCTTTGTGAAATTACAGCAATGTTAACATAACCTATTTGGTTTTAAACTCTAGTAACGGTCTCATACTATTATACAATTTGATGGGCTCATGGACATGTTAAATTGATGTGACCTCTTTTATGGAAAAGGTGGTAATTTCAGCTTTAATGAAATTGGCGGGAGGGTGCCCATCTCTGGCAGACCAACTGAACGTGGATGCATTCCTGGAACAAGCTCGATCCTATGATGCTGCCTCTTCAACCCCCTTGGGTTGGTATCTAAGGTATACATATGATTTTCCTACTCCACTCTCTTCTCTTCTAAAAAATTCAATTCGAATTCCAATGGTAATGCTGTTTGTCAGGAATGCTCAGACACGCCAGCTATCCCATCCATTGCCTGTTCTCCGTGCCAAGGAAATAGATCGGTGGGCCACAAGTCCTCAATACAAGGCTCTCTTAGCCCATGCTGCTGCTACGTAACACAATAAATATAGTTAAACAAATCTGGAAGCCATGTAATGCAATATATAGGATATGAGCTATAATTTCTACAGCTCAATTCTACAGTATACTGCAGCATATCATATAATATTCATAGTCACCAATAAATTCGACTTCAGGGGTAAGGAGTTGAGGACCCCATTTCTGTGCCCTAACCCCCATCTTCTGGTGATTATATTAAAATGTAATATAGTTTTACTGTTATTCATATGATTCCCATACTCTATTTCACAATGTCATGTCCCCATCCCAGTACCCATACCAGTACGATTTAATTATATCATGAAAGATTACGATTGAGTGGAAAGCTATCACTAGTATCAGCAGGGAGATCCACGGCAAGAATATATATCTTTTCAGCCCAAAGAGGCAGATTATGGGCATTTGATGGGCAAATGCCACCATATTTTAGCAATGCCTTGAAAACTAAATTTGCAAACCCTATAAGTTTAGAAGTAGTTCAACTTCGAGGCAACGAATTATATGGATGACTGGTTAACGATATCTACATTTGTGGATTATATTCTTAAATTCTTAGATTTCTTATTCCTAACTTCTACGGAAGCGTTTCTTTTTTAACTTAAAATTTGAAGCCAGTCTTGAAACCTCATGTTTAGTAAAATTTGTTGCATTATAAATGCCAGATTGAACATCAAGATGTTTTTGAGACATGGTAAAAGGAAGATCAAGACTTTGGTTGACATATCCAGTAGAGTGTACTTCAATATTGCAGGAATGAAATGGCTTTTGAATTCTACCTTAATAAAATGGACAGAACAAGATTTTTGAGATTGAGTGATAAATTGTGCTTCATTAAGTAAAGATGTTATTGTTGTCTTTCATTCTTTTCCTTAAATCAACTTTCAAGAAGTTCCAGTAGTTGATCATATTTGCAAACAGCATGCATCTTAATTTCACTCTATGCTGAAATATATCAAATCTATCTTCCCTTGACCACAGCAGGATATATTTACTTGTAATTCTTTGACATCTTTGAAGATTACTCAGCCTTATAAGTTGGATTACATTCACATGTAGATATGACAGACAAGTAACAATGTTCTTCAATTTTAACTGAAGACCATCTGTTTTGCTGTCTGTTTGCCGATTTTTCGTTGTTGGTACGATGTTGCTTCCTTTGTGGGCTGTGCCCTGGCTGGTCTTTTGGTTGTAATGGTGATGGTTGTTTTTTCTGTCCATCTTGTGTGTTTATTTTGTCTTCTCTGTCTAATGTTGTCTTAGATTGCCCTGAATTAATCAAAGAATGTAAATGGTTTGAAAATTTTATGCTAGTTGTCTATTTTGTTGTCTGAGTCCCCTCAGAAAGCATGTTGAAATCATGGGTGTATATTACATGGACAACCCCATGGTGTCAAATTAGAGGGTGTGCAAAATATGAGTGAGGGTTTTTTCTGTTTAAATCATAATGTTAGAAGAAGACCATCTTTGAAACTACTAATCACCTAAAACTAAATTAGTCCATTATTCCAAGCGTATTTGCTTCATATACCTCTTTCTGTTGACGCTGTGGATTGCACCCTTGAAAGAAAGCTTGGCTTCTCTCTTCCACGCGGCACAATGGAGCCTTTCCTCTTGTTGTGGGTATGGCAAAACCGAGGAAAGAATCTCTAGATAAGGGTTAGCTCCCTTTGATGCATCTTTGAGGTCATTGACTACTACTGTTAATAATGGGGGGGGGGAGGGGAGGTGAAAAGGGAGAAGAATATAACCAAAATAGAACCTATCTAAACAGTGATGCACCAAATGATTTTGATCTACTCAGCTATATCAACACTTCAAACCAAAAGGGCGAATAGACACTTCATCTAAATAAAAGACCAGACTGTAGGGCGCTTCAATAGGGGGCTTATTGAAGATACAAGGAAAAAGGACTTACCACAGGCACTGCAGAAGCACACTGTCAGATAACTGCTCTTCTGTCTCTATGCTCCAACTTGGGCACTTCCTATTAACCTGCAGAAATGGTCTTGGCTATACTAGATATGTTGGTGTCAACCTATGGCAGCATCAAGCTGAAATGACTAAACACAGAGTTGATACACAGACATATTCAGAAGCATAACCAGTCAGATAGAGGTAAAACGCATTCTATTGATTCAAAGGTAAAATTTGGCAGGGCTTCGTCTTACACAAGTGAGATACATTTCTCAGCTGAGAGGTTACAATATATAGCATGAAGAGAAAGGATTTTGGCGCCTTCTAGAACAAGCGACCCATGCTGTGTTGAACACCTAGGAAAGAGGAATTTGCTCACGCTGGTGTCATCCTTCCAGAAATGGCTTGAGAGAACCATGTTGTAGATGTCGCAGGTATTGACTTTGCAGCTTAAACCGTCTTAAATGTTCCTGCAAAAAGCATGGGTTGCTTTGTTGTTTGAATAACAAGGCCGCCTCTTTATGAAACTTATGCAACTGTCTGCGCATTAACGCTTAAACGAAGAAAAACGGGCCACTCTCTTGAATGCTTGCGCTCCCCTTGATGACCACTTGGTGGAGACTATTTCATCTGTAGCAATAACTCTTTCTACCGATGCTTTATGTGCCACCTGGAGTGTTCTATCCGCTCCTGCACTTGGCTTTTGTCTTTTCCTAGCTCTTCAGCCCTCGGGGCTATCTTTCCTGGTGGGTCACTGAGTTTCTTTGTGGCCTTGTGCCTTTGAATTCCTTCGGGCCCACGCTCATAAGTTCTTTCAACCACTTATCATGAGTTCTTTCAAGCAAAATGCCTGAAATAAATCTTTCGGGCACTTGTCTGAAGGAATGGGTTCTTTAACTTCTCTTCAACGGCCGACGTAACCCATCAAAATTGACGTTTGCGGGCCTGTCACTATTTGAAAGCCAACCGCTATTTCATTCCCGTAAAATTGACGCCCGCAGGCCTGTCACCATTTAAAACTTAACAGCTCTTTCACTGTCTTGAATTTGACGTCTGTGTGCACATCATTGGATGTTTGAACCTCCAACGGCTAGTTCACCATGTTAAAGTTGACGTGCTCGGGCCCATCATCACTTTGGTAATTCCTTCAGCCTTCTGCAAAACGAACCCTCCTGAAGGGAAGGTGATCTTTCAAAAAAGAGGAGAGGGTTCCTTGTTGGCAGCCGAGGTCCCCCGCAAGGGCACTTGCCCGTTGGGCTCCCTTGTCTTCTCAATTCCTTCGATCAAAATGTCTGAAGGAATTCCTTCGAACATTTTGCCCGAAGGAAATCTTGCCTTCAAGGTCTCAACCTTTTATTTGTAAATTCCTTCAGACAAAAGTCCAAAAGAAATCCTTCAGGCATTTTGTCCGAAAGAATTTGCCTTGGTTTCTTCTTTGGATTTTCTTCAAACAAAAAGTCCGAAGGAATCCTGTCTCTTTGGATTTCCTTCGGACAAAAAGTCTGAAGGAATCCTTTGTCTTTTGCCTTGTTCTCTTCCGAATGTGCTCTCTGCCCTCCGCAAGGGCACCTTGGGTCCAAAATTGCCCTTTGGAGCCTGCTTGAATGATCTCATTTGTAATTTGCCTGCCCTCCGCAAAGGCACTTGTTCTTTGGAGCCTTGTGAAAGACTTGAATTCCTTTGAAACTGGCCCATTCCCTTTGCCAAAAGGCTTGTGCAAACTAACTGCCCAAAGCGAAATAAGCCTCTGGATCAACTCGAAACATCTACAAGACTCAAGTCACTTGGCTCTTTATAGAAACAGGGTTATTACAAAAGGGAAAAGGCACAATTGCAGTAAGGTGAATACATCAAAGATTGACTGCTCAGGACAACAGGGAAGGAAGGGAGACCGATTTTTTGGCCTACAAGACCAAAAATGGTCAACAGATTTGGCGATTCTCAAGGGAAGCATGCCTGTTATGCTTAGAAAATAACCCGAAAGGTTGGCAATAACTTTGAGAGACTAAAGAACCAACATGAAGCTTTTACCCCCAAACGATAAACAAAAAACACACAAGGCTAAAAACTACGAACATGTGCAAAAGCACTTAGGGAAAACAGGGAAAATATGTACCTAATGAGAAAAGGCTCAGTGACAATGCTTAAAATATATCCCATTAAATGGGATCTGTAGTTCACCATCCAATCTGGAGAGTTGGAATGTGTTATGCTGCTTGCACTGAGTGATGACATACATACCACTCCATAAGGCATCGAACTTCGTGTGTTTTCCAGCGTTAGCTTGATCCTCATCCCATTTTAAGACGATGTCACCTTCAGAGAAGCTTTTTGATGAGGATTTTTTATCAAAATGCTTCTTCGTTTGCTGATGACGACTGGTCATAAAAACCATGGCCTGGTCTCTTGTCCCCTGAAGCTCCATCAATTCACAAGCCCTGACTTCTATGCTGTCACTTCCTTCCAATTACAGCTGATGGGCAAGATCCAAGGCTGACAATATAAGCCAAATAGGAAGTCTAACTTCCCTTCCATACACAAGCATGTATGGTGAATTGCCAACTGCTCTTTTTGGAGTAACCCTGTCTGCCCACATGGCTGTTTTCAACTTGGTGTGCCAAGTTCTCTGATTTTTCTCCATTGTCCTTCTAATGATTCTGATCAGATTCTTATTGGCGGACTCAGCCAGCCCATTTCCTTGTGGGTGGTAATTGGAAGAACTGCTAAGGTAGATGTCGTATTCCAACGACCACTCGCTTGTTTTGGTTCCTAAGAAAGTCAATGCGTTATCTGAGATGATGGTAGCTGGGACTCCAAACCTTGTCACCAAGCCTTCGTAAAAATCTAGGGCTGCACTTTTGTTGGCTTCCTTCAAAGCAATAGCTTCTACCCATCTCGTGAAGTAGTCTGTAGCAGTCAAGACCCATTTGTGGTCAGCACTGGAAGGAGGGTTGATCATTCCTATGAAGTCTAGGCCCCATTGCATGAACGACTGCTCTACTTGAATAGGTTGTAGAGGCATTGCAGCTAGTCGTTGCTTTCCATCAAAGAGGGCACATTTCTAGCACTTTCGTATCCAGACATGGGTGTCTCTGAATAAAGTGGGCTAAAAGTAATCAGCCCTCATAATCCTTGCAGCTGTAGGCTTAGTAACGAAGTGACCCCCAACTGGCCTATCATGAAACTCATATAGTACTCTATCGACCTGACTTGAGTCTATGCATCTTAAGAGTACTCCTGAAAAATCCCTTCTAAACAACACCCCATCAATCAGGACATAAAGAAGAGATTGGAGTCTGAAATACCTCCTCATAACCCTATCAAGGCCCTGTGGGCACTCACCGATGAGAAGGAAATGTGTCATGTCTTGTGCCCAAGCCTTCATGACTACTGGTTCCTTTGCTGCAGCTTCATCATGGAGTAACAAAATGCCCTCTTTCTATTGTTTAAGCTCTGTAGCAAGGTGTTCACATAGTCCTCTTCCCCTTACCAGCGTGATGGTTTTGATATCCACATCATATTCTATTACTTTGGTGATCCATCCTGCCCTCTTTTCATTTAAATCACAGCTGATCAAAAAATCTTTGACGTTGAGATGTGGCACCATGACATGAACTTTGTTGCTTGACAACATATGTCTGAATTTCTTCAGGGTTCGTATGACTGCAAGCACTTGCTTTTCAACATATGTGTACCTGATTTCAAAACCTTCCAAACCTTGGGTAAAGAATGCAAGAGATTGTTCAAGGTTTTCATCATTTGCTTGAGTAAGCATGGCGAAAATTACCTCTTCATTTCTGAAGATGTAAAGGTTGAAATCCTTAGAGAAATCGGGACTGATCAAGGTGGGAGCTTGGGCAATAGCTTGTTTAATCCCTTCAAAACTATCCTTCTTTTGTGTTGTCCACGCAAACTTCTCATCTTTCTTCAGCATGGAGGTCAATGGCTTGACTATCTCAACAAAATTTGGGATAAATCTCCTAATAAAATTTATTCTATCAAAGAAGCTTTATAGACCTTTCTTGTGCTTAGGCAAGGACAAAGCTAGGATGGCACAGACTCTTTCTGGATCAATGGTCAAACCCCCTTTCGAAACAACATGGCCAAGAAGTTTACCCTCGTGGACAGTGAACACATATTTCTTTGGGTTGAGGGAGATACCAAACTCTTTACACCTCTCAAAGATTTGCCTCAAGTGTTTCAGATGTTGGCCTGCATCCTTAGAGAAAATTGTCATGTCGTCAAGGTAGACCAATACAATATTATTTATCAGGCCCTGGAAAGCCATTTCCATGGCTCGCTAAAAGGTGGCTCCAACATTAGATAGTCTGAATGGCATTTGCTTGTAAGCAAAAGTTCCCCACGTGGTAGTGAAGGTTGTCTTATACTAATCACAGTCTTGCTCTAGAATTTGATTGTACCCTGAATACCCATCCAAGAGGGAGAAACGTTCACTGCATGTCACCATTTGGAGGATCTGCTCCATACTTGGGAGAGGATAGTGATCTTTCAACGAGACTCTATTGAGGTCTCTGCAATCCACACATAATCTGATCTCCCATTTTTTTCCTAACAAGGACTAGATTGGCCAGCCAAAAAGAGTGTTTGATAGGAAATATGATCCTGGACTCAATCAGCTTGGTGAGTTCCTTCCACATGAGAGGCTCAATCTTCGGATTAATAGGTCTTTATCTTTGTTTGATGGGTTTGGCACCTTCCTCCAGCTTAATGGTGTGTTGGGCCAAGCTTGGGTCAAAACCCTTCAAGTCGCTATACTCCCAAGCAAAAACATCGGCAAACTCTTGACATAGCAAAATGAAAGAATGCCTCTCATCCTTCATACATACCTTCTCAAGTGCAAGCAATGTGTTCTTGAATATTTCAACTTTTTCGTAGTTTTCTTTCTTGGTTTTGATGCTTGCTTTATCATTTTTTAGTTGGTCATCGTCATTGAATATGCTTTCGAGAGTGACCAAGCCTTTGGGAAGTTTGTTGTTCTTCAGCTGAACAATATGGTTGCTGTATTGTTGCTGCAGCTTGGCTTGATTCTTGGAAGCAAACTCAGCGTCCCCCTGTAAGAAGAGCGCTATCTATTGATCACTGTCAAACACCTGCCAATTGGTGACGTTATTAGGCACGGAGGGTCTGATTACTACTTTTAAATGACGCAGACTGTTGTCTCGACCTATCTCCTTGGGAATGTCAAACTAGGTACCAACTGCTGCTAGTCTGTTTGCCTACTTATTTTGCTCTCTTGGAATGAAATTAACATTGAAAGCAATGAAACTCTTCACTAAGTCCCACACCCTGTGCTTGTAAGACTTAAGCAAGGAATTTTTGGTCAATTTTTGGCCTCTCACCTGATTTACGATTAACTCACTATCTCCAAAAACTTGCAGTTTTTCAATTCCTCTTTTCTTTGCCCACTCCAAACCATGAATGAGAGACTCATATTCTACAACATTGCAAGTGTAGGAAAATTGGAATCTGAAAGTTGAGAAGTATCTCTCCTTTGAGGGTGAAATTAGCACTACTCCAACCACCAGCTCCCAATTTTCTTCTTGAGCCATCGAAGAAGAGTTGCCATAAATTCAAGCTCTCTTGGTTTGCTTTCATCAAATTTGGTACGAAACTACCCTCTTCATGCATGCAATAAATTCTAAGACCTGCCTCTTCTATGAACTTGTATGGGTCATGTTCAAAGTTGTCACTTCCCCATTCGTCTAAGAGCAGATTAGCAACTATTTCAAGAGAAGAGGGCGGAGATTGGTCCATTTGAAATTCTTCTTCATCAATGATGGTGTAGCTGACATTCATTGCCTTGAGTGAGTACGGCTCCAGATGATCTCTGTAGATTGGCTCCGACTCAATTTTGACCTTAGTTCCATATTTGGTTTTAAAAACCATGTAAGACCAGTTTGCTACTAGATACCCGCCTATTTTAGACATAAAATCCCTGGATAAGCAATGAGCAAAGTAGGGAGGAACATCCACCACTACCACATCGTGAAAAACTAAGTTGGATAGGTGTGTAATGTTAGATTCAAGCCTCTTACCCTAGTGTCTTAGTTGGTGATCCATCTAGCTGCAGGACTCCCTTGGTCATCTCCTCGTATTTGTGTCTCAGCTTATCTGCTATACATTTGGGCATTACTGAGGTGCTTGCCCCACTGTCAATAATGCAATTGTGAACTAGGAAATCTCCAATGACTAAGGATAGGTAGAAAGGAGGAACCTTTTCATCCTTCTTTGCTTGGCCTATAATGGAAGGGTGCCTATTCATAATTAAAATATTATCAGTCTTTGATGGGATAGCTTGTTTATTTAGCCCATGTAATTCCTTCTGGAGTATGTCTTTTTTTCTCGGTATTGCTAATGAATCCCACAAAGAGATATTCATGTGCAGCTTCTTCATCTGGTCTACCACATTGATCTGAGGGTTGCTCCCTTTTAAATTTTTTTTGGGGGCACTTGCAGCCTGAGGTGCAAGCTGAGGAGCTGAGGGTGCAACTGATAGCCTATAATTTAGAAATTTTTGGTTCACATGTGATGAAGAAGATGCTGCGGACGTTTGGGCAGCCGCTTGAGCTTCTTCCATAGCTCTCCTTTTAGACCTAGTGTTGGCTGCAACACAATCAATCTGGTTGTTCATGCTTCCCACATATTTACTACATAAAATTCACCTTCCAGATGATTCATGAGAGTGGAATTGGACTAAGCTTGCCTCTTTTTCGTTCTAGGTTGTATTGACGCCTCAAAACTTGGGAATTGGGCTATTTAGTTGTCTTGCGTGTTCACATATTGATTTGGCAACACATTTGTATAAGCAACCTTTTCTTGACCATATCCCAGGGAGGGAAATTAGACTGTTCTTGTACCAGACTATTTTGAGTAGGAATAAGAGCTTTGGACAATGAAGGAACGCTTGGATTATAACCTTGATATAGTCTGGCTTGTGCAAACTGACCATGTCTTTGATTATAATTTTGAAAAGGGGGTCTATTTGTTTGTCCGAATTGCTGGTATCCCTGAGTCAGGCGATAGTTTTGAGCTTATTGCCTTTTGAGAGCCACTAATTCGTTGGTCACACTATGCTTTGTAACAAGCTCTTAACTTCATGGAGGTCATTGGGCGAGGTAGCAGTCGACTTTTCTATGCCAGGCATAAGAGCTAAGGTGGGTGCAATAGTCTGAACTGGGGGAGACAATTCAGGAAAGAGCGGCATGAAGTCTAGGGGCTATCTTTCTTGCTTGCATCAGGCAATTTTCAATGGCTATTTCATAGGCAGCTAGTAACACTTGTCCTCCCATGAACTGTATCATGACAACAATGTCGCTATTCAAAGCTTTCAAGTAATAGATGAAAGCATAGCTTGGGGTCGACCTCACTAAAATGGGGATTCTGTTCCAAGATTTTTGAAACCTGGTATTGAAATCTTGCATGAATTCATGTGGAGCTCTTTTCATGGAAGTTAATTGCTCAATAAGAGAGAGGTGGTCACTTTTCTCCCTGAATCTGTTTGTCAAGAGAGTGCCTAATTTGTTCCATGTGCTGATTGAATTCATAGGCAAAGTCCCATACCAGTCCAAAACCTTACCCTTAAAAGACAACGCCAACAACCTGATGGCTATGTTCTCTTCAGTGACATTGTGAATGTTACAGAGGTTGGCGATATTTTTGATATGCTCAATAGCGGTAAAAGACCCCTCTCTATTAAAGGGAGGAACACTCTTAAGGGCTATCCCTAAGATTGGATCATAATGCAAGAGGTTTAAAGGGCTTTGACCATGGAAGGCTACAAAAGGTAAAGCCATGGTGATGATAGGATTCAATCGAGGCCTTCTTGTGTAAGTATATTTTATAGCAGGTCTGGAAAAATGACTTGATGTATACGGATGAGTCTTTGTAAACCTTAGCCGCTTTGCTGAGTTCAAAGGCAGCTCAATGAATTCGAAAGGGACACCCTTGACAGAAGATCTTGTGGTGACCTTAAGCATGGGATGTCAGGGTGATCTCTGACTAGAGACTGATGTTTTTGAAAATGGAGTCTCCAGATGCTGGGTTAGTTGTTCATTCTTACAGTAACATGACCAACACCAATCCTGAAACTTCTCTGAGCATTAAAATTGGTCCCACCGGACGTGCCAAATATTGTTGACATTGTGGATTGCACCCTTGAAAAAAGGCTCGACTTCTCTCTTCCACGCGGCACAATGGAGATTTTCCTCTTACAGTGGGTATGGCAAAACTGAGGAAAGAATCTCTAGATAAGGGCTAGCTCCTTTTGATGCATCTTTGAGGTCTTTGACTACTACTGTTAATAATGGGGGGGTGAAAAGGGAGAAGGATATAACCAAAACAGAACCTATCTAAATGGTGATGCACATAATGATTTTGTTCTACTTAGCTATATCAACACTTCAGACCAAAAGGGCGAATAGACACTTCATCTGAATAAAAGACCAGACTGTAGGGTGCTTATTAAAGATACAAGGAAACAAAACTTACCACAGGCGCTGCAAAAGCACACTGTCAGATAACTTCTCTTTTGCCTTTATGCTCCAACTTGGGCGCTTCCTGTTAACCTGCAGAAATGGTCTTGGCTATACTAGATATGTTGGTGTTAACCTATGGCAGCATCAAGCTGAAATGACTAAACACAGAGTTGATACACAAACATATTCAGAAGCATAACCAGTCAAATAGAGGTAAAACATGTTCTATTGATTCAAAGGTAAAATTTGGTAGGGCTTCGCCTTACACAAGTGAGAGATACATTTCTCAGCTGAGAGGTTACAATATATAGCATGAAGAGAAAGACTTTTGGCGCCTTCCAAAACAAGCGACCCATGTTGCGTTGAAC
This sequence comes from Torreya grandis, assembly GCA_037957365.1. Classification (NCBI taxonomy): domain Eukaryota; kingdom Viridiplantae; phylum Streptophyta; class Pinopsida; order Cupressales; family Taxaceae; genus Torreya; species Torreya grandis. The sequence continues at coordinate 883,253 of JARHVA010005209.1, forward strand.
ACCTAGGAAAGAGGAATTTGCTCACGCTAGTGTCATCCTTCTAGAAACGGCCCGAAAGTACCATGTTGTAGATGTCGCAGGTATTGACTTTGTAGCTTAAACCATCTTAAATGTTCTTACAAAAAGCATGGGTTGCTTTGTTGTTTGAATAACAAGGTCGCCTCTTTATGAAACTTACGCAACTGTCTGCTCATTAACACTTAAATGAAGAAAAACGGGCCACTCTCTTGAATGCTTGCGCTCCCCTTGATGACCACTTGGTGGAGAATATTTCATCTACAACAATAACGCCTACCGACATTTTTTGTGCCACCTAGAGTGTTCTATCCACTCCTGCGCTTGGCTTTTGTCTTTTCCTGGCGCTTCAGCCCTCGGGGCTATCTTTCCTGACAGGTCGTTGAGTTTCCTTGTGACCTTGTGCCTTTGAATCCCTTCAAGCCCATGCTCATAAGTTTTTTCGACCACTTATCATGAGTTCTTTTGGGCGCTTGTCTGAAGGAATGCATTCTTTGACTTCTCTTCAACGGCCGACGGAACCCATCAAAATTGATGTCTGCAGGCCTGTCACTATTTGAAAGCCAACGGCTATTTCATCACGATAAAATTGACGCCCACTGGCCCGTCACCATTTGAAACTTAACGACTCTTTCACTGTCTTGAATTTGACATCTGCGTGCACGTCACTAGACGTTTGAACATCCAACGGCTAGTTCACCATTTTAAAGTTGACATGCTCGGGCCCGTCATCACTTTGGTAATTTCTTCGGCCTTCTGCAAAACAAACCCTCCCGAAGGGAAGGTGATCTTTCAGAAAAGAGGAGAGGGTCCCTTCTTGGCAGCCAAGGGTCCCCCGCAAGGGCACTTGCCCTTCAGGCTCCCTTGTCTTCTCAATTCCTTCAGTCAATGTTCGAAGGAATTCCTTCGGACATTTTACCCGAAGGAAATCTTGCCGTCAAGGTCTCGGAGTTTTCTTTTTAAATTTCTTCGGACAAAAGTCTAAAAGAAATCTTTCGGGCATTTTGTCTGAAGGAATTTGCCTTGGTTTCTTCTTTGGATTTTCTTCGGACAAAAAGTCTGAAGGAATCCTTTATCTCTTTCCTTGGATTTCCTTCGGACAAAAAGTCCAAAGGAATCTTTTGTCTCTTTCCTTGGATTTCCTTCGGACAAAAAGTCCGAAGGAATCCTTTGTCTTTTGCCTTGTTCTCTTCCAAATGTGCTCTCTGCCCTCCGCAAGGGCACCTTGGGTCCAAAATCGCCCTTCGGAGCCTGCTTGAACGGTCTGGTTTATAACCTGCCTACCCTCCGCAAGGGCGCTTGTCCTTCAGAGCTTTGTGAAAGACTTGTATTCCTTTGAAACTGGCCCATTCCCTTTGCCAAAAGGCTTGTGCAAACTAACTGCCCAAAGCGAAATAAGCCTCTTGATCAACCCAAAACATCTACAAGACTCAAGTCACTTGGCTCTTTATAGAAACAGGTCTATTACAAAAGGGAAAAGGCACAATTGCAGTAAGTTGAATACATCAAAGACCGACTGCTCAGGACAATAGGGAAGGAAGGGAGACCAATTTTTTGGCCTGCAGGACCAAAAATGGTCAACACTTCCTATTCATTGGACAATTGATTTTTTTTTTTGCAAGTGGAATCTAATAACACATTTATCTCTCTCTAAATATCAAATCAATTGCTACAATTGGTTTATAAACTTATTTTCACTCTAAAGTTCATTGATTTGGACATGTTATCTGATGGAGTTGATATAAAAATTCAAATTTTGGAAGCGAATAGGGTTAACCCGCATTTAAAATTGCATTTAAGATCTTATTTAATTGGGTTATTTGATAGTAATGCCCAGTAATTATTGTTAATCTTATTTTTTGTTAGGGTAAGTAATTTAAAAGTAATAAATAGCGTATGCTATTATTTCTCATTGAATTGGATGATCTCTCGCTTCACTTGAAAACTATATAATATATAGTGTACTGTGGTGAATTAAATGTTCTTACATAAGGTGTTGTTACAATTGACTAGTCAATCAAGTAATCAATCATTAATTTGTGGATGCTACGACTTATTGCACAATAATCCTAGGATACCATGTTTGGAAGGGACGATACTCACTTTTTTGTGGTGTTCCATGATTGTCAGTATGGGGTTCCATGACTGCCAGTATGTCTTATCATTGGGGTTCCATGACTGTCGGTATGACTTATCATGGGGATTCCATGACTATCAATATGATAGATCATACATGTACCTACCAGAAAAGACAAACACACCTGGAAGAACCCATAGACACATGTGATTGCAAAGAGATACATATATAATATCATTTATATTTTGTAGATAGTGACTTGGCAATACATGAGTACATTGAGCTACATGGAGCAACGTAGACATACCTCCATGTACATGGAATTGTAGACACTTAATTTTCACCACTCTACTTTTGACACCCCACTTTTGACACTTTCGACACCCTCATTCATCCCTAATTCATCCTTAATGAACCCCAATTCAATCATTGTTACATCCCTAATCTTATCATTCCATTCTATTGCAATATAATCATGTCATTCCATAACCCTAATTATATCATCAACACATTCCTATCTAAACCACATCACACCATCACCCCCAATCAATTATTCACACTATTTTAATCCTATCATGACCTTACCCAATCCCACTAAAATCAAACCTTCAATTAATCAACTAATTAATTACATTAATTAGTCTTAATAATAAAATCCATGCACAAACTAAAATCCAAAATATAAAAATAAAAGAAAATCAATTAAACAACATCATCCAATCTCACATTAATCTCCCAAATCTGAAGTCAATCTATCAAGCCTATTCCTCAATCAATCAAGATCATATCTCTCCAACCTTTCTCATTTAATAGCCAACCCCCATCATTGAACGAAGATGTTGACTCAAATTCAGCCCTCCATTTCAAATCAAATCTAACCATCCATTTGCCCTATCAAAAATCTATAAATTGAACCCCTCACCCTCATTTCCAAGAAGCCAAGAGAGCCTAAGGAGATTTTTCATTGTGAGAGCTTAGCCATCAACATCATCAAACAATCATCATCACTCTAAGGGGACGTGTTGTCGGAATGTTTGCATGCATCCAATTGAGCAACTACAATCGTCTTCAATTTGAGGAATCAACACAACAAAGGTGGTCTTCATGGTAAATGGAGGTATGTCTCTCCCCCTTCTTGCTCAATCAAAAGTATTATGCTTGATTAGAGTAGAAAATTGATTTCATTTTGAGTTTCTATTTACATTGGCTCTATATTTGCCATGTGTACATTCTTGGCACACCCGGTGAGAGAAAACCCTATTATCTTTTGCTTACTTTGCTTGCTAGGTGGTGTTTTCTTAGTTGTAATACTTTTGAGTCTAATTGGGGTCAATTTTTTGTCAAATTTGTCAATTATAAGCTTCAAATCCCATTTTTTGTAGATTAGCATCTCCGTCCCGAGTAGTGATGTTTCCGTCCTTGGGTATGATGTTTGCATAGTGTCCATTAGTGTCTGCATTATCCAATTTGTTATGTTTGTGTATTGACATTTATAGCATATGTGTCTTGATTAGTAACATTTGCATTTTGTGTACATTTTTTGATTAGTGCTTGAAATATCTCAAAACAAGAGATATTGTTCCAAACTTGCAAAATTATTGACTTTTAACTTGTAGGCATTTTGTCAAATAGTTTGTATGCAATCGATTATTAAAGATTTCAGCTTTTAATCATTTGGAGTAATTTGTCTAAGATACTTTGATCCTTCTAATTTTACAAAATCACTTTAACTTGCATAAATTGATTGGGGTATTACATCAAACAATTGGCATGCATTCAATAGTAAACTCAAAAAATTATTATTCTTTTGAAATACGGAGTATGATTGATCTATGTAGTATAAAAACAATCTTATTTTCTATTAAAAGTTATAATTAATACCTCAGAAGTAGCAACGCCCAACAATAAATGAAGATTATATCCCCATGATTTTACTTAGGAAACCCACGCTATCTTCACAATTAAATTCCAACAACTAGGGAATGGCGTCAACCCCAAACCCCACACATGCATTAACATGCAATACAATATCATACCACATCTCTCACATGCATTAACATGTACATACATGCATGTCACATGCACACACTAAAAAAATTGGAAACTTGACGTTGGATTGTTGGATGGATGTTTGGAGTTGCAACTGCTCCCAATGCTACAATCTGCGTTGAATGGTTCACTAGCATCCTTGGATGAATCATTGGATGTTGGCAATTTTGGCTAATGTCTGTAATATTGTCATTGATGTCAAAGGCAACTTGTGCTATCAGACATTAATGTCAGAAGTTGAATTGCACAGACTTACAGTGCAAATCGGACTTATGAAGAGCTTCTACTTATAAAATAAGTAAAACAGTCTTGAGAACCCAAATGGGTCTTGTAGAGCAAATCAGGATTCCAAAATAACTTTACTTCTCTCAACTTTATAAGTTAAGTTGTCCCGAGAACCTAAATGGGCCTAGCAGTGTTAATCAGATTTATGCAACGTCTTTACTTGTCTTATTTTTATAAGTCAAGTTGTCTCAAGAACCCAAAAGGGTCTAGAAGAGTTGATTGGGGTTTTAGAAGCACTTTACTTCTTTCATGTTTATAAGATAAGGAATGTGGAAAACCCGAATGGGTCAAGGAAGATGTAATCGGGATTTCAGAGTGACTTTGCTTCTCTCATGTTTATGAGTTAAGCAAGGTGAAAAACCCGAATGGGTCTAGGTGAGTTGATCAGAGTTTTGCAACAACTTTACTTGGTTCATTTTAATAAGTTAAGCAAAGTTGAAAATCCGAATGGGTCTGGAAGATTTGATCGGGTTTCTAAGATGACTTTAATTCATCCAAGTCTATAAGTCATGCCGAATGAAGAACTCGAAATGGTCTTGAAGAATTCTTTCAGAAAAATTGGCAAGGACAAATCTTTCGAACAAAAAGCCTACGAAAATTGTTCTGAAAGGCATGTAGACACCTGCAAGAAAGCCAAAGGGTAAGTGGACCATTCAAAAAAGTTGAATGGTACATTTAAGAAAATTTGAAGGGTATGTGGACCCTTTCAAAAAAGCTGAAGGGCACTTCTCAAAAAGTCCAAAGGGAAAGTGGACCGTTCAAGAAAGTTGAAGGGCACTTCTCAAGAAGTCCGAAGGGTAAGTGGACCATTTCAAAAAGTCTGAAGGGTATGAGGACCATTCAAGACTTCCAAAGGGACTGTTACAAAAAAGCCGGAGGGTATGTGGACCTTTACAGAAGAATAAAAGGGTACATTTGCAAAGCCCCGAAGGGTATGTGTCCTAAACAAAAGTGCCGAAGGGGACCCAAACAAAAAGTCCACAGAAATTGCCCTGAAAGGGACCTGGACAAAAAGTCCGTGAAAATTGTCCCGAAGGGGATAGTTAAAGTTCAAGCAAGTATGAAGAGATCGACAAAGGGGAAGCATCTCAAAGATGTCGAAAGAAGCGAGATGAAGTCAACATGTCGAAGGTTAATGATTTAGTCAACATAAAGAGCAAACATCTTTGATGATCCAATGATACACGCAAGTCAGGATTAAGAAGATCCAATGGAGCGAGTGAATTCAAAGCCTTAAAGGTGCTCGAAGGTTAATGCATAGTGGCAAAGATAAAGATCGAGCATATTCAAATAAATTGAAAGGAGTGAAAGCGATCTTGATATATAGGAAGTAACGAGATGCAAAGAGGAGTTTGATGGTTAGACTTGGCGCGAAGAAAGAAATCAAAGGCCCACATTTAATATATTCTCAACGAACAATTGAAGGAACAGACAAAACCTATAAATGATTGCACAGAGCTCAAGATTGATCAATACAATTGATCAATCATCGATTAAAGAGGTTGTGTATTTAAGAGATAAATTCAATAGTTGCCAAACATTGTAAAGAGACCATAACATTACGACGTGATGCATGAACTAAGACACGAAAAGGAAACAATGCAGTTATGACTAGAATCTAACAGTCATCAAAGATATAAAAGAGATATGAGCATTGAAGTGTAATGTATGAATCGAGACATGGGGATTTGCATATGTCAAAGTTGCATTGAATGTGAACAAATAACAGGAGTCAGTTAAGAGGAACTGAAGTGTGAACACGTTGCATAAATGAAACCCTAAAACTCAATGTATGAACACATCTTATTCATTTGTGAGGTTGTTGTTGCAATCGAGAGTGCCATAGAGCAAATCGAAGGGTGTCACTTTGAAATGTATGCAGACATAGAGTGAAAGATAGAGCAACAGAGAGTGAGGCAGAGAGGAAGAAAGAGCACACAGAGAATGTGCATAGATTGAGCAGAGAGCGAGTAGTTACAGATTAGACTTGTAACAAAGACACTGATCTAGATTCATTTGTGAATCCATCTTGTATACTGAAGTTGTAGGTTCATAGTTTTGATTGGTGGGTGCCATCAAAAAACTGAGTTGGTTCTCAGTTAGGGGATTGGTGTCTCCTTAGGGAGTGGGTGCTCTTAAATGTAATCAGTGAGGTATTTAACAGTGAGGTTGGATTAGAACAGCAGGTTCTAGCAGCCATTTTCACCGTGGTTTTTTCCTTTGGATTTTCCACGTAAAAACCCTAAGTAATGTGTTTTGTGTGTGTGTAATCTCTACATATCTTCTTTGACTTGCATATGAATTTGTATTTACTCTAACAAAGTCTAAAAGAACTACTTTTCACTAATCTATTAATTCAACCCCCTCTCAATACATAGTTGTGTTCAACATTGGCCTACTAGGATGAATCGCTGGCCTCCTTTGACTGTCAATGATGATTGAAGCAATCTATAAATGATGGTCACCAAAATAAATCTCTAGTATGCTAGAAATGGTCTTCAACACCTATAAATAGAAATACTAGGGATTGAGGATGATCCCTCTCACCGAAATAACCCTTCTGACTAGGGTCCAAACTCTTCTCTGCACCAAATTTAGGGATCCCAAGGGATTTTTCTCCTTGAGCAATAGCAAATGAACATGCAAGCTCACCAAATCTTTAGAGGAAAATAATAATGAACATAATGATCATTTTAATCCTCATATTTTCTATTTATAAGCACTTTTTGGAATAATAAAATATTATTATTTGTCCCTTTATTTTCCTCCAAAAAGTGACTTTAGACTCCTTTTAAATAATTAAATATAAGTTGTCTTTTAATGTTTACTTTTCGACAACTTAACATTTAACTATTTATTTTATTTTTTTAATTATTTTCAACATCCAACCAAAGTTGCAGAAAATACAAAAATTACCCAAAAGTGAAATTTGATAACGTCAACATACTCTGAAGCTCATTGGAGATCCAACTTCATGAGAATTAATACTTTCCAAATATAGCAGTCTTTTCCAAGAAATGTGGAATGCACCTGAAATGTTGTAACTGTTCCCGGAAAGAACCAATAGATTCATGTTGATCCCTTCAACACCATGTCACTAATGAAATTACATTCATAAAATGTTGGCACTCTCCAATAAAGTTGGAGCTTCCAAATTTATTGGAAATACTATAAAAAAGAGGGACATTACAAGTCCTCCATCTCCAAAATTGCTTATCCTCGGGCAATAACAAATTTGCTCATCAACTTCATTTGATTGAATCATCTTGCTAATTCCTGGGTCCCAAATCATTCTCATGAACTCTTGGATATGATGATAGATGATGCCTTCTCCTCCTTACTAGAGGATGTCTTCATGGTCCCATAGTACCAATGGCTGCCACATGAATTCGTCTCCATGTTTTTACTGCAGTTTTTGGTTCTTCTCATTGTGTAAATGTAATTGTAGTGATGTGAGGGCTTATTTTAATTATGACAATAGTGTTAAGGCTAGAAAATTGATGCTTGGCCATCCCAAGTATGTTCTCTTCGTCCTTGGGTGATAGGAGATCATCAACAATTGCTCTCCTACCTTGTGGGCAAATTTTGGCACAACCTTCCAAGTTTGACACCTATGATTGACATGCTTTGCTAATATACATGATTGATTTATATTATTTATCATATATACAGTGAGTTACATATCAATTTATCATAAGCAGGACATATGCATGACATGCTTTGCTAATATACATGATTGATTAATATTATTTATCATATATATAGTGAATTACATATCAATTTTATAGGCACATATTTTTCACGATATACATTAGCATAATGCAGAATAAATATGCTATATGATGCATGGACATACAGATTCATGACATTCTTTACACCCAAGGGCTACCTTTTTACATTGGGGAAATGCCTGCACTAGGGGCATCTTTGTATACTTATTAAGTTATATATTTCTATATTGATTCATTGATCATAGTATATTTTACATGACTTACTCTTACATATACTCTTTAAGGTGTTATTCATATTGGATATTGTATTTTCCTATATTCGATGATGACATTGATTGATTATGTGGATTAACATTGCTTGTTCTTTCCATGTTTTATGTTATTGATTATTACAATGTGTGATGATTGATTTGTGTTATCTTGCATATTTATATGAGTGCATTGATTGTGTGTTGTTATGTCATGTGTCAACAGTGTTGAAGATCATTTAGTCCATGCCATGGCCATTTTTTTTGTGTCAAGTCAAATTCGGGTCAAAGTTGCCTCTTGTCTTGATTACTTGTATGCATCATGATCATGATTTTTTGTGCATATGTGTGTTGTTACATACTTGGTTGTTGATGAGCTTAGTGCCATGATTTATATCACACATTCTTCGAGTGTGTGTGATGCCATGATTTATATCATGCATCTATCGACATTGCTTAATATTGCATGTCTAATTGTTGTATCTACTTAACATGACATTTATATGCCCATTGCCCTGGATTACATGTTTCATATGTTATTTAATGATCAAATATTTCTATGATGACTTATATTATAATGTTTGTATACACACTTTACATAATTATATTATATATATATAACATAATACACGACTCTTTTTTTTGAGATAAGTGATTCACAAGCTTCATCCCTCACCTCAAAATGAGGCATACAATGGGCTTGACTTATAGATTTAGGTCATAACAGATAGATGATTTAGATTTTGGATCAAATTATGTGATTTAAAAGAGACATATTGAAGAAATTGAGACATATGCGAGGAATATGTGGGACATTCTACATCATTATGAGGGAGAGTTGGTAGATTTTATGAATTTATGAGACAAATTATATGGGCTTGATTTAATAGATTTTATTAGATTTATCATATTGATAAATAATTTATGGTATTTTATATCACTTTGAGGTATGAATTGATCATATTTGAGCTATGAACGTTGTTCATGCAAACACTTTTCTATTTATATGATGAGAATCAATGGTACTACACAAACACTTTAGGACTAAAATCCATCTACAGTGGCTAATTCAAAGTTTTAATTTACATATGCACCTATTTCAGGGTTTCAAATTTACATATGAACATGTTTCAAGATTCTACCGAAAGAATTTTTATGATATTTTGAGAAGTGCAATTGAGGTTCTATGCCACTTGACTTCTAGATGCGTTTCACCTCCAATGTGGTTGAGGCATAAAAAATCCTTGAACGTATGATTTCAATAGTTGTATCTCCTTGGGGCATAATCATCCCGTTGAATTCTCTGAATGAGTTCAAGTTGTAGCTTGGTTCGTGTACTCTCAAGTGTATTTGTTCCTTGACATTTTAATTTTAATCAATTCAATGATTTAAATTATTTTAGAGTTTCTATTATGAGTGGACATTGATTTCTACATGTTTCCTTGCACGTTTTACTTGGAACAAGTTGAATATTTGGGGCATACTTGGCAATACCGTGTGTGATTACACATAAGTACCAAATTTATTTTTCATCATTTTAATATAGTATTTTTAATATTAGACTAAAAGGGAGGTATTTGTAGACACATAAATTTGGTATTAGTGCTAGCTTAACCTTTAATAAGTCATATAATCATATTTAGAACTTCATATTTAGAACAAAAATAAATTTGGTATTAGTGCTAGCTTAACCTTTAAATAAATTCATATTTAACAAGTCGTATAATCATATTTGTAGACACATAAATTTATTGATAATCTTATTTTGTCATATAAACTTTAATAAATATGATTATTAGTGCTATCCATAGAGTGAGGTTGCATAATATTTAGAACAAAATTGAGTTGTCTCTTAGATCCACATTTGGTCAGTTTTGAAACCAACGACATCTAAAAGGAAGTTGCAAGAGAGGCCAATTCTTCTTTCATGTCATTGCACATATTATCCACATCTCCTTTCATTCAATTGCACCTATTATCCATATCTCATTTTATTTACTTGCACGTATTCTCTAATTGAGAATATGTGTTGTACATATTATCATCTAGATCACACATTCTCATCTAGTGAAAGATAAGTCATATTAAAAGTCCCCCTTGATCTAAACTCCATTTGTATCTCCTCTTTGTTTGGAATTTTCCATTATGTAAATGAATTCTTTCCCCAATGTATAGTTTGTGGCCTTGTCATGCTGAAGCTTGACAACGTAGAATTTTGTTTTATCCTTTGACCAAATGGTTTTAGACTGAGGTCCGCCTCAAAACCAAAACTTCAAAAAATAGTTACTCGCTATATTTATGTAAGGTTTCCCAAAATGTAAGTAAACAATACAAATTCCTAAAATGTGGCACATAGAGATAATTTATGAAAAAATATAATATCACAATAACTCATTAAAAAATGATCATCAAACCCTAATATATTTTTACTATTGTGTCCTTGAATGATTCTCCAACTTCAGTAAAAAAGTTAGAAAAATTCAAAATGATATGCAAGATATAAGCAATTCTATAAAATTAGAGTTTCACCCACACTTTTACCCAAATCAAAGCTCTGACACCACTTTTAATGACATTAATATATCACTTGAATATAGTATCAACAATTGATCATAATATGATTGAAATAGAGTAGAATATATGGGGAAATGATGAGCCACTTTGAGGGGAAACATCCACAAACTTAAAACAAGAAAAAATTTCACAATATGATGATGAAATGTTACCACTACCTCTTATATATACTATAATCATGCTATGAAAACAAATTAGGCCAATCCTACCACCAATATTAAGCTAAAGAGATGATCATATGACTTAAAATAAAGGTTATGCTAATTACAAGTCAGTCACACATATTTCGATACACGCTATAGGTTAAGGGCGTGGCATGTGTGTGTGTGTGTGTGTTTTCAAAATGGTTTTAATGCTATTACAACAATAAAAAACCAATAATGGTCCTTCTGAGCATGGTCTCCTTTTTTGTTATTTTTGTGTATACCATTTCCAATTTTGTCTTCTTTATGATTTGCATTTTCCTTGTCTTTGCCATTGACATTGTCATTGGTGCTACCATTGCCACCTCCACCTCCACCTCCACCTCCACCTCCTAGAATGTCACTTGCCTCCTTCATGGATATGGTTAAACTTAGGTAACTATTATGCACTTCAACAAAGAGTGTTTATATTTGATAATTGGCAAATGAGAGAGTGATGCACAATGCCATTTATTAGAGGTAGAGGTGGTACAATGACATCATGAAAGTGTGATAAATAGGTTGAGTTTGAGCTTGAACCTATGCATGAGAGTGAACATGAACCCATGTAAGACTTTGATATTGGGTTCATGTCTTGAAATTTATAAGTGAATCCATAACATATATTAAGTACTTGGCCCCAACATTGCCACTATTGTAGCTCTCTGAACTACCACCACCCTTACTCTCCACTTCCCTTCCCACACTGTAATTGTTTTCCTCCCAATCCCTGTGTCTATAAGGCTTTTTAGGGTGGTAAATATGGTAAAGATTATCATCACAACTACTGTATTTAATATTTTTTCCATTGGGAGGTTTTTTTAGCCTTCCATGGCATTTACCTATTTAAAATGTCTATAATTCTGTATTGAACTTATATATAATTATAGACACTCAAAATTAGCATTAGACACTTGACAATGTTAGTTTTGACCAAGTTGTAGTATACATGACTTGTGCATACAAAACTGACTCTTGCTCATACTCTCTCTTAACCATTTACTTGTTTATAGGCTCGGCCTTCACTATTTGTCAATATTCAGACATATGACTTCCCTAGTCTCTACTTGAAAAATTATCTTATTTAGATCGTCTCCTGATTTGTGATATTTTTTTCTATTTTTTGGACACTACAGTTAGACATATTCAGTTACTGGATCTGTCTTGGTTTGACTCATCTAGACACCATTTAACGATTATGTTTTCAAATTCAAAATCTTCCTTTGGGTCAACTTATACATTTCACATGTCAGGTTGGAATAAATTTATTGAAAGAGTTAACTATAAGCATGTCAAGCCTAAGACTATTCCTATATATAATACATGTGTCATTGATGTAACACTCACTTGAAAAATGAATATTACACTAAGGAATACATCCACACATCCTTGAGACACTAACCTAAACCATCCAAATTTTCAAAACCCTAAAAGGAAAAACTCCAAGAAAATTATGAATACCATTTCAAGGTCAAAATCATAGGTTGTCAAATGTCAAAAACCAAACACAAGATTGCAATATGTATTAGTATTACACTAATTGAGTACACACATAGTAGGTGCGATAACTAAGTGTGGTTTAAGCTTTCTTCAAAGTATTGAAACATAGACAACACTTAGCCACTCAATGGGGAGTGGTTGAGTTCAGTTCAACCCATTCTTTCTATCTTATGATTACAGGGAAGGCAAGTGTCAAAAGTGGAGCTAGGATTTTGAGGTGAAGGAAGACAAATTTGAACCTATGCATAGTCCCAACCTTCGATATCACACATAATATTTACCAATAGTAAAATGTAGAATATATGGTGGAACAATATGACACACTCATAGGTACAAATTTGACAGATTACAAATGTATTTAATTACCACAAGTGCCCAAGCAATATCAAACTCATCCCACCAAACACGTATAGTCTATTTTCAAATCAAAATGCCCATAAACCCATTCTAGATTAAAGCTAATGATTGTACACTATCACAAACTAGAACAATACTAAAACAAGCTAAGTACCATATGTTTTAGGTCATTTCTAATTATAAAAGTTGCAATAAATCAGTCATACTATGATAGTTACATTCATATTTGCTTAATTTAAACATATATATACAATCTATACTAGTCTTAAGTTTTACCTTTGTTTAGACCACTAAATAAAAAATAAGATAAAAGAATATTAGTGAACCCATTCCTTGTATTGAACAAAACAAAACCTTAGGTTCCTATAGGGTTTAATTCTTCTGTAATAGGGTTTTATATTTTTTTGTTTCTATCTAATTTTTATATTTCCCCTTGTAGGTGGTATTTTTATGTTAGGGGTTGAATCCTTAAAATCCTAGATTTATCCGTTATTCCTTTGGTATTGACAAACCCTAGGTTCCCTTAGGGCTTCCTTTTAAATTTTTAGGGTTTTCAAATTTGACCATTAGGGATTCAAATATGATTTCTAATTTCCCTTTACATAAACACATCATGGATATAATGGATATACATAGTTTATACTTTCTAATTCAATCTATGATGGTCATTATTTCAATTTTGATTTCTTGGAATATGTAATATCTTTCACAACCATGTAATGAAATGGGTAAAATTCAAGACAATAAAAATTAAGCCTAAAATTAATGATGAAAAACCCCTAACTCTCCTTAGTAACTCTTATTGTCTAAATATTCAATCTAAGATGCTTACCATTACTATTAGACATCATAGGGCATGCGTGACTCCTTTTGTTATTCATCCTCATAGACTTTAAGGCCATGCTAGCTACTATCTCTCTTCTATTATTCTCACAAGGATTATATTAGACTTTGTGGTCCATGCTATTACAACTAGAAGAGGTAGGGTGTCCCACCATGCACAACAAAACATAGGTAGTCATAATATCCCTTCTCATTTCCCTCCACCTCCTATGATGCCATCTAATTCAATTAAAGGGTATGATATCATTGATAGCCTTAATAATACCCAAGCTAAGATCTCCATGCTAGATCTACTCAAGAGGTCAACTATCTACAAGGATATCTTAAATTCGGCATTGTGTGACCTAGCTATACCAAATGATATGAAACCAACCTATTTTTTATCTGTGGTCAATAGATTGAAGAAAAATGAAGACACAAAATATTTTCTAAAGGTGTTATGAGCTTGTGATGTCTTGATCCATATCACACATTCTTCTAATTATGTGCGATGCCATGAAACACATCATGCATCTTCTGCATGGTTATTACTTAATATGTATATATTTGTTACTATGATGAATATCACTAGGTGCTTCATTATTATATCTATCTTCACATGACACTTGTTTTCCTTAAGATAGATGTTTCATATATACTATGATGATCTAATCTTTATATGATGACATAATCTAATCATGTTAGTACATGCTTTACAAGTTTAGATTTTTCTATATAACATGATACATATAACTCTTTTATTTTGAGATGATTAGTTTGCAGGTGTAGATACTAAAATTGAATATTTATAGCATATTGATATTATATATCTGACAAATATCAATCAAGGCTCTACCATTTAGTTCTAGACCTCCCTACTACTAAAAGGCTCACATTTGTCATCTCATTATGCCTAAATGATTATCTCTTAGTTGGATCCATATCATTCTGAGGAGCTAGATCTCTTATACTACACATAAAGCTTAAAACCTGATAAACATCATTCATCATCAATTTTAGATCCATAGTTGTTTTCTAGTCTTATAGGCACTACTGGTCATAAAAGAACACTATCATTGATAGTAGTGTCCAGATCCTTATCTAGTGTCCAGTATCCAAAAGTCATCCAAATCACAAATATTTAAAAACCTATGGATTGGCCTATTTATCTTATTGAACTTTACTGTGAGATATTTTCAAAAGGTGTGGTATAAATAAAAGTCAACCTTCTCATTTTTCATCTAGAAAATATAGAGCAAAACACCTACTAAAACTAAATCAATAAACTACAAAAGCACTCTATTCTACTCTATTCATCTTTATTTTCATATCAAACATAACAATAATTATATTACAACTACGAAGTATTCAAAGAGTAGCACATGAGTGATATCTATCAAATTACAAGCTAGATCACTGCATGCATTTTCATATAGTATATTTCATCCTTGTGCACACATAGCGAAGAACTATGTAAGTCTGAGTCCCTTCTTGGAGTATTGGCTATGTAGGCAATGTCTATTGATAGAGGGGTCTTTAGGTCAACTCGACAATGTGAGCCCACTAACCCATTTTTCAGCAAACTCATTCCAATGGTGAATAAGAGTGAGGAGCTAGGGTTTGATCAATAAACAAAGAGTGACAACATGTATCCTATACCTTAATACACCAACATAAAGGCAACAAAAAACCCAAAATAATAAAGTTGGTTGCATCCAGATCCAATCATTTTTCCATACTAGATACCTATGTCATAGTCATACACTAGCGTGATGATAGTGTCCAGATCTAACAATAGTGTTCGTAGCCATATAAGTGCAATTTATAGAATTTGATGACTGATCCTGATTACTGATCTTTCATATTTTATACTTATTTTTAGTTTAAATCTAACTGTGCATAATAAATAGATTAAGTATAATTATTTATTGTAATATCTTTCAATAGTTGTACTTTACTATTTCTAGCAATCTTAGTTGTATAAATTTAAACTATTATTTATCTAGATTTTATATTAATTATCCTACTATAGATTAGTTTATCATCTTTGTACTTAAGCTTATCTTTATTATTAACCCTATCCCCCACCAATCCAATTTAGGGTTAAACATTTTGGTGAACCTGACCCCTGGGTCCTCTTATGTAACCACTATTTTCTCTATGGTTTGGCATCTTCATAGGGTTTCATAATTTATTTCTAAGCTATCGTAGTGCACCCATATTTCTTTCTCTAAATTCTTTGAAAATCCATTCCTTCAATCATAAAACCATTTCAAAGAGGGGCAACATGTAGAACTTCATTTTCACCACTCTACTTTCAACACTTTTGGCACCCAAATACATCCCTAATCATTCCTAATTCATGCCTAATTGACCCTAATTCAATCATAGTTACATCCATAATCATATTGTCACATTCTATTGCAACCCTAATCCCATCATTCCAAAACACTAATCATATTGTCAACACATTTCTAGTCAAAATGCATCACAACATCACCCCAAATCAATTAATCACACTACCCTATCACGAACTTACCGAATCCCACCAAAATCAAATCCAAGATTAATCAAATAATTAATTATATTAATTAGTCGATTAATCTTAATTATAAAATCCATGCAAATCTAAAATCCAAAATATAAAAATAAAGAAAAATCAAATAATTACATCATTCAATCTCACATCAAATCCCTCAAATCCTAATTCAATCAATCAAGCCCATTCCTCAATCAATCAATCCCATTCCTCAATCAATAAAGACCATACCTCTCCAACCTCTCTCATTTAATATCCAACCCTCCTCATTGAATGAGGATATTGATTGAAATCTAGCTCTCCATTTCAAATCAAATCTAACCATCCATTTGACCCATAAAAAATCTATAAATTGAACCCCACACCCTCATTGTAAAGAAGCCAAGAAAGCCTAAGGAGATTCTTCCATTATGAGAGCTTACCCATCAACATCATCAAACATTCATCATCACTCTAAGGGGGCATTCTATCAGAATGCTTGCATGTGTCCATTTGAGAAATTACAATCATCTTCAATCTGATTAAATCGACACAACGAAGGTGGTATTCATGGTAAGTGGAGGTGTATGTCTTCACCTTCTTGCTCAATCAGAGGTATTTTGATTTATTAGAGTAGGAATTTTATGTTATTCTAATGTTTATATGTACATAGCTATAATTTTGCATGTGTACAAGAATAATGTTAAATGCAATGGTTTACCTAAAACACTATTAAATGCCAATGTTTACATGGAATAATGTTAAGTGCTAACTTGTACACTAGAAAATTTGATTATATATTGGAATGTTTAGGAAATTAGGGACATATGCATTCCGAAAGACATCAAAACATATGCCAAATAATGGAAAGGCCATTATAGATGATAATCTTGGGAAGGAAAGACATAAAGACATCCATAATGACATGTAAGAAAGTGTATCAGAAAGTGAATTTTATAAAATGAAGGTGGATAGATGGCTGAATCCAATTATATAGTTGCACATATAACTTCTAAGAAAAATGCAATAATAAACTGGCCTCCATTATTAATTGCCATTTGGGGCCCTCTTGTCTTGTCTTGTAAGCTGCAATAAGCCATCATCAATTTATATTGCCAACCCTAACTTGAGAGGCCTCTCTAGGGGATAATGGATTGAAGAGAGAAGACATAAAACATGTGTGATAACACTCGCAAAAGGAAATTATAACAAAGACGAGTGGTGAGAGAGACTATAAGGTTGGTGATACATAGGGTGGGGATGCCATCTTGAAATGCTAGGACAATTACTATGTCCAATTCTACCCATTCCCAAAGAGAAAGTGATGAGTTGTTGAAGACCTCTTGCACTTGAACTTCCATTTCTATAAGAAAGCCCTATGAGCATGTTGTGCCCATTCAAAATACAACAAAACTAATGCCAGGCCATGGGACAACATAGAAACAACTTCATCAGTGCTTATTAAATAAGATTGGCATTTTTAGCAAGGCTTGATATGTCACAAAATGCATTGCAAGCATTTATTTATAAACTAATTAAGGATGGTGGACATGACATGTCTTCAAAATTCTTGATTATGATTATAAAAAATACCCTTACCATCATCAAAATTGAGTCTTTATTGACATTTGGAATTTGAGCCGTATAAAACCTTTGTGAATCATTAATGAGACACAGAGAAACATCACACATTTATAAGAAAAGAATCTTCAAATATTCACTGAGTCGACCGTATAATTGTTGATGTTGAGGCCTTCATTGGATTGAATAGTGGGTAAACTATAAACTAAGGATATAATAACATGGGTTGTTGATTTAAAATGAGTGAACATTCCCTATTGATTTTGTGTGAATCATCGTTTGTGGCTTCACAAGTTTAATCAATAGGCATATTTTATATCTTTTTTGTAGTTAAAAAAATGACTATATTATGGACTCAAGAATAAGTGTTTCCCCTTGATCTCAAAAATTATTCGACAAGAGTCCTTGATATATCTAGTAGGTTAATGAACATTGTGTCCTTGTCTCAATTTTTTTGAGATTAAAGAGTGCACAAGCTACAAATTGATGATATAACATGGGCTATTGATCTGAAAAAGCATTATATGTTAACTATTTATTTGGTGTGAAAACATTTAATTGAGAATCATTCTTTGTGGATTCATGATATTAATGAGGGAAGATATTTTAAGGCCATAATACATTGATGTTATTGATCTTTGTACATGCAAATTTAAACTGTTCAATCATGTCTTCTTGAACCACTTTCAAGAAAATTGTTTCAGATCTTCATTGATCTAAGAAATGTTACATTCATAACCCACAAAGGAATGAGAACCATTAATATTATAGAGATATGAAGAAGATAAAGGAAAATATTTATGCGTAATAATAAATGATTTTTTCAATGGTATAAAATCAATAAAATTATGCATAATAGTAATTGAATTTTCGTGATAGTCTAAAATATTTCAAAAATGAGTCTACGAAGCCACATTAAATGTTCACATATTTAAAATGGTAGGTTTGAATTATAAATTTTTAGCTTGGGCTAGAATATATTATGAAAGCCTACATGCAATGCCATTAATAGTGTGCTAGATTGACATAATAAAGCTCAAATTCTACCCAAGTCACGAGTAAATTCATGATTGAACTAGTTGGAAAGATGATACAAATATCGTAGCTTTCACAATATTATAGACTGAAAGGGCTTTATGTATTTGGAAGTGACCATTACAACATCAAAAAATTTGTGAAACTTTATCATGGATAAGAAGCATCTTTACCTATGTTAATGCTTATTTGTGAGAATGAAACTACATGATAAAGGGAAGCCTATAAGTGATTTAGAAAAATGGAATAAGTCTGAATTTGTACTTTCAATGTTAATTGGGCATCCTAGGAGAGTACCCAAGGAAAGAAACCCTTTTGATTTATTTAAAGATAAGAAAGGAAATTATTACAATTTAGAATTTACCATTCGTGGAAGTAATTTTTTTTTCATGCACAGTATAGATGTAAGTCTTGTTACCCTCTTTCTAATGTCTAGACCAATGATATAGGGAAATTAGTTGTTCTCAATTGCTTCCTTGAGCCAATAATTGTTGATTGGACCTTAGGTGAATATAATTCGAATGAGAGGATGATCAAGAACAACCCATAGGAGGTAATGTTGAATTTACAACCAACTAGTATAAAGGAAAATTTTTGGTTGAGATTGGACAAGATAACTATTATGAATTAGAGGGAATGTAGACAACAATATGATAGAGAAAAAAAGAATGGTGAGAAATGTTTATGTTGTAGCACATAATTGCACCCTTGTGAGAGGGTTCTTAAGGCTCTTTCTCTCTCTTGGCTACAAAATGGGATCAACCCCAGGTTGTGGGTATTTTGTGATGGGGGAGAACCTCTAGATAAGGCTGGTTCCTCTTGGTAGATCACCTAAACTACTAGTTTTGACTTAGAAAAGGGTGAAAGGGTTGCAAGGGATAATTAAAAGCATATAAAGGGTGATACATCAAATTGAAAGACACTCCGAATTGTTTTAAACTAACACTAAGGAAGCTCAAAGATAACTTTCACTCACAATCTTTCAAACTAGTCATTTTGCATCAATATTTCTAAACTAGGCTCACTAGATAATAAATGAAGCATGAAGGAGTATAAAAACTCACACGATACCTTCATTAATGATCAAAAAACACAAATTCAGACCTATAAACCCCTTGAAATACATGTAAAAAGGTAATAAAAAGGATAATCATCAAGGAAGAATACTCCTCCACAAAGTAATCATGCACAAACTGACTAGAACACTAGATGTAGGCAAAGAGATAGGTAAAATAAGTTGTCTATTGCTTTAAGAGGCTATTCTTACAAATTTTGACCGGGTTTTTCCTTGTCAAATGAGAGTATATCTTTTATAATGGATAAGAAAAGGAATATATAGGAGAAAAGGGAAGGGAAAGGAGAAGAAAGCTCTTAGAAATCAATAAATTACATTTAACCACCCTCCATGGAGCTCCAACAAAGAAGAGGAAAAGGTATATGAGTCTCAACTACCTTCAAACCACTTAGGCAATGGTCTCACATAGAAAATTAACCCTCCAAGGTCAAAATGGTCTTCAAGCTCTCCCATTGGTCTAAAAAGGCACTAGAGGACAAAATTTGCTTGAGGAAGATGACATCATAATCCACTAACTTGAGAAAATTCTTAAAACATCTAGAAGTTTACTTAAATGCTCCAATTTTTTCCTCAACCCCCCAAAACTCCTCCACTTGACTTCTACACCCCAACTCCACTTGGCTTCTAGAAGCTACTTGGCAACATGGTCAGTCAACTTGGCATTTGATGCTTGCACTTAACCTTGAGGGTTAAATTTGAGTGTTTTATTTTGTTTTCAACTCATATTACTTCTCCAAACTGCAAAAGTCACCATGGAACCTGCAAATCTTTTGGACTCCATTGATGGATGTCTCCAAGCTCAAACCATCTTCAACTAACTATTTTAGAACTTGATTTCAAGGCCATTTTTCATCATGTGAGCCACTTTTTGAGTTGTATAAGGCTCTAAAGAATCCATATCATTCCTATGAGGAATAAATTGAACCTTTATGCCACCTTCAAGACCTGCAACAATGGTGAAAATATCCATTAAACTTGCAACCATTCACAAATTATTATAAAACTTGAGTTTTTGGCCTTTTAGTTCAAAAAATCACCCTAAAAACCCCTAAGAATGGATCCTAGTGCCATAAAGTGGTGATTCAAGTCCTATTAAGCTTCCTCCATGCATTTATACAATTTCATCCTTTGAAGACTTACAAAAATGGGCATTTTTAGGTCATTTTGGGCCTCCTAATCACCCACACATGCCAATTTATTCTTAAAATAGGTCAAAAATGATTGTGAGAGATTCCCATATACTTTTTAGGTGGTTTCTAAGTTATTCTAGGTCATTTCATGAGATTATGAGCTCAAAAACTAAAAACTGGTCAAAATTGTTCTTTTGGCAGCTTAGACATGCTTACCTTCTTAACCATTGTTCATAAGGTATGGAATTCCAAACCATAACTTATTTCCATATATATTTATTCCATAGACCCCTTAAAGTTTTTGAGAATCTTGGGTTTCCATGCAAAACGTGTGCAAAGATACGTACGTAAAGAAGTTTGCTCGTGGGGTTTCACATGTATTTTGGATCTACTTATAGTCTTAGCGATAGTTTATAAACATAAAATATTAAACCAACCTCAATAATTCATAGATTTAAATTGAATAGGGGTACTCAAAACATACTAAAATTATTTGTCCCAATTCCTTATGGGGTGAAAGATATGAACATTCAAACAGGGGGGTCAAAATGAGTGTCAAGACTACATAGTTCAAATCAACACCATGGACTAGAAAATGACCTTTCATTGTATTTGCCTACTTTAAATCATCTTCATGGGACTTGAAACATCCTCTCACATCCTCTCAAGAAGTCATCTTGCATTGGAAGGTATGAAGGTGCCTCAATGTGATATAGGCCTTTTAGGCCTAAAACTGGGTTTTAGGCCTAATCTGGGTGTTGGAGGTCTAATTGACCTGTAGGTGAGTTTGGGTTTAAAAATTATCATATTATCCTCTTTCCACTAGTTTTAAACCTTCAACGATTGTTCAAGCTGCTCAGAACCTCCTATGTCTTCATCACCTCATGAGGCTGCCTGTAGGGTTTTACTGCTAGTCTATGTTTTGCTTAGTTATTTTTTTATATCACCTAAAATGATAATTTATAACATACCTACAGTGAATTTAAGACCTTAATATCATTTTCAAATATTTAAAGTACTCACCTTTGATGATTAATAACACTAAGCAACTCTGCAACTAAACCTTGTCTACCATTATGCAAACCTTCAAGGTATAGTCATGTTGTTTGATGTTTTTATTACACAAAAACATGTTCCAAAATATCACTAAATGCATGGAATTAATCTTAAAGGAGTGAAAAACATCTTCCAATTCCTAAGAAAATAATACAAACACTCCAAAAGAGTTCTAAAACCATTCCACTCAAATCGGGTTTACTGAGTTTTATTACAGAATACAATGGTCAACTTAGAAAAAAAATAAATTCACTTATATAAAATTTCATGGATAAATTATACTTTGAGGTTGTTCATCAAGGAGTCTAATTCATCTTTGCTTTTTATACCATGCCTAAATTCTCAATTTCTTGGTCTCTACATGCATTTCTTTGCTCATTGGTTTCTTTGGTTTTTACCACAATCAACACCTTTGACTTTGACCTCCAATAAAATTATTTGTATGGATATTTATGACAATCCACCACTTGGAGGTTGTTCCTCTCATTTTCTATAACAAATTTTGCTGTTACACCATACCAAAATTCTCAATAAATTAGCTTCTGCAAACAATTATTTGCTCACTGGTCTCTTTGGCAAGCATACTTAGTTTGAACTCCAACAGTCATATATTTGAAAACAAACAACAATTTTTTGAGACATAAATTTGATAGGCTTTGGCACGTATTCAGTCTACAAACCAACTTGGAAAGCTTATAACTTGAGATAGATAACTTGTCAAGACACCAAATTTTGAGGGCATATTTTTGGCACATATGACATCATCTCTATGTCACCCTTTGACCACATTTGAATTTTTAGGTACAGATAATAAATGCACAAAATGACTAGTTCATTTATACCTTGATGACATGCAGTGATTGTATAGTTCTTCTAATCTAGGAGTGTGCATTTTCCTCTCTCTAAATGACAAATTGGATCTTCAAAATCACACCAATGTATCTATGAACCCCTCACAACATCCTCTTGGTCCTCAATACTCTACCCTCATGCCATACATCCTCCAATCCATAAAATTGACCTCTTTATCATTAATGCATCATGACATCATACACCTTGGACATCAATGATAACTCTAACATCAGTGACCATGCTCAACATGAAACTCTTAGATTCACCTTAGAACATCTCCATTTAACCCTATTAAGGGTTTACAACCTCCCAAAACATTTTCAAGTGGTCAAATACTTAGTTTGCACTTCTAGGCCTAAGTATGCCTAATTAGGCCTAGTGGTCTACTTGAGTTTTTCACCATTTTCTTGAGTTTTATTAGGTCCCAAGACTTCATTATTTTTGCATTAGGACTAGGAGGGATGCCCAAAAAAATATTCCAATCATTGTTTGGCAATTGTCAATCATGAAAACCAACCGACAACACCAATCTAGACCTGTTACACACTCCAAAAAAGAGAATCAAGAAACTTCAAAAGAGAGAAAAACATGTATCTTCATATTTATGAGGTCTCAAGACCTCATTCCTTTTGCATTAGAACATAGAAGAGATTATTTAACTATTTCGATCATTATATTTCATCATCCAACCCTTTAAACCTCTTAAAAATGTTTTTTTTGACTATCTCCACCTATAGTTAAAGGAAGAACATCAACAATGTTTTGTTGAGAAAATAAAGGAAGGTAATGTAGGTCATAAGAGATTCTAAAATATCAAGTATGCCACTATATGGAAAAGCAATATGGAATTGGTTTTACATTGATAATAAGCATATTCAAGTGTGCAAAGAGGAATCACCACCTATAACAAGACTAGAAATGATGACCTACAACCACCCTCATTTGGCTTAGACAATACCATGAGGTCAAAGTAGAAGAAGGTCTGGGTCTTAAAGGGTCAACCAAGTGAAGAGGTATATGAGAAGATATTTGAAACTTGAATAACAAGAATGGTGATTATATATTCACTCAAGTTCACTACCTCCACACATATTCCAACAAGGTACACATCCCATACAACAAGGTATGCAAGCTTTCTTGGGGTTTGCATTTTTGAAGTAAGTCTCAAGGTCTTAAGAGTGTTGTAAATGAGTTCTTAAAGTGAGTGATGTAAGTTTTGTTGGAAAATAACGGAAGCAAACAATTGATTACCAAGCAACTTAACATGCAAAAATTAACCAGAATACACAAGTAACTGGAATTCAAAAATAACACAGAATATGAGAGACAATACACAACTTGTATTAAAACTCTTCCAGAAGGAAATACAACAAAGAAGATTGCCACAATTTTTCTTCCTTACACACCTCTAGGGCTCCCACACCTCTAGGGCATAAACAATAAATCTTCCCTCAAAGCTCTCTCTCTTACAGTTACAACACACAACTCAAACACAGAGTTGGTGTTCACCTCCAACCAGTCAGTATCCACTACTGCCGGTTCTCCAGTACTCCACGCACTCCAAAAGTGCTCTACGCACTCCACAAGTACACAATCATACTTCAAGTAGATCTCCCCTAAACTGCAACAACCTGCAACCCAACTGATCTCACTTATGGAAGGATCTTCCTTGCCTTCCTCGTTGCTCTCTTTCTGAGTACACACTGTACTCCAAGTAGATCCTACTTGATTCTACTCTTTGTTGTGTTGTTGTCCTATCTGATCTTGCACACCTGCAAATCAATCTGGTTCTGCACACTTGTGAACCTTAGACCTTGCACACACATACACCTGCAGATCAATGATCTTACTTACCATGTAGATCTCTAAAATTAGCCATGCACGCTTGCTGACCAAGATCCTACACCCCTGAAGAATCCTGCTGACTCTCCAAAACCAGCACCTACCTTGGTGCTGCTGTGGAACTAGGAGGAACACCCTTGCTCACCTCACACACAGAAGGAGCTAACTTTGCTCAACTCAAATTAGAACACTTTACAATACAACCAATGAGTCTCTTAAATAGATCTCATGCAAACAATAATTAGACATCTAATTACAATAATTAGATCCATAGCTTTTAGTCTAAATTTAGCTCTTGACATGAAAACACTTGGTTTATTGTCATGTCCCCTTTTTCGTGGACATTGACAGGCTTGGTGATTAGCCTATTATGCGACCTTCGTAGGCTAATAGGATGGATAGAGGGTCATAATGGAGCTTGGCTTGACTTTGATTCACAGGATTTCTACATTTGATTTTCATTCGGGCTCTTTCGGACACATTTAGTCTGAGCTCCTACTTTTTAGGGATATTTGATATGTAGCGGAGCGCCTTTATTTTGGTATGGTCATGTGCGGAATCACTCCCTGATTCATTAGCTTCGATCGGTTCGAGAATCCGACATGTATTGAGGGAGATATTAATATTTGATTGATTTAATCAAATATTAATTATTTAGCCTATTTTTAATTAGAAACCCTAATTCTAATTTAAGAAACCCTAATTAGGGCAAGCACATCTTTTTGAGGGTATAAGGGTTTCTCATGGAGGCCATTATTCATTATGCATAGATTATTGATTATTGAAAATTGAAGTAATTCTTCTGTGAAGACTGAGCCAAGGGTTCCAGGATTCCATTGCAGTGAAGAACGTTCCCTCTTCATTGTGTGTGATTTAGAGGCTGTGAGATATCAGCTGATTTATTGCCAAACTGAGAGATAGCTTCATCCAGAAGTTATCACAGAGATACAGATCTGAGAGATAGCTTCACCCAGAAGTTATCACAGAATTCCAGGGTTGAGAGATAACTTCACACAGAAGTTTATCACAGAGCTTTCCAGGTATTTTCTTTATTTAGTTTTGATCTAATAAGTTATACAGAGATAGATCTTGTGTTAGAATCTATATTTGTGAGATCAGGGTATTCAGCGATCAGGGGCTAAGAAGAGACAGGTTGGCGGCCGTACCAAGTCCGTACACGTTCGTACAGATCAGTGCAGGAACCGACCTCGGCAGATAGAGGGTTTCAGTGACCGACATCGGTCGACTGAAGACCGACGTCGGCAGAAAGCCGACCGACAGTGACTGACGTCGGCGATATATCGACCGACGACGGCGCCTGTGTGTCGACACAGAAAGGCCGAGACTTCCAAAATTGCAAGTTATTTCCCAGTTTGCATGAATTCAGGGTTTTTAAGACCAGATTTTAATATTCTTTCATTTGTATAACAGAGACTCAATTGTGTTATCGTCCAGAAGAACAAGTAATGAGATCTTTATTTGCTATTGAGAGATTATACTGTGATTTGTGTATGCTTATTTTGAATCTATTCTGCAAGTTTGTATCTGTGATCAGAGCTTTATGAGTTTATATATTCCCTGTTTGAAGGGGATATTACAGTGGTATCAGAGCTTTGGTCTTTGGTATCATAGTTTTGGGTCTTTCATATATCTCTATTGACAGGGGATATTACATTTATTAACTAACTGCCCGTAACACTCACAGCTCGAATCGCACAGGTGACCGATGTCAGTCCCTGTCTGTCTGGGGGTGCCGATGTCAGCCGATCCATGACCGATGTCAGTTGCTTCCCGTCTGTACCCTATCGACGTCGATTGGCCTGATCGACACCGACAACTATGACAACAACAAACTCTCTGCAACCTCTTCACTTGTTTGCATTAGTGAAGCTTTTAGCTCCACAACCTAACAATCTCCCACTTGGAGATAAACAACTGCACTGTACCTATACTTGTACCCCATCTAATCTATTTTTTGGCTCGTATCCCTCTTCAAGATCAATCCTGAAGACCACCCACCACACAACCTGTGGTGCACCTCTTGTCATCCGAGTAACCTGTCACATCTGAACCTACAAACCCATGTAGTGAAGTCTTGACCCTGCATAGCATGAATCCTTGCTACTGGTCCCTCTCAAATCCCTGAGAACCCACTTCTCTGAATTGGCTCCTAACTCTCTGACAGCTCTCACTGCTTGGGAAAACTCAGGTCTATACCAAACCTCATGTGATTTCAGACACTGAACTGTCCAACCCTTAGTGTGCTCCAGTTCTGCATCCTAAACCTCGCCAACACCTGATTCACATCAGCTCCCATTAGAGACAAAATCAACCTGTCATCTTCCCATGTCTCCCATGCCAAAGAATTATGCTGCTCCAAATCCTTCATGGCAAACCACTGAACTAATCTTACCCTTAGCTCAGCAAAACCCTGTATGTACAAACTTGCACCAAGCTCATCCTCCACATACATCAACAAGATAATGTTGCGACCATCATCCATCTGGTAAGACGATCACAATAGTTCTACTGACATTGACTAAAGCCCTACTTTGTCATCCACCTGGTACCACCTGTCAGCACTGTACCACTATCCTATAACTACCTCAAGACCATATGCCCTGGTCTTCCATCTCACGTGTCCGTTCTCTCTATTCTTCAACTAAAGAATCCATTCATCTCTGTGCTTTTTTTCGGCTGGCAACCCTACCAAATCTCCCATTTGGTTCTGCATCATATTCCTGCCATGCTCCCACTATTTCCTAGATCCTTTCTGCTCTGTAGTCAGCAACTAGTATAAAGAAGAGGAACAATAAATTTGAGGCTTACTTACCATCTTCAGTCCTCCATATGGGTGTTTGAGACTCCTTGACAGCTTGCTGTCCACCCAAAATCTGTTACAATGACTGACCTCGATCACTATACAGTCTGCATCCGATTGACATCAGTTTCCATGCATCTACCCTGACTACCAACACTATCGATGTCGGTGTCTCATGTTGCCGACGTCGGTCCTCCTGACCGACGTCGGGCTTACCTTGCCCGATATCACTGGCTTCGGTCTGCACATGACCGACATCGACACCTGTCTATTCGACGTCGATTCCCCCTGACCGATGCGGTATCTATGTTCACCTGTGAGTGATGACTTTTTACCCGCGAGCTTCTTTGAATCAAAACCCATGTCTAAACTACCCTGCTCAGAAGTGTCCAACCCCATCCACTAGTCTCTGTCTGTCATCTCCTCCATAAACACCAAGGCTTTCCAGTTCTTAAGCCTGTCAAATATATTAGTCTTCCTCTTAAGAACATGCATCTCCTTCTTGCTCATGTGACCAAGCCTACAAAGCCACGTCTCTGCAACAGAAGAAGAATCAGTAATATAAACAAGTAGATAAAGAGTACCTATTTTCTTACCACTAGCTAATTCAAGTGCATCTACTGTGAGAGTTCTTGTGCATCTCTCATCACCCAACTTTTTTGAAGAAATTAGCCACATCTCCAAGCTTGAGACCTGCATGACCTCCTTCAACACCCATGTGTTGGCCTCCTGCAATTTCAGCTTCACTTTCCCTTTGCCAATTCTTTGGTAAGGCACACCAGCCCCTAAATAAATCTTTCCAAAGTCTCTAAAGACCTTATCATGAAAAGATACTCTATTTCAGATTGCATGGAAAGAGGCAACAGAATCTATAAAATAAGATTCTACTTTATCCAAGAAACATACCAGAGCATCCTGTGCCACATCACCTGCAACATCTACATCTTTAGTTCTTTCATGTTGATCTTCCACAAACCAACAATTTTCTTTTCCGTGCTCTTTCTTTCCATAGGACCGTAAGTGACCATTCATGCTTTTCAATTCTTCTATTCTTAGCTTACTTTCTTCTATCATTGCTCTGCTCCCACTCAATCAGAAACTCCTGAGAGTGACATGTAACCAAACACAAAACCTGCTCCCTGCAACCTTAGCTCTGATACTACTTGTTGGGAAATAACGAAAGCAAACAATTGATTACCAAGCAACTTAACATGCGAAAATTAACCAGAATACACAAGTAACTAGAATTCATAAATAACATAGAATATGAGAGACAATACACAACTTGTATTAAAACTCTTCCAGAAGGAAATACAACAAAAAAGATTGCCACAGTTCTTCCTTACACACCTCTAGGGCTCCCACACCTCTAGGGCATAAACAGTAAATCTTTTCTCAAAGCTCTCTCTCTTACGGTCACAACACACAACTCAAACACAGAGTTGGTGTTCACCTCCAACCAGTCAGTATCCACTACTGTCAGTTTTTCAGTGCTCCACGCACTGCACAAGTGCTTCACGCACTCCACAAGTACACAATCATACTTTAAGTAGATCTCCCCTGAACTGCAACAACCTGCAACCCAACTGATCTCACTTATGGAAGGATCTTCCTTGCCTTTTTTTTTGCTCTCTTTCTGAGTACACACTGTACTCCAAGTAGATCTTACCTGATTCTGCTCCCTGTTGTGTTGCTGTCCTATCTGATCTTGCACACCTGCAAATCAATCTGGTTCTATACACCTGTGAACCTTAGACCTTAGACACACATACACCTGCAGATCAATGATCTTACTTACCATGTAGATCTCCAAAAGTAGCCATGCACGCATGCTAACCAAGATCCTACACCCCTAAGAATCTTGATGACTCTCCAAAACCAACACCCACCTTGGTGCTGCTGTGGAATTAGGAGGAACACCCTTGCTCACCTCACACACAGAAGGAGCTAACTTTGCTCAACTCAAACTTGAACACTTTACAATACAACCAATGAGTCTCTTAAATAGATCTCATGCAAACAATAATTAGACATCTAATTACAATAATTAGATCCGCAGCTTCTAGTCTAAATTTGACTCTTGACATGCTAACACTTGGTTCCTTAACTAACTGCCCGTAACACTCACAGATTGAACCGCACAGGTGATCGACGTTGGTCCCTGTCTGCTTGGGGGTGCCGACGCCGGTTGATCCATGATCGATGTCGGTTGCTTCCTGTCTGTACCCTGTCGACGTCGATTGGCCTTACCGACATCAACAACTGTGACAACAACAAATTCTCTACAACCTCCTCACCTATTTGCATCAGTGAAGCTTTTAGCTCCACAACCTAACAAGTTTAAGGTTGAGTGGTATTTAATACACCTTAGGTTCTCCATCAACTCACCGTGACATGCAAATTTCATGAG
This sequence comes from Torreya grandis, assembly GCA_037957365.1. Taxonomy (NCBI): domain Eukaryota; kingdom Viridiplantae; phylum Streptophyta; class Pinopsida; order Cupressales; family Taxaceae; genus Torreya; species Torreya grandis. The sequence goes on from JARHVA010005209.1 coordinate 913,413, forward strand.
CCTGAAGAGCACTAGGTTAGATGAAAAAGGTGCTAAGATTCTTCTTTTGGCATGTTTCTAATGTTTTGAATGTTCTTCACTGAGTGGATTGGGTATTTTGGATAAAGAGAAGCCTCTTTAGGCCTAATTAGGCTTATTAGGCCTATTTAAGTTCTTAGGTCTGAATGTAACACTTTGTAGAGTAATTGATAGTTGAAAGAGGTTTATGAGGATTGGGGAGGTCTCATCACCATGTCTACCATATATTTGAGCCTCAGATGCCCTCAAGAGAGCAAACTTAGTCTAGGACTAAGAACACATACAACCAGCCCTCCAAGATTATCATTATGAAGGCTTTATCTTCACCTACAATAGTCAAGACTTCACCTTAAGATGAAAAGGATCTCTAATGCACCATGGTAGTCATCTCAATGCAAGTTCAATGACATTAGGGTAGATTATAGTCAAGAAAATCAAGAAGACAAAGGAAATCTAGTGCAATCCAGTCATGAGAAGAAAGAAAGACAAATAACTTAAAATTTTCCTTTGTTATTAGTTTTAAAGGTAACTTTGTGAAAATTAAATTATCTTATGTTTCCTTGTTTCTTCTCTATTACATAAATATTATGGCAAGATTCATTCTCCTTCAAGCAACATGGATTGAGAAAGAGTAATAGAATCCTTGGCCCATTGCCCAACATAAGATCCACTTCTCCAAACTTGTCTCAGTTCGTACAAGCTGAAATGATCACCTACAATCATGTCACCAAGCACACTCAGTCATAAGCCAAAGATAGAGCAGTGATTAAAGACTTTCAAGATGAGAAAATCTTGAAATTAGATTATAGAGCTTATTGATACCTTTGCAATGAACGAATAGAGAGTTCATAAGATACATCTTTGACCTTGTCAAGGTCTAAATTGGTCTCAATATGTACAATTACTTTAAAGCACAATCAAGCTACCTATTGTGCAGACTAATTACCTAGTGATTACCAGATTCATCAGTCTATTTAACATTAATTGTCAACCTTAGACACGTAAGCTTTTCAAGAGTGTTAGCACTATATATGCATTATTGATTCAAAAATCAAATTGCTTTTCCAATTGCAGTACAATGAATTTATGTTGAATTTACCATATATATATTATGAAACTACTGTGACAAAATATAGAACTATACCACACTTATGTATCATACATGCATCAAACTTATATAATCAAACTTAACAGTAAAATCAACTTACACAACACACTAATAATTAAAGAGGGTCAAGATCTTCATAGCAGCTCATTTCGAGGGGGGCCTTCCTCGTTCAGAACTGAGCTCCAATCCTTCTTTGAGAGAATTCATAGACTTATTACAAATTTAACTTTCTCATTTCTCAATTTTGAATACAAAGATTATAGTTCAAAAACTTCTGCTATTATTTCCTCAAATTTATCTCACTCCTAGTTTGATCTAGGTTATGCCTTTAAATACAAAAGGTAGTTTATTGACTCTTCACCAAAAAAATCAAACTAAGAAAAATATAAATACTTAGAAACTACCTCAGTCAACCTTCAAGTAGTTAGTAATCAAAGTTACTTGCTTTAGGTTTGACTGGATTAGAGACAAGACATACTATTTTGTTATTTTATTTCCTTTTGTCTTTTCTCATTATCCTTGTCTTTACCATCTTTGGCAACACATCCAACATCTACTTGCATGTAGGGAATTTGTACAACAACTATGATTCTTTCCAATCATTCATTTGGTTTCTCAAGATAGCTAGATGTGTCTACAAGATCTCCTCAATAATGACTCTGCTTCACATAGTGATTATAGACACTCTACAATAGCTACATGCAACCTGTAGGTGAAACCTTCAATTGTTGTGGGCATTCTGTAGTGGCTGAGAGAAACTTGTAGGTGAAGCCTACATTTACTGTGGGTATTCTACAGTGACTGCAGGAAACATGTAGGTGAATCATATAGTTGCTATGGGCACTCTGTAGTGGTTACAAACAACCTGTAGGTGAAACTTATAGTTGCTACGGGCACTCTGTAGTGACTATAAGCAACCTGTAGGTGAAGCCTACAGTTTCTATGTGCAACCTATAGTACCTATGGCTTATCAAGATTCTATAGCTTTACATGACCCTTCAAATGCTTGTTAGATAAAGTCACACCAATATAATTCAATCAAGAAAAAGCATCAATAATTCATAACATAACACACACACACACACATATTAATGAACATAAAAAATCATAATTTCATTCATTTATTTGCATTAGTATTAGATAGTTATATGATTTACATAGAAAAAGACATAGACTGAGCATAGATGAGGCTATAAAAGTAAGCAATTGGTGGCCTCATCACTACCAATCTCCAAGAAAGTTTTATGTTTTTGAGTTTTGAAAAGGACAATAAATATGGATTTTGGGGTTGTGATCAAGGTAAAAGACAAAAGTCTATATGGTGAACCAAAAAGGACTTAGTCTATTGTCAGTCAAGTATGATGAGATACACAACTTGGGGTTGATCCCATTTTTTAGCCAAGAGTGAGAGAGCTTGAAAAACCCTCTCACAAGGGTGCAATTTTATGTTACAATAGTTTATGGCACGCCTGGTGGGACTCAAAATTAACAAAGAAGAAAAAGATTATTGGTGTTGTCCTTCCAATATCAGCCTTTGGAGGCATGTTTCTAAACACCAGCGATGACTCCAAGCTTTCAACTGGCTACAATAGTCTAGGTACGCCTTTGAGTAAGTGTGATCTTTATTTGGTCTCTTTCATGAGTCTCTATGGCTAGATTTGGGGTAGAATTGTATCCTAACTAGGTTGGTGAGCCATATCATCAACCAAATAAATCCTACCATACTTATTATGACTCCTACCAATAATGTAATCATTCCTATTAGCCCTATAATGTGCATATTTATCCTTCATATGAACCTACCTACGCCTCTAGCCAACCTTTTCAAAACTATGTTTACCCTACTACATCCTTGTTGGCATTCAAGCCAAATATGCTAAAATATGAAGGGTTGATGAGAATGTGGGATAAATAATTTGATGTTATACATTTTCATCTCATAGAGAGGATGAGGAAGTCAATACAAATGTTGAAGGGCATGTGGGCAACAACGGAAGAAGATAATCAATATGTTTTAACTAAGGAGTTGTGGGAGATGAGGATATTAATCCAAGGTTGGGAAGATAGATTAATGAGATATGAGGATCAAGAGAGGCTCAATGAGCTCAAAAAATAAGAGACAATATATTTAAAAACCCCACCAACTCTCCCCCAAGTTGCCTCCTCTCACCTAGAAGAAATCCATGAGCTCAAGATGAAAGAAGAATCAAATCATGAAGAAGTGGAAGCCATGCAAGTTTCACCTATTCTCCTTCAAGAGCTTGAGAAGATGTCATGTTGGAGGCTACCTCACGTCATGGATCATGTTATGTCATCACTTGTGAGAGAACCTTCTATTTTACCCATGCAAGATCAAGAAGATGAAAAGGTGGCTCAACCTAATACCTTTCCATCTTGGAAATCAGATAAAAAGTACCTTCAAAATAAAGAGGAGGTGCATCTAGAGACGGTCTAAGAATCAATCTAAAAGGATGAAGGAGGGGTTGGCCTATTTCAAGAGCTTCCATTTAGTTGTTTTGAGCATGAAAATGAATAAGATGAAACCTTTGAAATGGTTATAATAGTTAGTCAATTAGCCAACCATGGCAAGGAGGCCCTTGAAGAGATCATGGAGTAGTTCTTAGAGTCTCTTGACAAGCTTGAGGAGCCTAATGTAGTGGAGTTTCAAGTGGACACCATGAATAAAGTAGTGGATCAGTCCATTTGGCATGGGTTTAACATTTTTGAATTAGTCCTTGAAGAAGACATATCATAACTCTCTCAAGATCAAAATGAACTAGACCCTAAATGGAATACTAAAAGTCCATTATGTAGTGATGAGAAAGAAGACAAATCAGATTGTCATACATTACACCATGAAGAGAGAGTTGTTAGTGGTTGTAGGTAGAAAAATAAGAAGGTCAAAATGAAGTTTCTACAACTAATCAATCTCAGAATGATTTTGTAGCAGTTGATCAATATGAGAATGAAGTGTTGCTCGAAGGTAATGTTGATGTCTTCAGGATTGAAGAAGATTGATCAAATCAAGAGCTTCAAAAACATGATGAGTTAGACCTTGATTTAAATGATGAGCCTCCCTTATATGTAGAGGAAGAAGACCAATCTAACCGCTATAGATTGGGTCTTGGTGAAGTTGAGACTTTCTCTCTTACAAGTGACCAAGAGGAAGTTGCCTTTTGGAATGAATTGGAGCTCTTTTGCTTAAGCCTAAATAGTCGACCTTCATGTTCAAAAGAGTTATCAAGTGAAAAATTTGAAAGTACTCCTAATAACCCATCATGAAGTGAGCTTAGAGAGATTTCCAAGGATAAAGACCAACATCAAGCAAGTCTTGAACCAAGAAGCAATTTTGTCTACATTGGAGACATGTTTGTCCCAATTCATCCATTTGAGAGCATGCCAAAAATATTGGTAATCAAGCAACCTAGTTCACTAGGTTTGGTGCCTCAAAAGCAAGGTATTTTTCATCCTTGTCCATTAAAATTGAATGATGCTAAAATCTTCCCATTTGACCCAGGAGGAAGGTACTTGTAAGTTTTAGTTGTACACATGTATAATCTTCTGCTTTCCTCTAAGTGCCTGGTGCACTTTTCCCTTTTCTTGTGTGTTTCCATTCCCTAAGTGATTTGATCAAATTTTTGTTTTGTTTTGGGTTGTCCTTGCTGTTTTAAGAGTTCCAATCATATTATTTGCAGCCTTGTGATCCATTTAAAATCAATTTGAGAAAGACTTTTGTGATCCCATAAGCCCAATGGATAGACTAAGATAACTAGTCTTTTGCATAGATAGGCATGAAAGCCTAGGAGGTTGCTCTAAATGTTGGCCAAAATTGGCCTACATAAAAAAAAAATTCCTAGATGTATTAGGCCACTCTCCTAGACCATTCAATGACCTTTTGCCTTCATGACTAGTCTCTTTCTAGTCTTGACTTGATGATGCAATGCAATATCTTGAACGGTCTTGGTGTGGTGTTGGGGGCTGTAGCAGAGTCCTAGTATAATGGATGATCCAATGATGGAAAGATAAGACAAGCTTCATATCCTTACATTAATGTCATTTCACTCTTTTGGAACACTTTAGCAAGGTTTAAAGTAAATTTGGAGATTTTAAGGAAAAGGCTTAGAAATGGGTCTTGAGCTGCAAGTGAAGGATCTAGATGGTTTCTAAGGTGTTTGAGAATTTAAGGGCATGAAGAAGGTTTTTAAAAAGTGTTATAAATTTTAATGGGTCAAAAATAATGTCTAATGAAGCCAATTTTTCCAAAAGACCCTCAAAAGTTCATTAGATGACTTGAGGAACTTCTAAATAGAATTTTGAAGTGAAAAAGTGACTTTTTGGAGAAGTCAAATTGGTTTTGACTGAATTACAAATTATTATGCCATGTTTTCCATATTTAGATATATTCAAGGCCATTTCAAGTCATTTAGAGTGCAAGAGAGGAGTTTGGGAGCAAGAAGATGCATTTTTGTGCCTTTTGGAACCATAGTTAAACAAGGGTTTGAGGGTTTTTCTCAGTACAAAAGCTCATATATCATATGTAGGAATCCATGGTGTCCCTAATATCCTTTTTTAGGCCTTTGAAATTAGATCCAAGCACAAGATTTAGCAAAGATAAGGAAAACCTATTGGCTACAGACTAGGCATGAAACGGGTTTTTTGCCATTAATGGAGCTCCAAGAACCTCATAAGGTTTCCAAAAGGAAGTAAGGGTCACTAACATCATAAAAAAACTTTTCCAAGTGTTGGATTTAGAAGGCAGGCCTCTGGTTCTTCATGCTAAGAGAACCATTTTAGTGCAGTCTTGGACAACTCATCAAGGGGTGGTGGTTTTCATCTTGTACTCCTCTATCCTGAAAAATTAGTTCTCCCAACTCTTGAAGCAGGTAAAGGTGTCTCCGAAGCACCTTATACAAGTGCTTTCAATTCAAGAAAACTCTTTGGCCTCACACATGTTGAAATTGTGGATTGCACCCTTAGAAAGAATGCTCAACTTCTCTCTTTCATGCGACACAATGGAGACATTCCTCTTGCTTTGGGCTTGGCAAATTTGAGGAATTAATCTATAGATATGGGCTAGTTCCCCATGATGCATCTTTGATAGTCTTTAACTACTATTGTTAATAATTCAGGGGGGATGAAAAGAGAGAAGGATATAACAAAAAGAGAACCTATCTAAAATGGTGATGAACCAAATGATTCAATCTACTCAGCTTATATCAACATTTTTCACTAACAGAGTGAACAGACACTTCATCTGAACAAAAGACTAGACTGCATGGGAACTTTAACAAGGGTCTTAATGGAGATACAAAGAAAAAGAACCTACCATAGGTTCTCCAGAAGCACACTATCAGATAATTGCTCTTCTGTCTCTATGCTCCAGCTTAGGCACTTCTTGTTAACCTGTATAAAATGGTCTGGAATATACTAGATATGCTGGTGTCGATCTATGAAAGCATCAAGATAAAATGACTAAACACAAGATTGATACATAGGCATATTCAGAAGTACAGCACATCAGATTGAGGTAAAACATGTTCTTTTAATTCAAAGGTAAAATTTGGTAGGGCTTCGCCTTACACAAGTGAGAGATATCCTTTTCAAGCTGAGAGGTTACAATATATATCATTAAGAGAAAGACTATCGGTCCCTTCAAGAATAGGTGACCCATACTATATTAAACACCTAGGAGAGAGGAATTCACTCATGCTGGTGTCATCCTTCCATAAACGGCTTGAAAGAACCATGCTGTAGATGTCATAGGTATTGGCTTTGCTGCTCAAACCATATTAAATGTTCCTACTAAAGCATGGGTCACTTTGTTTTCTGAATGACAAGGCTTCCTCTCTATGAAGCTTACACAACTCTCTTATCATTAAGTCTAAATGAAGAAAAATGGGCCACTCTATTGAATGCTTATACTCCCTTTGATGACTGCTTGGTGGAGACTATTTCATCTGTAGCAATAACTTCTCCTACTGATGCTTCTTGTGCCACCTGGACTGCTCTATTCTTCCTATGCTACTTGTGTTTTCTTGGCAACTCGGCCCTCAGGGCTATTATTTATCTCCTCCTGGCTCCTTTCCTAGTGGGTCGTTGAGTCTTCAAATTTCCTCGAACAAAATATCTGAAGGAAATCTTTCAGACACTTGTCTGAAGGAATTTTGTCTTCCTTCAAGCTTTACCATCTACTTTCGGTGATGCTTAGGCATTCTAGAATTCTTTCAGACATCTTGTCTGAAAGAAATCTCCTTTAGCCTTTTCTTCAACTGTTAACCCATTTCATGCATGGGCCCATCCTTAAATATTTGAAAATCAATGGCTATCTTATCACCATAAAATTGACGTCTGCAGGCCTGTTACCATTTGAAAACTAACAACTATTTCACTATCTTGAATCTGACGTCTACGGGTACGTCACCAGACATTTGAACCTCCAATGACTATTTCACCATGCTGAAGTTGTGTTCTCAGGCCCATCATCATATTTAGTAATTACTTTGGCCTTTTTGCAAAATGAACCCTCTCGAAGGGAAGGCGACCTTTTGGAAAAGAGGAGAGGGTCCTTTTTTGGAAACTGAGAGCCCTCCACAAGGGAACCTACCTTTTGGGTTCCTTTGGGTTCCCTTGTCTTTCGGATTCCTTCAAATAAAATGTCTGAAGGAATTCCTTCAAACATTTTGCCTGAAGGAAATGTGTCTTCAATGTCTCAGCCTTTTCTTTGTGAATTCTTCAGACAAAAGTCTGAAGGAATTCCTTCAGGAATTTTGTTCGAAGGAATTTACCTTTGGTTTTTTACCTTTGTCTTCTACATGGATTTTCTTCAGATAAAAATTCAAAAGAAATCCTTGGTTTTTACTTGTCACTTTCTGAAGGAAACTTCCCTTTCAACCCTTTGCTTTGATCTCTTTCAAATGTGTTCTTTGCCATCCATAAGGGCACCTTAGGTCCAAGGTTGTCCTTCAAAGCTTGTTTAAATGGTCCCATTTGTCACCTGCTTGCCCTCTGCAAGGGCACTTGACCTTCAGAGATTTGTGAAAGACTTACGTCTCTTTGAAGTTGGCCCATTCCTTTGCCAAAAAAGTGAAATAATCTTAAAATCAACCTGAAAACCTACATGACTCAGATCACTCAGCTCTTTATAATAACAGGCCTACTACAAAGGGGAAAAACTATGATTGCAGTAAGGTGAAGACATTGGAGACTAACTAATCAAGACAACAAAAAAAGAAAAGGAAGACCAATTTTTGGCTTATAGGACCAAAATTTGGTCAACATATGTGGTGATTCATAGGGGAAGCATGCCTACTATGCTTACGAGAATCGGTGGCTTACAAGTCCATTGGGTATGGAGTCAGAATATAGCCTGAAAGGCTGATAATAACCTTGAGCAACCTAAGAATCAATCATGTAGCTTTTACCCCAAAAGGGAAAGACACACATATAAGGCTAAAAAAGCTACAAACATGCATAAAAGCACATAGGGAAAATAGGGAAAAAATATGTACATAACAAGAGAAAGCCTAGTGACAATACTTAAGATATATCCCATTAACTGGGATATGTAGTTATCCATCATCCAACTTGGAGAGTTAGAATGTGTTATGCTGCTTGCATTGAGTGATGACATATGGAACACTCCATAAGGTATCAAAATTCGTGTGCTTTCTAAGTTTAGCTCAGTCTTCATCTCATTTCAAGACAATGCCACCTTCTGAGAAGCCTTTTGATGATGATTTATTATCAAAATACTTTTTCATTTGCTGCTGATACTTGGTCATGGAAATCATGGCTTGGTCTCTTATCTCTTGAAGCTCCATTAATTCACAAAATTTGACCTCCATGCTATCACTTTATTCAAATTGTAGCTGGTGGGCAAGATCCAAGGCTGGCAATTCAAGTGAAACAGGAAGTCTAGCTTCCCTTCCATACACAAGTGTGTATGGTGAATTACCAATTGCTCTTTTTGGAGTAACCCTGTTTGCCCATAGGGCTATTTTCAGCTTGGCATGCCAAGTTCTTTGATTTTCCTCTATTTTCCTTCTAATGATCTTGATCAGATTCTTATTGGTGGATTCAATGAGCCCATTTCTTTGTGGATAGTAATTTGAAAAAGTGCTAAGGTAGATGCCATATCCTAATACCCACTCACTTGTTTTGGTTCCAAATAAAGCTAATGCATTATTTGAGATGATGGTAGTTGGGACTCCAAATCTTGTCACTAAGCCTTTATAAAAGTCTAAGACTGCACTTTCATTGGCTTCCTTCAAAGCAACAGCTTTTACTCATCTCACGAAGTAATCTATAGTAGTCAAGACCCACCTGTGGCTAGCACTAGAAGGAGGGTTGATCATTCTTATGAAGTCCAAGCCCCATTGCATGAATGACTGTTCCACTTGAATAAGTTGTAAAGGCATTGCAACCAGCCGTTGCTTTCCATCAAAGAGAGAATATTTTTGGTACTTTCATACCTAGGCATGTGTATCTTTGAATAAAGTGGGCCAAAAGTAACCAACCCTCATAATTCTTGTAGCTATAGGTTTATGAGCAAAGTGACTGCCAGCTAGCCCATCATGAAATTCAAATAGTACCCTATTGACTTGACTTGAGTCTATGCATCTTAAAATTACTCTTGAAAAATCCTTTCTAAATAGCACCCCATCAACTAGGACATAAGGAAGTGACTGGAGCCTTAAATACCTCCTCTTAGTCCTATCAAGGCCCTATGGGCACTCCCCAGTGAGAAAGAAATGAGTCATGTCTTGTGCCCAGTCTTTTATGATTGTAGGTTCCTCTACTACAACTTCATCATGGAGTAGCAAAATACTCTTTTTCTATTGTTTAAGGTCAATAGTGAGGTGTTCACATAGCCCTCTTCCCCTTACCAGCTTGGTGGTTTTGATATCCACATCATATTCCATTACCTTGGTGATCCATCCTGCTCTCTTTTCATTTAGATCACGGCTAATCAAGAAATCTTTGAAACTGGGATGTGGCACCATGACATGAACCTTGCTATTTGACAACATATGTCTGAATTTATTTAGGCTTCATATGACTGCAAGCACTTAATTTTCAACATATGTGTACTTAATTTCAAAACCTTCTAGACCTTGGTTGGAGAATGCAAGAGGCTATTCAAGATTTTCATCATTTGCTTGAGTAAGCATGGCAGATATTAGCTCTTCATTTCTAAAGGTATAAAGGTTGAAATCCTTAGAGAAGTCAAGACTGATCAAGGTGGGAGCATGGGAAATATCTTGCTTAATCCCTTCAAAACTATCCTTCCTTTGTGCTATCCATGCAAAATTCTCATCTTTCTTCAGCATGAAAGTTAGTGGCTTGACTATCTTAGCAAAATTTGGGATAAATCTCCTAATAAAATTTATTCTGCCAAAGAAGCTTTGTATACCCGTTTTGTGCTTAGGTAAGGATAGTGCTAAGATGGCACGTACTCTTTCTGGATCAATGGTCAAGCCCCCTTTCGAAATAACATGACCAAGGAGTTTTTCTTCATGGACAATGAATACACATTTTTTTAGGTTGAGAGAGATACCAAAATCTCTAAACCTCTCAAAGATTTGCCTTAGGTGTTTCGAATGTTGTCCTACATCCTTAGAGAAAACTATCACATCATCAAGATAGACCGGTACAATATTTTTTATCAGACCCTAGAAAGCCATGTCCATGGCTTGTTGGAAGGTGGCTCCAGCATTTGATAGTCCTAATGGCATCTTCCTGTAGGCAAAAGTTCCCCACTTTGTAGTGAAGGTTGTCTTGTACTGATTGTAGTCTTGCACTAGAATCTGATTGTACCTTGAATACCCATCTAAGAGGGAGAAACATTCACTGCTTGTCACCATTTGGAGGATATGCTCCTTAATTGGGAGGGGATAGTGATTTTTTAATGAGACTCTATTGAGGTCTCTAAAATCCACACATAGTCTGATCTCCCTATTCTTTTTCCTAACAGGGACTAGATTAGCTAGCCAAGAAGAGTGTTTGATAGGAAAAATGATTCTAGACTCAATCAGCTTGGTGAGTTCCTTCTGCATGAGAGGCTCAATCTTCAGATTGATAGGCCTTTGTTTTTGTTTGATGGGCTTGGAACCTTCCTCCAGTTTAATGGTGTGTTATGCCAAGCTTGGATCAAAACCCTTCAGGTCGCTATATTTCCAAGCAAAAACATTGACAAATTCTTGGCATAACAAAATGAAAGAAAGCCTTTCATCATTTGTACATACCTGCCTAAGTGCAGGCAACTTGTTCTTGAATATTTTGATTCTTTCATAATTTTTTTTCTTGGTTGTGATGCTTGCTTTGTCATTATTTAGTTGGTTATCCTCATTGAAGATGCTTTCGAGAGTGACCAAACCTTTGGGAAGTTTTTTATTCTTTGGCTGAATAATCTAGGCATCGTACTGCTACTGTAGCTTGGATTGATTCCTAGAAGTAAACTCAGCCTCCTTTTGCAAGAAGAGTGCTATTTGTTGATCACTGTCAAACACCTTTCAATTGGTGACATTATCAGGTATGAAAGGTCTTATTACTACTTTTAAATGACATGGACTAATGTCCCAACCTATTTCTTTGAGAATCAACTGTTACTAGTCTGTATGCCTACTTATTTTGTTTTTTTGGAATGGAAAGAATGTTGAAAGCAAGGAAATTCTCTACTAGGTCCCACACCCTGTGCTTGTAAGACTTAAGCAAGGAATTCTTGGTTAAGTTTTAGCCTCTCACCTAGTTTACAATTAACTCATTGTCTCCAAAAGCTTATAATTCGTTTATTCTTCTTTTCCTTGCCCACTCTAAACTATCAATGAGAGATTCATATTCTGCAACATTTTAAGTGCAGGAGAATTGAAACCTAAAAATTGAAAAGTATTTCTCCTTTGAGGGTGAAATTAATATTACTCCACCACCAACTCCCAATTTGCTTCTTGAGCTATCAAAGAAGAGTTTCCATAAACCCAAGCTCTCTTGGTTTGCCTTCATCAAATTTGGCATGAAAGTACCTTCTTCATGGATGCAATAAACTCCAAGACCTACCTCTTCGATGAACTTGTATGGGTCATGTTCAAAATTGTCACTTCTCCATTCATCTAAGAGCAGGTTAGCAACTCCTTCAAGGGAAGAGGGTGGAGATTGGTCTATTTGAAATTCTTCTTCATTAATGATGGCGTAGTTGAAATTTTCTACCTTGAGTGAGTATGGCTCTAAATGATCTATGTGGATGGGCTCTGACTCAATCTTCACTTTAGTTCCATATTTGGTTCTAAAAACCATGTAAGACTAGTTTGTTGCTAAGTACCTCCATATTTTGGACATGAAATCCTTGGATAAGTAGAGAGCAAATTAGGGAGGAACATCCACCACTACCACATCATGGGGAACTGAGAAGGTTAGAAAAGTGTGCAGTGTTAGATTCAATCCTCTTACCACTCCTAATGTTTTAGCTGGTGATCCATCTAACTGCAAGATTCCCTTGGTCATTTTCTCATATTTGAGTCCCAACTTATCTACTATGCATTTGGGCATTACTGAGGTGCTCGATCCACTGTCAATAATGCAATTTTGAACCAAGAAATATCCAATGACTAAGGATAGATAGAAAAGAGGAACCTTTTCATCCTTATTTACTTGACCTGCTATGGAAGGGTACCCATTCATAATCAACACATTATCAACCTTTGCCAGGACATCTTGTTTATTTAGCTCATGCAATTCCTTTTGGAGTATATCCTTTTGCCCTGACATTGCTAAGGAATCCCATAATGAGATATTCATATGAAACTTCTTCATTTGGTCCACCACATTGATCTGAGAGTTGCTCCCTTTTGAATTTTCTTTGGGGGCATTTATAGCTTGAGGTGCAAGCCAAGGAGTTGAGGGTGAAACTAGTGGCTTGTAATTTGAAAACTTCTAGTTCACTTGTGATGAAAAAGATGCTACAGATGCTTGAGTAGCTGCATGTGCTTCCTCCATAACTCTCTTTTTGGACCTAGTATTGGCTGCAACATAATCACCCTGATTATTCAGACTCCTCACATAATTGACTGCATAGAATTCTCCTTCCAGGTGATTCATGAGAGTGGAATCAGACTGAGCCTTCTTATTGTCCATCTCAGGTTGTATTGATGGCTTAAAACTTGGGAATTGGATTATTTTATTGTTTTGCATGTTCACATATTGATTTGGCAAGTCATTAGTATACACAACCCGTTCTTGACCATACCCCAGGGGTGGGCAATTAGGCTGTTCTTGTACCAAGTTATTTTGAGTGGGAACAAGAGCTTTGGATGATGAATGGGCACTTGGATTATAACCTTGATATAGTCTGGCTTGGGTAATATAACCTTGTCCTTAGTTGTAGTTTTAGAAAGGAGGTCTATTTATTTGTCTTAACTGCTGGTATCCCTGATTCAGTCGATAGCTTTGAGCTTGTTGCCTCTTAAGAGCAACTAATTCATTGGTTACACTTTGTAACAAGCTCTTAATTTCATGGAGGTCATTTGGTGAGGTAGCAGTCAGCTTTTCTACACCAGGTAGAAGAGCTAAGGTGGGTGCAATAGTCTGAACCAAGGATGGTAATCCAAGAAAGAGTGACATATGAGGTCTATAGGCTATCTTTCCTACTTGTACCAGACAATTTTTGGTGGCTATAGCTATTTCATAGGTAGCTAGTAACACTTGTCCTCCCATGGACTGTATCAAGACAACAATATCGCTATTCAAAGCTTTTAAGTAATAAAGGAAAGCATAGCTTTGGGTTAGCCTCACTAAAATGGGGATTCTATCCCAAGTCTTTTGGGACCTGGTTTTAAAATCTTGCATAAATTCATGTGGAGTTCTTTTCATGGTGGTCAATTGCTCAGCAAGAGAGAGATGGTCACTCTTCTCCTTGAATCTATTTGTTAAGAGGGTGCCTAATTTGTTCCGTGAGCAAATTGAATTCATAGGCAAGGTCCCATATCAATCCAAAACTTTACCCTTAAAAGACAATGCCAATAATTTGATGGTTATGTTCTCTTCAGTGACATTATGAATTTTACAGAGGTTGGCTATATTTATGATATGCTCAATAGTGGTAAAATTAACCCTCTCCATTAAAAGTAGGAACACTCTAAAGGGCTATCCTTGGGATTGGGTCATACTATAAGAGGTTTAAAGGGCTTTTACCATGGAAGGATATAAAAAGTAAAGCCATGGTGATGACAGGGTTCAATCGGGGTCTTCTTATGTAAGTATATTTTATCGCAAGTCTAGGAAAATGATTTTTTTGTATAGGGATGAGTCCTTGCAAATCTTAGCCACTTTGCTGAGTTTAAGGGTAACTCAATGAACTCGATAGGGACACCCTTGGTAGAAGATATTGTGGTGACCTTAGGCATGGGATGCTAGGATGATCTCTGGCTAGAGACTGGGTTCTTAAAAATGGAGTCACTAGATGCTAGGTTAGTTTGCTCACTTTTGCAGTAACAGGACCAACACCAATCCTATAAATTCTCTAAGCATCAAAAATTGGTCCCACCGAGCATGCCAAAAAACTATTGACATCATGGATTGCACCCTTAGAAAGAAGGCTCAGCTTCTCTCTTTTACGTGGTACAATGGAGACATTCCTCCTGCTATAAGCTTGGCAAATTTGAGGAATGAATCTCTAGATATGGGCTAGCTCCCCATGATGCATCTTTGATGGTCCTTAACTACTACTGTTAATAATGGGGGGGGGGTGAAAAGAGAGAAGGATATAACAAAAATAGAACCTATCTAAAATGGTGATGCACTAAATGATTCGATCTACTCAGCTTATATCAACACTTTTCACCAACAAAGTGAACAAACACTTCATCTAAACAAAAGACCAGATTACGTGGGTACTTTAACAAGGGGATTAATGGAGATACAAAGGAAAAAAACCTACCATAGGTGCTCTAGAAGCACACTCTCAGATAATTACTCTTTTGTCTCTATGCTCCAACTTGGGCACTTCCTATTAACCTGTAGAAAATGGTTTGGGATATACTAGATATGATGGTGTCTATCTATGAAAGCATCAAGATAAAATGACTAAACACAAGGTTGATACATAGGCATATTCAGAAGTACAACACATTAGATAGAGTTAAAACATGTTCTTTTGATTCAAAGGTAAAATTTGGTCAGGCTTCACCTTACACAAGTGAGAGATATCCTTTTCAAGTTGAGAGGTTACAATATATAGCATTAAGAGAAAGACTATGGTCCCTTCAAGAACAGGCAGCCCATACTATATTAAACAGACTATGGTCCCTTCAAGAACAGGCAGCCCATACTATATTAAACACCTAAGAGAGAGGAATTCACTCATGTTGGTGTCATCCTTCCATAAATGGCCTGAAAGAACCATGTTGTAGATGTCAAAAGTATTGACTTTGCTGCTCAAACCATATTAAATGTTCCTGTTAAAGCATGGGTCACTTTGTTTTCTAAATGACAAAGCCACCTCTTTGTGAAGCTTATGCAACTATCTACTCATTAAGGCTAAATGAAGAAAACTGGGTTGCTTTATTGAATGCTTGCACTCCCTTTGATGATTGCTTGGTGGAGACTATTTCATCTACAAAACTAACTTCTCCTACTGACGCTTCTTGTGCCACCTGGACTGCTCTATTCTTCCTGTGCTACTTCTTGTCTTTTCCTGGCAACTCAACCCTCAGGGCTAAGTTTGTCTCCTCCTGGCTCCTTTCCTAGTGGGTCAATGAGTCTTCGAATTTCCTTAGACAAAAAATCTAAAGGAAATCCTTTGGACACTTGTCTGAAGGAATTCTATCTTCCTTCAAGCTTTACCATCTACTTTCGATGATGCTTAGGTGTTCTAAAATTCTTTCAGACATCTTGTCCAAAAGAAATCTCCTTTAGCCTTTTCTTCAACTGTTAACCCATACATGCACGGGCCCATCCTTAAACATTTAAAAATCAATAACTATCTTATCACCATAAAATTGATGTCCATAGGCTTGTCACCATTTAAAAACTAACGGCTATTTCACTATCTTGAATTTGACATCTACGGGCATGTCACTAGACATTTGAACCTCCAACGGCTAGTTGACCATGCTGAAGTTGACATTCTCAAGCTTGTCATCATCTTTAGTAATTCCTTCAGCCTTTTTACAAATTTAACCCTCCCAAAGGGAAGGTGACCTTTTGAAAAAGAGGAGAGGGTCCTTTTTTGGTAGCCGAGAGCCCTCCGCAAGGGCACCTACCTTTCTAGTTCCTTCGAGTTCCCTTATCTTTAAGATTCCTTTAGACAAAATGTCAGAAGGAATTCCTCAAAACATTTTTTGAAGGAAATGTGTCTTCAATGTCTCATCCTTTTCTTTGTGAATTTCTTTGGACAAAAGTCTGAAGGAATTCCTTCAGGCATTTTGTCTAAAGGAATTTACCTTTGGTTTTTTACCTTTGTCTTCTACGTGGATTTTTTTTAGACAAAAAGTCCAATGAAATCCTTGGTTTTGCCTTGTCACTTTTTGAAGGAAACTTCCCTTTCATCCTTCTGCCTTGATCTCTTTCAAATGTGTTCTCTACCTTCGCAAGGGCACCTTGGGTCCAAGGTTGTCCTTCAGAGCTTGTTTGAATGGTCCCATTTATCAGCTGCCTGCCCTCTAAAGGGCACTTGACCTTCGGAGCTTTGTGAAAGACTTGCATCTCTTTGAAGTTGGCCCATTCCTTTTCCAAAAAAGGCTTGTCCAAGGTAATTGCTTAAAGTGAAATAAGCTTCAGATCAACCTAAAAACCTACAGGACTCAGATCACTCAGCGTTTTATAAGAACATGCCTACTACAAAGGGGAAAAACTACTATTGCAGTAAGGTGAAAACATTAGAGACTGACTAATCAAGATAGTAAAGAAAGAAAAGAAAGACTAATTTTTGGCCTGGAGGACCAAAATTTGGTCAACAACACACTAAGAGAAAATCGTTAACTAGCTTTTGAGTGCTTTCAAAACCCAATAGGTAGGTTTTTCTTGGTTTTGACCCTTCAATGCAGAAGTAGCAATGAAATGGATTTTTAGAGGGTTAAAGAGGTCCTCCCAACTCATTCACATCATTTTTATCCTTTGGTTTACACGTGTGATCCAGAAGATGCAAAAAACCATCATGGTAAAGTAATCCGTAGGTTACCAACAAGCAATTTCTTGAGGTTTTTAGGATTTTTCTATATAAGAGAGATGGAGAGATTCAAGTTATATATAAAATGTGCTAAGATTCTTATTTTGGCATGTTTCCAATGTTTTGAATGTTCTTCATTGAGTGGATTGGGTCTTTTGGATAACGAGAAGCCACTTTAGGCTTAAATAGGCCTATTTAAGTTCTTAGGCCTGAATGTAAAACTTTGTAGAGAAATTGATAGTTGAAAGAGGTTTATGATGATTAGGGAGGTATCATCACCATGCAAACCATATATTTGAGCCTCAAATGCCCTCAGGAGAGCAAGCTCAGTCTAGGCCTAAGAACACATACAACCAACCCTCCAAGATTATCATTATGAAGGCTTTATCTTCACCTACAACAGTCAAGACTTCACCTTAAGATGGAAAAGATCTCTAATGCACCATGGTAGTCATCTCAATGTAAGTTCAATGACACTAGGGTAGATTCTAGTCAATCAAATCAAGAAGACAAAGGAAACCTAGTACAATCCAGTCATGAGAAGTAAGAAAGAGAGATAAATAACTTAAAATTTTCCTTTGTTAGTAGTTTTTAAGGTAACTTTGTTAAAATTAAAGTAACTTTTGTTTCCTTGTTTCTTCTCTATTCTATCAATATTATGGAAAGATTCATTCTCCTTCAAGCAACATGGATTGAGAAAGAGTAACATAATCCTTGGCCCATTGTACATCATAACATTCACTTCTCCAAACTTGTCTCAATTCATACAAGATGAAATGATCACCTACAATCATGTCACCAAGCACACTCAGTCATAAGCCAAAGATAGAGAAATGATTAAAGACTTTCAAGGTGAGAAAAGATTGAAATGGTATTATGGATCTTATAAATACCTTTGTAATGAAGGAATAGAGAGTTCATAAGATACATCTTTGACCTTCTCAAGGTCTAAATTGTTCTCAATCCATACAATTACCTTAAAGCATAGTCAAGTTGCCAATATCCAAGAAAGTTCTATGTTTTTGAGTTTTGAGAAGGACAATAAATATGGGTTTTAGGGTTGTGATCAAGGTAAAATATAAAAGTCTATATGGTGAACCAAAAGGGTCTTAGCCTATTGTTAGTCAAGTATGGCGAGATAAAATCCTGGGGCTGATCTCATTTTGTATTGATGAGTGAGAGAGCTTGAAGAACCCTCTCACAAGGGTGCAATTCTGTGCTAAAACAATTTCTTTGTAATATCATATAAAATACTATTTTGGAACAACACCTGATCATAAATTTATGGATGACAGTGATAAAGAACCTTTTTATGCCTCTGTTTAAACCCTATTTTTAAAAGACCGTGTTTATCTTGTGTTAGATATTAGGAGAGGATATTGATCATGCTTTGGGAAAATACCACTATGTTATTTTGGATGGAGTGTTGAGCATGCATAATTATGTAATGTATGACATTGTTATGTTGTTATTTGATGTTACCCATAGTGACCTAATGCAGTTGGAGTGTACAAAGAGGTTCAAACATTAGTCATTTGTGTTTTATATTTTTATATACCAATAAGAATATGTTTCATACAAGATTTAAAATTAAGCACATGGTTAGGGACTATGAAACATTTGAGGTATGTCAGAAATCTATGTAACTATGGACCATACATCTTGGTAGGAATCATGATCATGCTGACTATGCCACATTCATTAATTATTTATTTATGCCAATACAAAATTGTTTCTTGGGGAGGAGGTACCTAGGATATCTGTTGGGATAAAAAAGTAAATGAGGTCTAAAGACTTCAACCATGAGGAAAAAACATGATAAAATTGGCCCAGTTGGTGGAAAAAGTTATTTCACATACATTAGAGTGTTTGAGGCTACTTGTGGCCCATATAAACTTTGAAGACATGTCCCTGAAAGAACACTTTCGAGCTTATGAGGCAATTAGATTTTGTTGATGAGGACATTTATGCAGTTGGAAAAGGGGCATTGATTAAAATAAATGTAGAAATGGGATATTTCATAGTTGAACACAAATTTTCCTTATAGATCCTTGATAATTTGTTATTGTGACTCCCATTGTGGGAGAGCCAAGATAGAAGTATGATTTTGATGGGGTAATTAGTTAAAATAAAAAATAAATAGGTGGACCCAATGGCTATGACCATGATTTTTATGAAGATGTAGATGCATTTGTCAATTGCACCATTGATGATGAAATGCTTATAATAGTTATGAATTATAGGAGGTTCTAATTAGCATAATAAAGGAGAGTGTGACAATCCATGTTACCAAGGAGCATTGCAAAAAACAACATGACCTCTTATTAGATAAAGGAGAATTATGAGAGATACAAAAAAGTACATTGAGCCTACTAATGCTAATGGTAAGGCCATGGAAACAAAAGAAACGACTGAGTATAATACTGCTACATTTTCATCAGGTTTCTCACCAAAGCTCCCTTCTCTTCATATTAATCCAACTTTTGTTGTTACATCTTTTTATGCACCTTCTTAGTCTGATTCAGTGAGCATGAATATGGTAAGGGTTATTGAACTCGTGGAAATATTTGAGGACCCTTTAGATAGGGGTGGATGTAGACAAGAGTTCTTTGGGACTCATAAAATAGAACAACTTAAGATCATATAAATTCCCCATGATGATGCTTTGGATGATGAAAGACTTGAGGAAGAAGCAATGTTATTGGATGGTGATGAAATTTTCAATACAAAAGAGTTTAAAGGGGGTAAAGTTATTTATTTTAGTGATACATCGGAAGGAAAGACATTGGTAAAATAGTTCATGGGTGATGATAAAACCGACTTAGCAATAACTTGTTATCTGTACCAGGCCAAAAAAAAGTTAGAATTGGTGATAATAATGAAGGGATTACCCCTATTAAGGCTGGGCAAATGTTAAATATAAGTAACTACATGCTAGTAAAGTTATTTATTATAGTGATACATCAAAAGGAAAGACATTATTAAAATAGTTCATGGGTGATGATAAAACTAACTTATCAATATCTTATTACCTGTCCCAAGCCAAAAAAGTTAGAATTTGTGATAACAATGAAGGAATTACCCCTATTACGTCTAGGCAAATGCTAAATATAAGTAACTACATGCTACTACCTGGATGGGATCTTGCACATGATTATGATGCTTATGAAATTATGAAAGAGTAGGATGATTCAAAATTTATTGAAGAAAATCTAGATTATATCAATATTTCCATGATTTTTCATGAGTCTAAATTTGACATTGATAAGTAGGTACTTGTGAAGCAGACTATGACCCCTCTCCTTGATAAACCCATGAACACAATATGCATTGATGATATTAATGTGACCTTATAGGTTATTTAGGTTGGATATATGACTTGAAAACAATCATCTAAAAAAGGTTCTCGATTATGCCAATGTGACATGAGTGAAATGATGTTGAAGATATGAAGGAAGATTTTCTTAGCCTAAAAATATAAATTGTAATATTGTAGGACATGGGTCAAGTAGAGTTTGTAGGTTAAAATGGAAATAGAAATTAATCAGTGATAGGGGCACTTGCAAAATATCCCTCTAGGATAAAATGTTGATACATTCCCTTCCTCTACATCCTCCAAAGACCCAACTATAAATGTTTTGAAAGAAAAACTTTGGGCTATAGAGGAAAGAGAAAGAAAGGTTGAGGTAGAGAAGGTATTATTGATAGAATACTTAAAAAATCTAATGATTGACTTCCTTCGGCCTAGGGTAGATGAAATAAAAAATGTTTTTCAAGCATTATGGGATGTAGTAAAAAGAGCAATATATATACATTTCTCCCATTCCTAAGATGGTTATATATATATATATATATATATATATTAGATGAAATAAAAATGTTTTTCAAGCATTATGGGATGTAGTAAAAAGAGCAATATATGTACATTTCTCCCATTCCTAGGATGGTTATATATATATATATATATATATATATATATATATATATATATATATATATATATATATATATATATATTACTAGCCTAGGAATGGGATTAATGTTATTTCTCCTTTTATAAAAGTTTGGTTCAATAAAATTCCATTGATTATGGATGTTGAAAATTAAGGTGAAAAAAGAGTCTGACGATGACATCAAGAAGAAAGGTTGATCCTCATGAGTTGAGGTTAAATAGATGATGAAGAGTCTAGTGGATGCTTGCATTTTTATAACAAATTGTTCCATATTAAATTGATAGTCAAATAAATTATGTGGATGTTGAAGGACATAAAAGGTATTCAAATGCATGTAATATTTAAGGATGGTGCTTAAAAGAGTAAAGGTGAATGGGACCATTGTTTAAAATAATTAATTCATGTATTTGATAAATGTATGACTAACTGTGATATGCCTTTTGTATTCAAAGTAAATGCGACATTTGAAGGAGTGATGGGAATAAAATTTTAAGCTAAATTGATTGTATGGTATATGCAAACACCTTAGAATCAATCATAAGATTGTATAATTGGAACCAATGACATTGCCATATAAACTTTGGTTCCCATATGATGAGTGGAATAAAATTGTGATTGACTTCCTAGTAAGTCCCATAGCTAGTACTTACTCTAACCCATTTCTTTCCTATCCTATGGAGTTCTGAATCTCTAAATATGGAGGCTCTGAGCTTGATGAAGGTACATTTCATTTATTTTATATATTTTATAGGACTAATCACCTACAATAAGCAATTTGATTTCTTTTGAAAGATATATCTTCATTGGGTTGTGGATTTTAATTCAGAGTATTGATGATCATCTGTTGATGATCTATTTCACTTGTTATGTTCAAAGAAGGCTTGTTATCATTTCAAGAGTTTATTTCCTAGCAATTTGCATATTTTTTTTTTTTAGTGTTTTATATGATTAATGATCACCTATTGATGATCTAATTTACTTGTTTTATTTAAATAATGATTCTTATCATTTCATGTGTTTTTTCATGTGCAGTTTGCATGAGAATGGTTTTAGTAATTATACAATTTTATGTAATTTGAAGCAAAGTTTTGTTTACTTTGAAGTGATGTTTCATAAGAAAGTTATGAAATTTGATATGTGTATATAAATATTATGACACTTTACATTTTTTGAGATAATGCTTGGTAGCTAGAAAGGTTGTAATTTTATTCCTAATCGATTGGGGTTTACTTACTCCAAAGATACTCTTAGGTTAGCAATATTTTATGACTATGATTTGTAGGTAACTAGTAATTTTATCTTCAAGATGCTTTATCTTCCTTCATTTTGATCAAAATTTAGAAATGAGATGGCATTATTATCAAATTTTGGGAGACTTCTGGTGTGATATGAGAAGTTTTTTGTTGTTGTTTAAAAGATAGAAAATTAGACCATGGGAGTTTCATTACAAGCATTTAAGAGTCTTAAAGTTTTTAAATAGAATGAAGAATGCATATTTTATTAGAGATTGTAAATGATCTTTACATCAAGAAATACTAAGAGTTCTTAATAAAAACTAGAAAATCGTATACAAGAATTTTTCCTTTGTCCTATGCACCATGATAATAGCATAAAAATGTTAAGTATTAAACATGCATACTCATGATGAATCAATCCTTGAGATTGAAAAGAAGTAGGTTGTCTAAATTCTCATTTTTAATTGTCTCTAGGTGAAAATATAGGTTATGGAATTGATAATATAATCATTGTCAAAGCTTATTTATTGTAGTTTTGCTAATTGGTTGAAGTAATTCTCCATCATAATACTGCTATAATGCATTTTTAGTGTTTCTGTACAAATTAACTAAGGTGACATTGAGATCCTTCTTCTTATTTTGAGCACACAACCTTTAATACAAAATGAATTGTTTGGGTTTTAGATATAAGGATATTGTGATAACCTTTTATCCACATAAGGCCTAATGTAGATAAAAAAATTCTCTATTTGGTTGGTCTAGTTGAGTTGATGCTTCCCATAAAAATCATTTATTTCCACATTTGTTATTAATTTTCAAGGCTCGAAATTAGTGTTATACATAGAGTGAGGCTATGAAATATTTGGAACAAGATTTATTTGTCTCTTTGTGATACCTCATATGTCAAACCTCTGTACTCTAGTTATCTTGATCCATTTGTTGCATGTGGTGACCATTTATATGTGTAGAAATTTTGACATGGAATAATTGACATTGCCCTAATTGTATTATTATTAA
Organism: Torreya grandis; assembly: GCA_037957365.1. NCBI lineage: Eukaryota > Viridiplantae > Streptophyta > Pinopsida > Cupressales > Taxaceae > Torreya > Torreya grandis. The sequence continues at coordinate 936,900 of JARHVA010005209.1, forward strand.
ATGTTATATATGGATGAATATGTATTGGAATGTATAGGATTATCACTATGTACCTTAGTTAGTTCAGTATACCTCAATTGGATACATGACTACTTAGTATGATTGCCTTGAGTGGATGTATGTTTTATTTGGATATTGATGTTGAATAAAATGATGATTTATTTTGTGACTTATAGTTTATTTTATTGGAATAACTGAAATATTATAATTTGGTTTTGTGACATACTTGTCTTGTAAGTTATATATATATATATATATATATATATATATATATATATATATATATATATATATATATATATATATATATATATTGTTTAGAAATCAATTATTTTACTAGATGTATTTGATGTTGCATTGTGTGAAAATTACAAGGGACCAAAGGTAGGACTACAATGGACTCAAACAAGTCTCAATAGACCATATGCACATATTAGACCCTTCCAAACCTTTAAACCTTTTACCCATTCATTTTGCAAATTATGAAATTTATATTAGTGTTTTTTTTAATTTTCCTTTTAATTATGTGAATTGTGATGTTTTAGCCTAGACTTTCTTAATTTAATCAATGTAAACTTATTTAACTCTATGAGGTTTAAAT